>CAMZMU010000050.1:21612885-21990731 GCA_947311845.1 Poa pratensis | reverse complement strand
CGAAAACCATACAACAAACACCAACAACACAGAGAGGAACCCACATAGCAGCTACAGAGAGTAACACCTAAAGCAAGCAACACCCAAAGCAACAACGTCCATCTACCTATAACAACTGCACAACTCTAGGACCATGCATCTGCCGAAGCTTTCCTTGCCATTCCTTCTTTCTTCTTTTTCCCCTAACAGAACCCATCTTGAGAGATTTCTTCACCTTCCTGATAGGTCCTCTGAGGCCTTCCCTGTCAAAACGCAAGCAATGTCCTTGCCATATCCAGGACTACCGCCTCTAGACAGGCAAGTAAACAACAGAGCTCTTTAACAAAACGGGTCTCAGAGCTAGGAGCCAACACTCCTCCACTGCCCAAAGAGGCGTCGAGGCCACCGCCAAAGTCTCTAACGAGCCCACTCCATCGGAAGTACGACTGATGAATCCCCACACGACTCCTGAAGCTCTGAGCCAAGATCCCACATATGTCGTCGCCTTTAGAGGCAACCATCGCAACAAGCTGCGGCGACGGGCAGGGACTGCCACGAGGAGAGAAACAGCCATATAGAAGTGCTTCCTCAACCATAGACAGACTTCTGCTCCGACGCCTGTGTGGGGCGAGCTCTGGGCCATCAGAAGCACATGCCTCTGTCTGCTGCAAAGGACCACCAACGCCTGCCAACAACAACCTGAGAGTTGCCACCTCTTCACGAAGGGGGCAAAACGCCTCCTTAATGTGGTCATCGACCAGCTGACGGATCTCCAAGCGCAGCAAGGCAAAGTGGGACTCAAGCCCAGAGGCACTGAACTCCTCGCAACACCTAAGAGAGGGCCTTGGCTGCTCCACAGGACGCAACAACGAGTGGCATCCGACCCCGACCCCACTCTGGGGCGACGAGGCTGAGCGGACGGAGAACGGCTCCGCTGGCAAGGAGCACGAGCATCCGGAAAATGAGGCCGAGGATCTGGAGAGCGAGAACGAGCAGCAGGAGAGCGTGCACGGCAGAAGCGCTCCCGATGACCCGGACGACGACATCGGATGCATCTGAAGGGCCCACGACATGTGTTGACCTGGTGGCCACGCTTGAGGCACCGCAAACACCTCCCTCGAGCCCAACGCTTGAAAGCGAGGCTACGGTCAAGACCTTCTACCGGAAGTGGAGACGATGGCACGCGGTCAGACGGCCGCCCGGACCCACCCATGCCCCAGCCTTCCTCATCACATAGAGCGGTGGCAGCAACAGAGAGGCCGCCGCAGGGCTCCGCAGTCGCCTCCTCAACATGGCGCACATTGCCGTGAACCGAGCCAGAAACAACGCCTTTGGGAGGCCATCGGCGTCAGCAGAGCCAATTCTTCATCGTCATCGTCCTCCTCGACGGAGCTCACCTCCACAGAGACCGGGCCTCCTGAGGCAGCCGGGCAGCGACAAGGACCCGAGGCCCTCCACCCTCACGGCAGGGTCGTGCCCAAGCCCCCCATCCGTCAAGGGGGCCGAGTCCGTGCGCCTGACCCTAGTTCGCCAATTTACCAACTTAACATGAGTTACATAATAAAAGAATATATGAATTGACACTTTAGATGTTATATTTTTCTAATGGTATATTTTTTGTGTTATAAAACTAATGTTAAGTTGGTCAAATTGATAATTTAGAGATATGCGTAAGACCTATGAATTGACACTTTAGATGTTATATTAGGTAGTATACCCATTTTTGTCTTGGAAAGATATCGCAATACCACTATCTCGCCTCTCTCATAATTAAGTTCATACCACATAAAACTTTTGGTAACATGACATGCATGATGCAACTTATAATACCCCACTATGGATATACTTAGGACGTCTCTAGCATACCCCTTAAAAGGAGGCGGTAATGGAGCACATGCGGGCAAGGTGGAAGCCTTCAACCGCCAGTTGCTGGAGCAAAGCATCCAAGCAGACGCCGAGCACACGCTTGCGAGTGGGTGTGGCGCATGAAGAGGGACCGCCATCCCTTCTTCCTTGTCTACTCCTCCGATGACACGAGTGAGCTCGCCGCGCCACCGCTCCCGAAGGCTCGTGAAGTATATCGGCGTGGCTACTTTTTCTTAGGATTATTATCATGGTTTCGTACAATGTTAGTGTTGTTTAAATTATTCTCGTCTATGTATGAAATGATGTGTTTTTGATAAACAATACTCCCTCTGTCTCGAAATATAAGGCGCCCTTAATTAAATTTCGCTGGTCAACGGCGTACAAATTGACCATAGTTTGTAGTTAAATATGGCCATAAAATTAGTATAATGATATATGGATAGAAAGAATGTTGCAAGACGAATCAAACGGTACCATTTATAAAGCCATATAATAGTATATATTAGTGGTCAAAGTCGACCTTCAAAGACCAGCATAAAAATAGTGTGCCTTATAATTTGGGACGGAGGGAGTACTATGTATGAAACGTTGTTTGTCCGCCATGATCTTTGTTGAAAACCAGCGCAAAGTGTCGTATTTTAATTTTACGGTATAAATTTCCAGCAACTGTTATGGCATATGCATTTTCAAACCTTAAAACAAGTTTAAGTGGTGCCTCAATAATGTTTTTGCGGTATGAGATTTTAGAAGATCTGCTAGAGATGGCGTGTCGAAGATAAATGGGTTTAGCCCATAATCTTACGATATAAGGATATGCACCACTGGTGTTGAAATTAATTTTTGGGTGTTCAAATTCCAACCAACATAAAATATACAGGTGAAAAACTGGAAATGGTTCATGACTTCATGCCAATAATAGCACAAATTCGAGCTTTTCCCTTGAGTTGGACTTGAAACACAACGTATACATGCTAAGAAATATCACAAATGATGCAATATGTCCACCGTACACTACATATGAATTGTTTTGTAGAAAATTTTGGGTGTTCAGCTGCACACCCTTGAACAACTGTGGATCCGTCCCAGCACCAGTTCCGGCCCAAAACGTCTGAAGATTCGGATTCCCACAATGGATCGCGCCCTCATCTAGAACCTTCGCCAACCTGACCTGACGTGCTACAAGAATACTCACTGAAGATTCCCTAAACCGAACATACATTTAAAGAAGTTTACAAGATCAACTTAACATGCAAGACATCGAGAATCCCTAACATGCAACATAGGAGAAACCTGCCAAAGCCTATAAACCAGAAGGCATCCATCCAGAAGGACAAACTCATATACACCCAAGTCGAAGCTCTAGCCTCCGTAGTCTCCATAGTATAAAACTACATCTAAACTCGTCGGGTGCATCTATAAGCCCAACGAGATCCAATTGTAAACCTTGTACGATCTTGTGACAACACGTGAATAAAGTCTGAGGGAAATTCACAATTATCGTCATCTTGTTTCTCACCTGCCTATTTCTGAACAAACAACTCTTTTTCGATCACTATGGCAGAGGCCAGAGGGCACGGATCCTTGCTCAAGGTAACTCTTTGGAGTTTGGAGAGGGGCCGACTGGCCAAGGACAGTGGATGACGTCAAGTAGTTGGATCATAGGGCGAGCTAGTTCGGAAAGTCATTTTGGCTTCCAGGTCCAGTGATCTCGTTTTTAAAAAAGTTCAAAAATATATTTAAAAGTTTAAAAAAATCTGAAACAAATTATGCATGTTCTAAATGATATATTCTACAAGCGTGCAAAATCACGCTTCGAAATACAATATCTTTAGGGCTACAAAAAAGACAAAAGTTGGAAATATGATACTATATATTGTTCACTATATTCAGATCTATATATTTGTCATTTTTGTGTAGCTTAAAATGAAATTATTTTGCATTACGATGTGTACGCTTGTAGGATATATCATTGGGAACCCGCATGATTTTTTTTCAGATTTTTTGAAACTTTAAATATATATTTAAATTTTTGAAAAAGCGAGATCACTTGAGATCGGGATCACCAAATCTCCACTCTAGCTAGTTAGGTTCTTTGTGTAGGTGAGATTACTTAATAGAGATTGTTAGAATTGTATTCGTATTAGGTCTAGCGTGCCTCTTTCCATATTTCTGTCGTGTATGTAACCTGTAACCTGATCATTATATAATGTGGACGTGTGTGGACGCTTTGACCTCACGCACAAAACCCTAAACCTATTCTTCAAACTTGGTATCAGAGCTTCAGCGGTCTATCTATGGTCTGAAGCAGTCATCCTCGTGCATGGTATGCTCGCCTGAGTCAGCTTCTTCATCAGCTTGGTTTCGTCTCGTCCAAGGCTGATACGTCTTTGTTTATATTTTCTCGCAACGGGGTTCACATATACATGTTGGTGTATGTTGATGATATTGTCATTGCTGGCTCTACTCTGGAGGTTGTTGATAGTCTGGTGCGTTCCCTCTCGGACAGTTTTCCTTTAAGGATTTGGGTAAGTTGGATTATTTCCTTGGATTGGAGGCGTTTTACAATTCAGGGGGTATGACGTTGACTCAGCGGAAGTATGCTCTTGATCTTCTTCATCGAGTCAACATGGAGAATTGCAATGCCACCTCCACACCGCTTGACACTTCCGTGAGATTGGCTCGTGACACGGGTTCGTCACTTGGTGCCGATGATTCTTTCCGGTATCGCAGTGTTGTTGGCAGACTGTAATATTTGACCCTCACTCGTCCGGATATTTCTTTTGCTGTGAACAAAGTGTGTCAGTTTCTCTCTTAGCCCACTGATGTACATTGGGAGTAAGTTAAGCGCATCCTGCGATATGTCAAGGGCACACTACAGACTGGTTTGCGTTTTCGCAAATCTCCATTATCCAGCATTAGTATTTTTACGGATGCAGACTGGGCAGGTGACGTGGATGATAGGCGTTCCATGGGTGGCTTTGCAGTATTTGTTGGACCGAATCTCATCTCATGGAGTTCGAAGAAGCAACCTACAGTTTCGAGATCAAGTACCGAGGCTGAGTATAAGGCATTGGCAAATGGTGCTGCTGAAGCAATATGGGTAGACTCTCTACTCAAGGAACTTGTGTGACCCAGCAGCGTACGCCCATCTTATGGTGTGATAATCTTGGGGCTACTTACCTGACGGCGAATCCAGTCTTTCATGCTTGAACTAAGCACATTGAGATCGATTTCCATTTTGTGCGAGAAACGAGTAGCTGCTGGTGCATTGGATGTCAGGTTTATTTCCACTAATGATCAGCTGGCTGGTGTATTTACTAAACCAGCCACACGACAGATGCTAGACAGATTTAAGGCCAATCTTAACTTGTATGCACATAGCGGTTTTCAGTGAGTGCGGCAACAACAGCTGACGAGGCATTTATATACACAAGCGAAAAGGCTACGGTATTGGATAATCTTTTGCATATCATGCCGCATGTGCGCAGGGGCCTAGTCCTTGCGTCATGACGCTCGCTTTTGATTCATCGCCGAGCGCCGCTTTCCCGCTGATGCATGACAAGCGCAGGCTGGTAGGCGAGCTTGTAGCATGATCAATGGTTCTATCGTGGAGCAAAAGAGATTGGTACGTAGTGGAGGGACTACGTGGAGTCAGTGGCGTCCTGTCGCCGACGAGGCGGGGCTCGCGCCAATGTGAAGTGTCGTGGAAAGCGAGGATTTCGGAGGGTGGGGTGGAGGCGACGGCGTCCTGTTGGGAGTCCTTGGCTTTTGAGATCGTCGTGGAAGGATGGCCTGATTGGCTGATCGGGTAGGAGCGGCACGAAGTGTTGCAGGTGGCACGCTTACATTCGATGTAGGAAGCTTGGTGGTTCTTTGTCATGTGGATCACTAGATCGTCGTCCCTTTTCTTGTGGCGCGTCGGTAAGGACATCTTGGAACATGATCTAAGCTTTATTTTTTACTTTTCGTTTTCGCTTTCACGTTCTTGGGAAAAGTATGCCCATACTCAGAGGACTGCCCATACTCATGGGCGGACGCAGCGTCCCTGTGTCCCGGCGCTTGCCCGGGCTTGGCTGCCGATCGCTTCAGCCGTTAGTGCGTTTCCAGTGTCAAACAGAGAAGTCTCGATGGGCATTTCCGCTCAACCGTTCTGCTGTGTGCACGTGCCTAGGCTGCAGCATGGTGGGCCTTGAGGCATTAGGCTGTGTGCAAGGAACATGTAGCGCTGCTGGCTGCTGCGAGCCTGATGACTCGACATGTTCTAAAAAAAAAAGCAGTGACTCGCTTTGGTCTGTGGATTAGTCATGGTACGCTCATCCTACTCCTACATGTATAAAGATAAAGATACCCGTGTTCAAATCTCAAGGGTGCTATATTTTTAGCAAAACTTTCCTCTACGTGTAATTTATAAACGAAAAAATGGAGAACTTGGGAGTGAAACTCATAACTCACTAGCCAAAAGAAACAAGAAAAAAAATCAAAAACCACCGATGTTTTATACTAGTTTTGATTTTAGTTGTTTTCTATTGGAATTTGTCGAAATTCTAGGTATGGCTCGCCAGACTAGGCAGCTGTGACATCTTGGCAGCATTCCCTCCTTGGAGGCATATGCTGACTTGCTAGAGGAGTCAATGAAGCGATTAGTGCAGTTGGAATTGGTCGCCTCCTAAGCACGAGGGCATTCGGGCACAATGTACGTAGACATCGATGTTTCCTTGGCGACGTCTTCTTTAGGTAAAGTCGGATCATGTCTGTCGTCCACTCACCGACTCCTAGGTGCATGTGTTGTGGGTATGTTTGTGACATCCTAGCATAGGGCTTAATAGAATTGATAGAATAGCCATATCAGCAAATTGCAACTTCTTTTCCTGAAGCTCGTCTCGAAAAAACTCCGATGTCGTGCTCGGCTCGGAGAAACTTATGGATGGGTGACCGACCGAGAAGTCCTTCCCTGGTGCGCACGAGTCAGGATAAATTACGCACAAGAGACCAGTGTTGGTTTGTAGGGCCAGTCTAGAGATCCTATAGAGCTGCAGGCGTGACAGCCGAGGGCCCAGGTGAGCCGTGGTGGTTACATTAGGTATCGGAGTCAATCCTCGCACTAGTAGGAAAAGGCTTATAGGGAGAAGCGGTAACTCAGGGCCGGGCGCGAACATGGGACATATGCTGGAACTGGACACAGAGACAGGTGCCAAGAGGGGAAGTTCCTGGACTGGGGTTAACCGACGAGGCGTCGGTCTTCTAAGGGGGGAAGGATGTGATATCCTGGCATAGGGCTTAATAGAATTGATAGAATACTCATATCAACAGGTTGCAACTTGTTTTCCAGAAGCTCATACTGAAAGAACTCTGATGTTTAGCGTGCTTGTCCCCGAAAATTTGGGATGGTGACCGGCCGAGAAGTCCTTCCTGGGAGCGCACGAGTGAGGACAAAGTGCACAGAAGAGACCAGTACTGATGGTATATGGGGTCAGTCTAGAGATCCTATAGAGCTATCAGGCGTGACAGCTGATGTCTACGCACGCTTCTATTCCTGTAGACAGTGGTTGGGCCTCCAAGAGCAAGGTTTGTAGAAAGCAAGTTTCCCTTAAGTGAATCACCCAAGGTTTATCGAACTCAGGGAGGTAGAGGTCAAAAATATTCCTCTCAAGCAACCCTGCAATTAAGATACAAGAAGTCTCTTGTGTCCCCAACACACCCAATACACTTGTCAGATGTATAGGCGCACTAGTTCGGCGAAGAGATAGTGAAATACAAGTGATAGGATGATTATAAGTAGTAACTGCAATCTGAAATAAAGATGGCAGCAAGCAAACATGTAGCAGAACTTGTTGTAAACGGTGTTTCAATGCTTAGAAACAAGGCCTAGGGATCATACTTTCACTAGTGGACACTCTCAACAATGATCTCATAACTGAATAAGTAAAATACTCTTAAACACTCTCTTGTTGGATAACAAACACCATTCATTGTGTAGGGCTACAAAAGCACACCTCAAGCCGGAGTAAACAAGCGCCACAACGTCATAAAGGAGTCACACACGGTGCACACACTGTCACCTTTACACCGTGGAGAGTACCGGAGTTCATATTAAAGTAACTAGAGTGCATAATAGATAAAGAGTAACATCTACATATTCAACTAGATTAGCACAACTGAACACAAGTAAATACTACTCGGGATTATTCTCCTTCTTGATGAAGCAAGAGTACTATGCGTAGGGCTGCAAAGCACACCTCAAAGTCTGAGTAAACAAACACCACAATTCCCAAGAATAAGCCATGATAAATGTCTAAATTATTCATAGAGTCACACAAGTACCCACACTGTCACCTTGATACCGTGTTGTCACAATGACTCCAGAAACTAGACAAAATCACTTGAGTAGCATAAACATTATTAATGTATTCAGCGATACTAGCAATACACATGATCACATAAAGATCACACCATGGAGAGAGAGATGAACCACATAGCTACCGGAGCCCTCAGCCTCGGGGAGAACTACTCCCTCCTCATCATGGGAGTCAGCAGCGGCGATGAAGATGGCGGTGGAGTCGATGGAGATGACTCCGGGGGCAATTCCCCGTCCCGGCGGCGTGCCGGAACAGAGATTCTGTCCCCCGAAACTTGTCGTCGATGGCGGCGGCGCTGCGGAACTCTTCGTGGAAATGGCTTGTTTTTAGGGTTTTCGCGTCGGGGAATATAGGCGAAGGGGCGGCGTCGGTGGAGTCCGAGGGGCCCACACCATAGGCGGCGCGGCAGGAGGTGGGCCCGCGCCGCCAGGTGGTTTGGCCGCCTCCTGGCTCCTCTTCGTCTCTCCTTCGGACTTCGTGTACGTGTTGGAAAAATAGGGACGTGGCCTTTTGTTTCGTGCAATTCCGAGAATATTCGCAGAAGTACTTTTCTGGAACCAAAAACAGCAGAAAACAGGGAACTGGCACTGTGGCATCTTGTTAATAGGTTAGTCCCAGAAAATGCATAAAAGTGATATGAAGTGTATATAAAACATGTAGCAATTGGTATAATATAAGCATGGAACATCAGAAATTATGGATACGTTGGAGACGTATCAAGCATCCCCAAGCTTAGTTCTACTCGTCCTCGAGTAGGTAAAACGATAACAACAAATAATTTCTGAGGAGACATGCTTTCACACAATCTTGATCATAATATTGCTAGGCTCATGTCATGAATGAAGTGACTCAAAACAATGGTCTATAGTTTGCTAACAGTAGATAAAGAGTAAACAATGAATCATATAAGCAAAAACTTTTCATGAATAGTACTTTCAAGACAAGCATCAAAAAGTTTTGCATAAGAGGTAACTCATAAAGCAATAGATTCAAAGTAAAAGGCATTGAAGCAACACAAAGGATGATTAAGTTTCAGCATTTGCTTTCAACTTGTAACATGTATATCTCATGGATAGTTGTCAACATAAAGCAATATAACAAGTGCAATAAGTAAACATGTAAGAATCAATGCACACAAAGTTGACACTAGTGTTTGCTTCTAAGATAGAAAGGAGTAGGTAAACTGACTCAACATAAAGTAAAAGATAGGCCCTTCGCAGAGGGAAGCAGGGATTAAATCATGTGCTAGAGCTTTTTAAGTTTTCGAAAGCATATAGAGAGCACAAAATAAGTATTTGAGAGGTGTTTGTTGTTGTCAACGAATGGTAGTGGGCACTCTAACCCCCTTGTCAACCAGACTTTCAAGAGCGGCTCCCATGAAGGACGTTATCTCTACCAGCAAGGTAGATCATCCCTCTTCTCTTTTGTTTACACATGTATTTTAGTTTCTTTATAGTTGACACTCCTCCCAACCTTTGCTTACACAAGCCATGGCTAACCGAATCCTCGGGTGCCTTCCAACATTCACATACCATGGAGGAGTGTCTATTTGCAAATTAAGTTGCTTACTGATAAATCAGGGCAAAACATGTGAAGAGAATTATTAATGAAAGTTGTAATTAATTGGGGCTGGGCACCCCGTTGCCAGCTCTTTTTGCAAATTATTGGATAAGCGGATGTATATGCCACTAGTCCATTGGTGAAAGTCTGTCAGAAGTAAATGACAAGATTGAAAGATAAAACACCACATACTTCCTCATGAGCTATAAAACATTGACACAAATAAGGAGTAATAAAGTTTTGAATAGTTTAAAGGTAGCACATGAAGTATTTACTTGGAATGGCAGGAAATACCACATAGTAGGTAGGTATGGTGGACACAAATGGCATGGGTTTTGGCTCAAGGTTTGGATGCACGAGAAGCATTCCCTCTCAGTACAGAGTTTAGGCTAGCAAGGTTGTTTGAAGCAAACACAAGTATAAACCGGTACAGCAAGACTCAAATAAAAACATATTGCAAGTATTATAAGACTCTACACTGTCTTCCTTGTTGCTCAAACATTTTACCAGAAAATATCTAGACCTTAGAGAAACAAATATGCAACCCAAGTCTCAACAAGCTCTACGGTAGTTCTCCACTACTAGGCTTTAACTACATGATGCAAGAGCTTAAACATGATCTACTTGAGAGCTCAAAACAATTGCAAAGTGTCAAAACGAAACAAGACAAAACAGATCAACTAGTACATACAAGCATGATATTCTTTTCCAATACCAACTACTACACATGTAGCATTTTCTTTCTTCCAAACAAACACCAATCAATTTATTTAAACATAAACTCTCCAAATGATAATATAATGCAGCAAGAGAGTATTATAAACAAGTGCTAACAGCTCGAAGAGATGCATGAAAAACAGGAGCTAAAAGCACTGCAGTAGCTAGTTAAGAATACTCAACAAATATAAGTGAAGAACATGAGTATTCACATGAAAAAGCGGAGCGTGTCTCTCTCCCACACAAGGATTGCTAGGATCCGAATTTATTCAAACAAAAACAAAAATAAAAGCACACAGACGCTCCAAGTAAAGCGCATAAGATGTGAAAGAATTAAAATATAGTTTCACTAGAGATGACCTATAAGTTGTTGATGAAGAAGGGGATGCCTTGGGCATCCCCAAGCTTAGACGCTTGAGTCTCTTGAATATGGGGATTGGGGGGTGAACCACACGGGGCCGGGGGGGGGGCATCCCCAAGCTTAGCTTTCACTCTTCTTGATCACATAATATCATCCCTTCTCTCTTGATCCTTGAAAACTTCCTTCACACCAAACTCGAAACAGTTCTCATTAGAGGGTTAGTGCATAATCAAAAATTCTATATTCTGTAATGATAACAATCATTCCAAAGCTTCTGGACATTAGCTACAGCCACTGATGCTTTGTGGAGCAAAGAAATCCACACAAACATCGTAAAAGAGCGAATGCAAAACAAAAGGCAGAATCTGTCAAAAACAGAACAGTCTGTGAAACGAATTTTTTCGAGGCACTTAAGTTGCTCAGATGGATCTGGCCAAATTAATGAAAGTTGCGTACATATCTGAGGAAGATGCGTGATTTTTAGAATTTTTCGAATTTTCTCAGGGAAAAGCTCAAATTCGTGACAGCTAAAAATCTGTTACTGCGCAGAAATCCAAATCTTGCATCAACTTTCAATAAAGACTTTACTTGGCACAACAATGCAATAAAATAAAGATACAAAGGAGTTGCTACAGAAGTAACAAAACTCCTTGACTCAAAGAAAAAAAAATAACAGAAAATAAAAACATGGGTTGTCTCCCATAAGCGCTTTTCTTTAAAGCCTTTTAGCTAGGCATAGTGATTTTGATATGCCTCATATGTATAAGAGTTGAATATAAAAGAGCATCAAAAGCAAATAAAACATTTAAGTCTAACCCTTTTCTATGCAAAGGAGTCTTGTAAGAAAATAAATCAATAAGCAAAGTGACTAGCATAGAAAGGCAAAACAAGTGCAACTTCAAAAATTTCAACATAAAGAGAGAAGACTTAATATTATTGTGATATATGAAGCCGTGTCTCCCTCTCTCATAAGACCAGTAGGTCTTAAAGTACCCAGCAAATAAAAGCAAATCAAGAGAAAGCTCAAATTCATCATAAAGAGAGGTTTTAGTAACATAAATTTCTATAACCATACTTTCCTCTCTCAAAATAATTTTCAGCGGCATCATGAATAAACTCAACAATATAGCTATCACATAAAGCATTCTTATCATGATCCACATGCATAAAAGTATCATTACTCTCCACATAAGCATGAACATTATCATTAGTAATAGTGAGAGTAAAAGTATCACATCCATCATTGTAATCATCATAAATAGGAGGCATAGAATAATCAAAATGATTTTATCCTCAATAGTAGATGGACTGAGAATATCATATTCATCATTGTAAACATCATATATAGGAGGCATATCATAATCAACATAAACTATATCCTCAATAGTAGGTGGACTGAAAATATCACAATGATTATAATCATCATATATTGGAGGCAAAGTCATCAAAGCAAATTTCCTCCTTAAAGCTTGGGGGACTAAAAATATCATATTCATCACAACCAGCTTCCCCAAGCTTAGACTTTTCCATAGCATTGGCAATAATGGTGTTCAAAGAATTTATAGTAATACCATTGCTACCATCATGCAAACAAGCCTCCATAGGTTTTTTAATTTTCTCTTCAAAAGCATCATGTCCTAATTCAATATAAAGTTCATAAAGATCTCTAATTTTTTTTTGTTTTCCATTAAGCCTAACTAGTGAAAATAAAAACAAGAAACAAAAAGATAAATTGCAGAATCTAAAGGAAACTTCGAGCACTCACACACTAGCAACAACACTAGAAAATAGCTTAGTAGCCAGAGGATGTGAATACCTTTTACCTTACCTCCCCGGCAACGGCGCCAGAAAATAGCTTGATGTCTACGCACGCTTCTATTCTTGTAGACAGTGTTGGGCCTCCAAGAGCAGAGGTTTGTAGAACAGCAGCAAGTTTCCCTTAAGTGAATCACCCAAGGTTTATCGAACTCAGGGAGGTAGAGGTCAAAGATATCCCTCTCAAGCAACCCTGCAATTAAGATACAAGAAGTCTCTTGTGTCCCCAACACACCCAATACACTTGTCAGATGTATAGGTGCACTAGTTCGGCGAAGAGATAGTGAAATACAAGTATATGGATGATTATAAGTAGTAACTGCAATCTGAAATAAAGATGGCAGCAAGCAAACATGTAGCAGAACTTGTTGTAAACGGTGTTTCAATGCTTAGAAACAAGGCCTAGGGATCATACTTTCACTAGTGGACACTCTCAACAATGATCTCATAACTGAATAAGTAAAAGCTACTCTTAAACACTCTCTTGTTGGATAACAAACACCATTCATTGTGTAGGGCTACAAAAGCACACCTCAAGCCGGAGTAAACAAGCGCCACAACGTCATAAAGGAGTCACACACGGTGCACACACTGTCACCTTTACACCGTGGAGAGTACCGGAGTTCATATTAAAGTAACCTCTAGAGTGCATAATAGATAAAGAGTAACATCTACATATTCAACTAGATTAGCACAACTGAACACAAGTAAATACTACTCGGGATTATTCTCCTTCTTGATGAAGCAAGAGTACTATGCGTAGGGCTGCAAGAGCACACCTCAAAGTCTGAGTAAACAAACACCACAATTCCCAAGAATAAGCCATGATAAATGTCTAAATTATTCATAGAGTCACACAAGTACCCACACTGTCACCTTGATACCGTGTTGTCACAATGACTCCAGAAACTAGACAAAATCACTTGAGTAGCATAAACATTATTAATGTATTCAGCGATACTAGCAATACACATGATCACATAAAGATCACACCATGTGAGAGAGAGATGAACCACATAGCTACCGGTAGAGCCCTCAGCCTCGGGGGAGAACTACTCCCTCCTCATCATGGGAGTCAGAAGCGGCGATGAAGATGGCGGTGGAGTCGATGGAGATGACTCCGGGGGCAATTCCCCGTCCCGGCGGCGTGCCGGAACAGAGATTTTGTCCCCCGAAACTTGTCGTCGATGGCGGCGGCGCTGCGGAACCCTTCGTGGAATATGGCTCGTTTTTTAGGGTTTTCGCGTCGGGAGAAATAAATAGGCGAAGGGGCGGCGTCAGTGGAGTCCGGAGGGGGCCACACCATATGGCGCGCGCAGGAGGTGGGCCCGCGCCGCCAGGTGGTTTGGCCGCCTCCTGGCTCCTCTTCGTCTCTCCTTCGGACTTCGTGTACGTGTTGGAAAAATAAGGACGTGGCCTTTTGTTTCGTGCAATTCCGAGAATATTCGCAGAAGTACTTTTCTGGAACCAAAAACAGCAGAAAACAGGGAACTGGCACTTCGGCATCTTGTTAATAGGTTAGTCCCAGAAAATGCATAAAAGTGATATGAAGTGTATATAAAACATGTAGCAATTGGTATAATATAAGCATGGAACATCAGAAATTACGGATACGTTGGAGACGTATCAACAGCCGCCGGCCCGTGGGTGGGACGGGGTGTTACAATGTTGCTCCTAACTGCTTTGAGTCATGGTTGTTTTTCGGAGGCCTCTGTCATCAGTTGTGATGCGGTCTTAATGCTCCTCCCCATTGGTGTGACTTTTTTAAACACCCTTCCTTTCTCTATACCACTCGTCGTCTGTCACAACACCCCATAATTGCCATGAAAAACTTACCGATATATAGACAATTCACCATAAGCATATGCATTTCCCATACATTCACATATCCCAAAACAACTTTGCAACGATAATATAGTTTCAAGATCGAAGTCCACTTGTGGTTCTTCAACTATCTCCTATTATAAGTCTCAGTTTTGTCCATAAACTGGACACCAAACAATTTTGATCACTCGGTTGTCCAAATCGTATAAATTTAGTTCATGGCCCGAGTGAAAATAGTTTTAAGAATGAAGTGGTGGTGATGTCGCATGGTGGTGGCCCAGTCATCATACAAAATAAAATTTGAGATATTTTGATCATATAATATCATGTAAATCTAAAAATAAATAGACTAAAGTTCATAAACATGATTTTACAAGAAACAATAATTAAAAATTGAAATACTTGAAAAAATGAAATTCAATAGGAAATATAGAGAGCGAAATAACATAAGAGAAAAACCCATAGGTAATTTAGAAAAATCGGGAATATTTGAGAAGATATACTAAAAATCAGATACTAAAAAATATGGTATTTTATTTACGACATTTCGTACAATATTTCTCGTAGTCATGTATTTTTAGCATGGATGTATTCAAAAGGTATTCTTATTCCTTAAATCCTAAGTAACTTTTTTGAGAAACCATTGATAATATTTAGTATTTCTTGGGAAAAAACTGTATTTTTTAGTATAACTCCTAAGTCCTAAGACACTTTTGAAACTACTGTTGTTGTGGCATCTGATGAATTCGAATGGTTTTGACATTTGAGGAAGGAATATTCGATATTTAAATTGGGAGATCAAGTTTAGATTTTTAATCGAGTCTGCATCCATCAAGCTCATTACTATAATCGGGGGAGGAGGCAGTAGGTTCTGATCGAGTTGTCCCAATGCCATTTCTCTTTCGAAGCATAAGTCATTTTCTTTCCCTATGGGAAATATATTGTTTTTTGAAAGTAGGTTTAATTGGTTAGGATATATTTTCAAATAATTTGTTCATTTTCCCTTTCATAGTTTCCAGCCTTGTTGCATAGCATAATTGCAACATTAGTTAGTATCGCCGTACACATGTTGACTCGTTTATGATAACAGCTGGGGGCATTCAGTCGAAACGAAAAATACAAAATCACATAAGCAACGATGTATACACTCTAGATCGACAGCTACATGAAAAAAAAAATCCCAAAACAATAATCGTCAAGTAGGGATTCACCCTCCTACTTTCACCTGCTACAAAGTCTGGAACTGAAGACGTCCAATGCCGTGCAACACCGAACAGAAGACCAAGGGTAACGAGGCGAACCATAACAGATCATGGTCACTGAGATTGTTACCGCAGCGGATGGCCGTCGCCATCCTTGCCACGGCTGTGGCAAGTGTCACTGCGACTGCCAGTACAGGGCCGAGGAGCTACCTGACGTCGTGGGATGGGGCGGCGTGCACGACAACCACAGGGCACATGCAGTCCCGTCCGCTTCCACGGCGGCCACGAGTTGAACTTCCGTGCTGAGACGGCGACGCTCTACAACAAGCACAGCTGCGACGGCACGCCGTACCAGGTGTTCGAGGACACTCAGGCGTGAGGGAACTTCGGCTGGCGCAGCATCCACATCGACCGCTGAGCGTGACCGCGCCGTATGTGTCGGTGTGTGCACTCCGACCATCACGGCCCGCTCTATAGCTTACCCCAAAATAATGGAGTGCACTTGTGTAATGGATAACTGTCTGACTGTTACGAGAGTAAATAGAGAATGACAGAAGCCATTTCGCATCACAAACACAATCTAGCTTCATGACAACTGACCAGCACGGTGTTCAGAAAACAGCGTTCTAAAATAAGGTGAATGATCTTTGTCGATCATTCTTGGTGCAAGAAATGTAAGCAAACAAAATGTCGGGCTTCTCACGGCACTTGGCCACACCATACTAACAGATGGAAGTTCTTCAGTACAGCCCTGAGACAAGAACATCATGCCAACAACACATACGATTTGGAGATTCCTGACATCTCACGATGGGTACTTGCGCTTTGAGTTCTGCATATAAAACACAAGAAACATTAGTTCACACTTGCTAGCAGCAGTTTGTGTCCATATGATGACGAATTTGAATAGAATTTCTGTCAATAACCGAAACCTTGGCCTGCTTATATGCAGCGAGTTCCTTTTCGCAAAATTCTCAGCATCGCCAAGCTCAATCATGGCCGTGTTTACTGCATTGGACAGATCTTTGTCTTCCTTGGCGTCAAAATAGCAACCTCGGTCACGTGCATTGCTGACTATCTTCTGCCAAACAGACTTGCTGTTGGACATCATTCTGTTTCCTACTATCCATAAACAGTGCCTGCCAACCACAAACAAATAAGTTACTCTTTCATTTAAACTAGGTTGAATGTTACTAGAACAAAAAGAAAGCTTTGTGACATAAAGCGATACTACCAGATTCATATTTTAAAATACTTCTAATAATTACAGTTTGATAATCAACACCATGCTATCAAAGAATTAACTGGCAAGGTTGAATTTGGAAGACCGCAAGGAGAATATATTTTTAATTCGGTTTTGCATGTATCCTGAAATCGAGCAACCAAGAAACTTACTTAGCCCTTGTCAGAGCTACATTGGTCCTCTTCATGTCTGTGAGAAATCCAACAGAACCAGCTTTGTTGCTCCTCACTGTTGATATAATAATGATATCTTCCTCTGCCCCTTGGAAACCATCCACGGATTTCACTTTCACAGAAAAACCGTCATGCATATTGCATGATTTCTCTATTTTATCATGGATTGCTCTAACTTGAGCATTATATGGGGACACAATACCAACAGAGATCTTGATTCCTGTAGAGACTGACTCTGCAGTAAGAGAAAGGAGGAGTTATTTTTACATGCAGTGAGGCAAAAAAATATAGTACAGCCTTATAAAATAACTCTTTCACTCCTATATTTTTTAATGGAGGTTATTACAAAAAAAAATGTAGTCTACGACTAAAAAGGTAATAAAATGTGGTTACCTTTGTACAACCTCTGTACTATTCGCGAAATTGCAGCAGCTTCAATTGTGTTTTTGAGGCTACGGCCGTGCTTCTCAGTTGTTTCATGTCCTCCATCTACATTTATGAATGAGTACGACCCAAAGATTTTGCTTGCTAAAAACCTCTTTTCATAGCTCTTAGTAGTAACATTGGGACCATCAGATATCTTGCCACCGTAAAATGTCACAACCGGAAATTTGCTTATTTTTGGATGCATCCTGTATTGCACATTGAGAAGGTGCTTGCTATAGCCCAGCATACTCAACCTTTCAAAAAGACTTCGCCCGAAGTTAGCATTTTCAGATATCTACAGAACCACATTACACGTCAGTTCATCGCTTACAAAAGGAAAAACTGAAAGAAAAGAATAGTCAACGCATGTAGATTACTTTGCTTTTCACCAGAGCAGGTAACTGATATTCGTCTCCGATAAAAACAGCCTGCCTTATGCCAGGCAGCCGCAAGGGAATCAAGGTCTCACACTCCTTGAGCTGTGCAGCTTCGTCTACAATCAGCAACTCTAGAAGATTCGACTTTTCAGGCTTCTTGAGCAATTCGCCAACATCAGAAGTAGATTTGTCCATTAGCACACTGTACAACCTGTAAGAGCTGGAAACTGTACATAGAATGCATTTCGTTCTCTGCAGCAGATACAGTTGAATTTGCTTCGCGCTGTCGTAATTTGGAAGCTCAAAGTTTTTGCAAAGATATCTTAACTCTTGCACGCACAGAGATCTGGCCATCTTGAACTTGGATTTATTGCAGGTATTAGTCCGCACACTGGCTAGCTGCTCAGGCCAGGAACTGCAGTCCTCATCTACCTTGCCCTCAAGAAGTTCATCTGACCATATATCATCACTATCCCTGTCACAATTTATCAAAGCATGCAGAATTTTGATCAATTCAAGCACTTCCAGCATATACTGAAAGTTCTGCCCTGTTTCTGAATTTCTTGGATGATCATCGTACAGTATATCAATGCAACAACACAAATCCGCTGAAAGTTGATTGTAGTTATCTTTCAAATAATCCTTGAACGGTAGTAATCTAAATGCTTCCATCATAGCTTCAGAGTTATGACATCCTTCCTTGTGGCACTCTTCTTCATCTTTTTCAGGTCTGTTATGGATCGTCTTGCGGAATATCGAGAGTGGTGCTACAAGATGATCTTTGGAATTGGGATTGGAACGTAAAGGATAACGCGGGGCAAAATTTTCCTGTCCTTACCCCGGAGGGGTTTTTCTCCATCCTTTTCAGGTACTTCTCTTTCCCTCTTCATTTCCTGAATATTTTTTGGATTGTCGAGGGAGGTGCTAAAGATGATATTTTCCTGTGGAATATCGAGAGAGGTGCTACAAGATGATCTTTGGAGTTGGGATTGGAACGTAAAGGATAACGTGGGAGAAGAATTTCCATGTCCGTACGCGGGAGGGCTTTGCCCTCATCCTTTTCAAGTACTTCCTTTTCCCTCTTCATTTCCTTCATAATGCTTTCAATGTGCAATTTGTACTTGATAACAGAATTCTCAAGAAGATCTGCTAGTGAGCACAAGCAATGCCTCCAACCAGTGTGTGGTACGAAACAAGGCAACAACCTCTCTGCACGCGCGTCGAGGAATACCATGGAAAGATCATGCTTATCATCTATCTTCATCCTATCTTTGTTTCCAAACAGGACAATGTCATTCAGAAAGCAGACACTGCCATCTGAAGACTCTCGAACAAGCCTCACAATTCGAGATGCAACTTCCATTACGGCAGTATTGGTTGGTGCACAGGTAAGCGTCTTCAAGCCCTTGATGAGCATAGCCCACAGGATGGTGCTAATGGTTTTTGTTTTACCTGTCCCAGGGGGGCCCCATATTAGTTTTAGGGAAGGCGAGTTGTTCTCCATTCCTGAGACACAGTCTGCTACTGCATTCAGCTGTGAATCATTTAAGTTGAACTTCTCAAGGTCAAGACCATCAGTTGATCTACGAGCGAAGCATTGAGATATCTGGGAGCATGACGAGCTATCATCCACTACCTTCAAGGGGAAATGGGCAAGTAAATCAATCATGTAGAGTAATGTCCATATAAACCGTTCATAGTAAGAGAACATGAGGAAGTTATCTAATTCCACTTTCAGAATGATATGATTAATACTACTGACAGACTCAATGTCATGTATAAAGAGGAAATATTAGCAAAAGTAATGTTAACACAGAGGAAATCTTGCATGGAGAGCGACAGGTTGCCAGAAGGAGCTAAACTTATTTTTGCATGCAAACAACTGCCATACCGTGCGCTTGTATTGCCAAACCAGATCGACGATGCCCGCACTATCACTGTTGTTCTGATGTTCTGCTTCCATACGAAGGAACTTCAATATACGGTTGTATGTCTTCATATTTATGAGAAACACGGCAAATGATGGCCTTGTTGGTATTTTCGTTTCTGGATCTACTTCAAAAGGAATACCAGATAAAAACCGAACAATACAACAGTTGCGTGGGGAATCTTTATCTCCTTTGTCTTCACATTTCAGAACTGAACCTAAAACATAGGATGCCTTATTTTGTCTTAAATCAGACATATGCTGCGGTTTCCGCAAGGACACAACTATTATGTCACCCTCTTTGGGATCGTATGTCTCCCTCGACTTCTGATCCTTTGATGGCTCGGAAACCTCAAAACAAAATATTGATTTCTCACCATGAAGCTTCTCCACCGAGATTATTTCTATAAAGTTTGCGTGAGCATAGCCGTCCAATGATGAAAAGACATCAGCATGTACTTCTTCAATCAGAGGGCATATGAATGAGTTCAAATAAGTGTATAATGACGTGAACGTATCTGGTATGCTCTTGACCTGTGATGAATGTCCACACAACTTGATTAGTTCTCATTGGAGTAAAATTTAAGCAGTCCATGATTTGTGTGAGAAGAAAAAATGCAATACACAGTTCCGAAGGGTTGGTCCAGCAGAGATACAAATGATATACACCCTCTGACCCTCCGTCCCCAAATAGGTGGCGTATAAATTGAATAAAAAAGTCAACATTTTTTAAGTTTGACTGAAAATATATACAAAATATGAAGATCTATAATGCCAATTCAATATCAATAGATTCACTATAAGATATATTTTCATAATGTTATTACGAAATGTTATAATTGTTGATATTTTCTTCTATATGTTTTTAGTCAAACTTACAAATTGTTGACTTTTTTACTCCATTTATAAGCCACCTATTTGGAGACGGAGGGAGTATACACTATACTGGCATCCAATAACTGCAGCATACTAAAAACATAGCTATGTTAAGAAATCATGATTCAGCACTGGACTAATATACGAAGTGCACAAAGATGTTGAAATGAGCAATCATACTAAGTGCACAAAGAATATACTGGTTACTGTACCTATGTTATAGGAATGGAGATTTTACCGAATAAAATGAGATTCGGTTGAAAATTGTTCTTATTTAAGGGAGCTTTTCTGCTTGGCAAAACAACGAACACCTAGCATACAAGCTCCGGTCCCCACCCATAATGCACAGCTGAGTTGAAGTAGAGATGAAAGAGGCAAGTGGGCGAAGGCGGAACGAAGCGAGCGACGATAGAGGTCGACGGTGAAAGGTGGGGGGGGGGGGGGGGGGGGGGGGGGGGGGGGGTCACTCCTGTTCTGTTCGGACTTCGGACAGGGCAGCAGAGTAGGCTCCATTGGAAAAGCTCGATTCATCATTTACCAGGGCAACGACAGAACAGGAGAAGGGAGAGCGTTGAATGGGCCTTGACGAGCGGCTAGAGCCTAGATGGGCATTACCCATAACTTGGGCCGAGCAGGCCTATAAGGCCTTGCCTTAGGACTTTGTACAGAAGAGCATTTTAATCAACAACTCCTACATTCTCCTCTAAAATCCCTAAAACAATTGTCCTCCAAGACATCTGGTATATTATGTTGTGATGATCAAACCAAAATCAAATGTGCTCCGTTCCCTTCCAAAAAGTAAAAATTCCATAATGCTTTTTTTTAGAGAATCCTACTTATGATTCAACCATTAAATTCAACAATTATTTTTTCCATAAATCAGCTAGTATTATATATAGAAAACATTGCGTGGGAATCGCAAAAATATAAGTCGCCCTTAAATTTCGCTAGTCAACGGCGTACAAGTTTGAACATGATTTGTACGTATAATATGTCCACAAAATTAGAATTATGATATATGAAATGAAAGAGAATTGTAAGAAGAATCCAACGGTACCATTTATACATTCTCAATTTATATAATTTAGTATATATTAATTGTCAAAGTTAATCATCAAAGATCAGCACATAAATAGCGCGACTTATATTTTAGGATGGAGGTAGTATAATTATCCATACAAATTCTATGCTCATGTAAGAATTTTTGGATGGCCCATCTAAGAACTCACCAAGATACATTTAGCAAAGACTCAAAGTTCATCTATTTACACTGCATTCATTGATTTCATTCAGTTTCAGCTTTTAAAACAGCAGGAAAGGATAGCTTACAAGATCGATTGAAGCCCGAAAGACGGAAACAACGACCAAGTGTTGGATCATACGGAATCAAACCTGAGAATGGTTGGATACCTAGACCATACCTCAACCAAACTCACGCGAGCTAGCTTAGGAGCCGAACCTAAACTAAACCTATTTGATAGTCACTTCAGTCCAACCAAAACCACACCCGCTAGAATTTTTACTGAAACCAAACTAAACCAGTCTTCAACCATGGGTTTAAACTGTTACGGAAATGGGTTAAGAACTGTTTGATCAAATGGGTTGACATAATGAAGCAACGAGCACACACTGAGCCAACTACTAGTACTCCGTACATATCAAGCGATGCTGGACACCGGCAGGTGGCAGCGACCTCATCTTGACGCAGTGCCCGCCGTTGAAGCGCTCGATGTCCGGCGCAGCCGATGGAAGCGGCCGACGCCGGCGCCGGTGGGCAGCTGGAGGTGGTGGTGTTCCCATGGCTGGCGTTCGGGCACATGCTCCCGTTCCTCGAGCTCTCCAATCGCCTGGCCGCTCGTGGCAACGCCCTGGAACCTCGCCAGGCTCCCTCCCGTGCCGCAGCACCTCTCCGCTCATCTGCGGTTCGTGTCGCTGCCGCTGCCATCCGTGGACGGGCTGCCGGAAGGCGCCGAATCCACCACCGGCGTGACGCCCGACGGCCCGAGAAGATCGATCTCCTCAAGCATGCCATGGACGGCCTCTCCGCCCCGCTCGTCGCCTTCCTCGCGGACGCCGTGTCCGCCGGAACGAAGCTGGACTGGATCATCCTCGACTTCTGCCACCACTGGCTCCCACCGATCGCCGCCGAACACAACACAGCGTGCGCTATGTTCCACATCGTGCCGGCCGCCATGAGCGCCTTCGAAGGCCCGCGGTGGGCGACCGCCGAGAGCACCCGCGCGCTGCCGCCGAGGACTTCACCGTCCCGCCCGCCGACCTCATCGGCGTTGGATCCCCAACTAGCAGTTTCCGCTTGCCCGATTCAACTCGCAGTTGCCGCTTGCCCAACTCGCTCAACTGCTAAATATCTAGAGAATAGATCATGAATTTTCTTAGATCTGGGAGGCGGAGAAGGGATCCGGCAGCGGCGCTCCTGCGGCAGGCCGCGGCCGGAGAGGCGCTTGCGGCGGCAGAGATTGGATGACTGTCGGGGGAGACTACTGGCGTACGAACTGCTCTCCCCAACCGGGTATGAACCCGGGTTTTACTTGCGTGAAACCTGAACTGTCCCAGCCAGTACCCAACCAGAACCAACTTGTTCTGTGAAGAAGCCGAACTGAACCAACCTATCGTCACGCTCGACCCATTTACACCCAAACCAAACAAACCAAAAACGAAAAACTGACCCAACACACCCGGTTCAGTCAAAACTATTCTCAGATTTATACGGAATAGTTTGGATTCAAAACATACAAAAGAACAAGTGTGGAGCAGCTTACAAGAAAACAAGGTCGCAAGACTCGCAACTCACCTGCTGCCTGAGGAGGTCCCTGTTGAAGATATCCTGGACGGACCAAGATAGTATCTTGTGCTCAAGGTAGCCAAGAGAAAACCTGTTGGCCATCTTGTTGTCTTTCTTCAGCGCAGCCCGGTAGCTGAGCACGGCCTCCCTCTTCCTTGGAGCCTCCATCTCGGCCTCCATGTCCTCCGCACTATGGAACCCCTCGTCGCTGTCACTCATGGAGTCATGGTGACGGTGCTCTCTGACTACTGCTTTCTCTCCTCGGACCCCTTGCTAGCTCCGTTGGAATTCCAGAGCTTATTAAGTAGGAGTAAGTATCGGCCATTGGAGTTCCCGAGATGAAGTAAATACAGATGGGAGAGTGGCCGTGTGCGTGTGAACCGTCTCTTCCAAATGGACGCATGCGCCTGGTTAGTAAAAGTAGTAGCACACAACATTTTCTCGATACTAGGGATAGTTAGCGCGGCAATGCCGCGCGTCCGTCTGATGATTTTTGAATATGTTTTTTAGAAAGTATGCATATGAATATTATTTGAATTCGGAGAAGTTTACGATTAGGAGATTTTTCGAGGTTGTTAAAATTTGTCGCATTGAAATGTATTCAAATTTGTATTCTCTAAAAGTTTGCAAAAATGATTAGATTTCGGAGGTATTTGAAATTATTAATATGTGGATTTGAAATTTGAGTTGGAATGGTCAAATAAGGGTGGTTTTCCCATAACATTGTCCGAATGTAGGTCAATTTGAATTTTAAAACTTATTTGGTTTGTGTGAAAAATAGTTGACAATTTTTTTCCCTAGCATTTCGATATATTTTTTATATTTTGTCGATGGGTATGTATAGAATTTTTTCCGTTTTTTGTTTTGCTGTGCAATTTAAATTTGGTAACATGTTCATTTAAAAATTGTGCAGGTTTAAAATTAGTAAAATCGAAAGAAGTTTGCGTTTAAAAATTGTTTACATTTTGAATATTGTTCAAGTTGGGGTGTTTTGCATATTCAAATCATTTTATGTCTGTAAAATGATTAGATTACGCAGATATTTAAGATTTTGGAATATCGAAATCTGAAATTTGATCGTATCGAATTAAAAAACAACATTTTTTCTCTGAGGGTACATATAGAAATAATTTCATGTTGTAGAAATTGTTCTAAGGAGGAAGTTTTTTTTTCAAATATTTACCAATCTGAAGTGTTTGAACATATTTGTTTTTTGACGTAAATAATTAGTATTTGTTTTGTTGGAGCATTTTGTTGTATCTTTTGTTTTTTTCCGGATGGGAATTTTTAGAGGTTCATCTATTTAGTCGATATTTAATAAAATTAAATGCGTAAAATTAGAGGAAGGCAATTCGGATTTTGTATAGATATTAATCGTGTCCGTTGTAATTTGAAATGTTTTTTTTTCGTAAACTTATCTAAATATAGGCTAAATTGAATCATTTAAACTTATTTGTTTATTTGGCAGAAATAGGTACTTTTTTTTACTTACCACAGTTTGACAAATTTCATAAATCTCATTTTTTTTTTGTAAGAAATTTATTGAAATGTGAATATTATTTGAATTGGGGGAAATTTGCCAAATATAGGCTAAATTGAATTATTCAAACTTTTTTTTGTCAACAATAGTTCCCTTTTTTTGCCTACCATTTTGGTATATTTTTTATATTTTGTAGCTGTGTCTGTAGAATTTTTTCCATTTTTTTTCTGGGGGAAAAGGGCGGGCCCACCCTGACGTCAGGATGACGTCAGTGGTGGCCACGGTGGCAACGGCGACCACAGCGGACGGCGGCGCGGCGCCACCGCGTCCTGGGGCACGCGCGTGTGCGCGGAGGGGGCGCTTGGACGCGGGGCGACCGCAGGCGGCGGCGCCACTGTGTTTTTGTCGCCGGAATCATGGCCGGCGGGCTGCAGACACGGCGGAGGACGACAGGGACTGCGGCGGCGATTGCGGCGCATGCGCGAAGCTCCGGCGACTGATTTCCGGCGAGGAGAGAGAGGAAGCGGCGGCGGAGCAGGGCGCGTGGTTGGATTCGAAGGAGGAGGGCCGGAATGGTCGCATCGAGCGCGGCGGCCGACGACGGCGCTCGCCCGTCGCGCGGGAGAGAAGAGGGGAGGGGATGGATTGGTGGTGTTTTTGCACGGAAGCCCTTGGGGTTTCTGGAAATTGCGGATTCGTCCTTTGCGGGAGGTTTTCCGCAAATGCGATGCGCCAAAAATCGTGCGGCGCTTCTGATTGGTAGAAATCCCATAGCTACTTTTAAAGCAATCTGGACCGTTGGTTGGTGTGATCGGACGGCTGTGAAAAGAAGGGCGACGTGGAGGTGCGGAACGGCCACGGTTTGCTCGAACTTTTATATATAGTAGGATATGACGCGATGCTGCGACGTTTCACTGAATCACTGCTCATCACAAGAGCATTCACGCCTTGGAACCAAACGCAAAGATTTCCAGAGTAACTCTAGCTAGCTGACTACGAAAGCACTCAAACCGTAAAAACAGGCCAGTTTAGAGACCGGAGTAGTAAAAAGCAACTCTAGTTCTCTACCAAACTCACTAAACCGCCTCTAAAACTTCTTACGGTGCACGTACAATCCCACTTTGGTCTGTAAATTTAGCGGTCGATAGGGAACTATACAGCGCACTCTATCAACACCACTGCGTAGTGGCATGGGCGGCGGCATGGCACTCTATACTGCCGGATTGGCAGTGCCGAGCACAGACATTGATCTGACGGCCGGAACGGTGGACTAGCCGATGCGTACGGAGAAGTGAGCGTCATGACGTCTGGACGATGGTCATCTTGTGGTGTATTTGTGGCGCGTTTTGTTCATGTTGAAAAGTAGGTGTTTTCGTGATAAAATTGGGAGAAATTTGCAAACCAGTATAAAATGAAACATTACACTTTTTAAACTGTTTGGCAATCAAGGTGGCTCCCCGCTTTGTCTAGTGACTAGTGCGGTGCTCAAAACAGATCAAAACATGACCCTGTAAAAATGGCCAAAGCGGTTGTTTCTTCTCATGAAGCCACGTGCGACCACGAGTAAAAAAAATTGATACCTTGCATGGCTATCTTAGAGCATCTCCAACCGTGATTGCCAATTTTTGCCCACGGTATCCGCGGACACTGCCCGGTCAAATCCCAAATTAGATCTCCTACAATCATGTCCCCAAATCCACACCAAAACCATACTAG
Source organism: Poa pratensis (assembly GCA_947311845.1). Taxonomy (NCBI): domain Eukaryota; kingdom Viridiplantae; phylum Streptophyta; class Magnoliopsida; order Poales; family Poaceae; genus Poa; species Poa pratensis. Next base: position 21,964,030 of record CAMZMU010000050.1, on the reverse strand, counting down.
CCATGTAACGTAGCTGAAGCAACGTAGATCAGAGCTCAAATGTACTACGGATTGCATAACAAAACATCGATCGGAGCTCATAGAGTACAGATTTCATACATACGGCTAAACTGTATAGACAAATTTAACAAAAGTGGGCAAACCGGCGGTGCCGCCATCGTCTGCCGCTCCCTTCCGCTTCATCGGTGGCGCTTCACTGCTTGCCGACCCCTTCCCCTTGTCATCACCGGAGGGGCGGTGGCGGGGCAGCACCTCGAAGGCCGCGTACGGGTTGGTTGGGAGGAGCCGGAGCTGTTGGAGTGAGCGGCGATGATGCGGACGGCGCACGTCTGCTCGTCGGCGAGTCTGGCCGCGCGGTCGTTCTTCGCCGCCTCCTTCTTCGACTCGGCGATGGCGACGTCGAGCATGGCCTTGTTCTTGCGGCGGAGGTGCCTGGTGTCCGTCTCGGCGGTCGTCAGCGACCACGCCAAGACGGTCAAAGGGAGCGGCTCGGTCGCTCCGGCGAGCAATGCCCGCTCCACCGCAGCAGGTTCCTCCTTGCGGAGCTGCCGATACGCCTTGCCCTCCGTCTCCGGCGTGCGCATCTGCTTGAACGACGGTGGGGTCTTCGGCAGCAGCCTCCATCTGCCGCCCCCGTCCGGCAGAATCTTTCACCCTGGTGGAGCTTGGACAGGGGGGCCGTGGGGAGACGCGGATCTTACTGGCGTCGAGCGGCGTGGAGGAGCCGATGTGGCCGCAACAGATCTGGCCGGCTCGGGACGGCACCGCGCCAGCGCAAGCTTGGACCAGCGGCTGCATTGGCCTTGGCTAGCCGGTGCCGCCGCGGCGCTGGAGTCAGCCACATCCTTAAGCGACTGCTCAACGGCAATGCGGAAGGCCTCCTCCTCCTCGTCTACGGGGCTGGGAGATCGGCGCGGTGGCGTCGCGCCGAACAGCTCCTCCTCCGATGCGCTCCAGTTCCTTCGCAGTCGGTAGAACAATATACGCCACGTGGGACCAATATCCTACACATAACTCTAGCTGATTGGTTGAGCAGGTTAAAATGGGCCACCTGAATGATTTTACTATGATCCACCTTATGCTAGAAACACAATGATTTCTTTGACAAATTATTCTATAATAATGTATGAAAGAGCAACGTGCCTACAATGTAGTAAAAGATAAAATTGCAGATCCTCTCTGACTCCCCACATTACTAATAATAACAATTCAAAATATACCCATCAAAAAATTGAGTTGTAAAAGAACAACCGAATTTTCCTGCATCACTTGCCAAGCTGCCTTCCAGCTGCTGACATACTAAGTTTCTCAAGCTGAAGGAATCCTCCAAGAGTGATGATAAAAGAAAGCAAGGTAATCTTATAGACCGAAGAAGGTCAGGACTGAAACTCACATTTTTCCATGAATGACTTTAGTTCTGTGAAAACAGATAGAACAAAGAACAGAATAAAACGGCCAAACGAAAGCAAGTACTTACATATGCAACTACATCCCTAAAAAAAACATATGCAACTACAAAAGAATAGTATTTTACCAATACATACAACAAGGACATCAGGTTAAATACCATGTTCTTTGCTCCCTTGGATTTTGCCCTGTATTCATTGTAGTCATTCCTCGACGAGTTAATAATTAAAAATAGTGACTAAGCTAGCAACAAAATTTACTGTCTAAATCTCCCTTGTAACTCGTTTATCCTTCACGATCGATACCCCTTGAGCCCATTATTTGTATTCTACATAAGCGGCAAGTGAAATTAATGCAACGAAAATTTCAATATCTTTGGAGAGAATCAGATACTAATCATAATAGCTTCAGAGCAATTTTAGCATTATATCAAAACAACTGAAATCCCAAACATGTCACCAAAAAAAATGCTATTTAGAAATGTCTAGCATTGAACTGTATCCTACATGATTCATTTCTTCTTGAGAAAAAGGTCTATCGAGAAGAACTTACGGGTAGAACTAAAAGAGTGCAACCGAGCATTCAACCAAGCATCAGGAGCTAGCAAGCAAACATGTGCTTGGTTCATTCAGGCATTACAAACAGCCGCCAACAGAAAGGGTAGCAAAAATGAAACATTAAACAAGCAACACAACGATGAACTTGGTGCCATTCTTTAGAAATCACCAGCATCTCATTACCTTCCAGGCGAACCAGCACTGATCGACGGGTGTCTTTGGAAGGCACGCAGCAGATCAACGCGCGCGACCGGCGTGAACACATTGGCTCAACCGTTGCCCACTACCCATGGCAAGTGCGACCGTCCCCTGCTAGAGCTGCTACCCAACTTAGTCAGAGGCGGAGATCACCACCGTCCTTGCACGCAAAGCAGAAGTCCCCTTCCTCGTCCCCTCGCTGATCATAGGCTGCAGCAACCTTCTTCCCACACCCGCGCCGCTGCCGACCTGATGGCTGATGATCGGCCTCCTGCTATTTTGCCCCGCACGTTCACTATGGACGAGGCTGTCGTGGCGAGAAGGCAGGAGTTCCAGCAGCACAGTAGAGAGACAGCGGGATTGACCGATTGCGTGCTAACAGTATCTCCACCGGCACCCTCCAAAGAACCCAAAAACTGTTTGGGGTCCGGACCTAAAAAACTCACAGCCGTACATCCCGAAGGATAGATTTCGTCCGGGCGAGAAGGCAGGAGTTCCAGCAGCACAGTAGAGAGACAGCGGGATTGACCGATTGCGTGCTAAGAGTATCTCCACCGACACCCTCCAAAGGACGCAAAAACTGTTTGGGGTCCGGACCTAAAAAAAACTCACGGCCGTACATCCCAAAAGGATAGATTTCGTCCGACAACATGTCCAACCCGCCCCCCTCCAAACTTTGGAGGTCTTGCCGGGTGCCGGACATCAATTGCATGCTCACGTACCAGAGTCCCATACCAATATTTCCTCGCTATCTCTTTTTCATCTCTCCCGTCCAGAGCACCCTCGCTGGCACCACTGCATCTTCCTCTCCACCCCCTCCCATCTCCCCCAGTCTTCTCTCCGTCTGGCGGCGCTGCGCTGTACCAGTGCGTGTTCGGCGGCAAGGGCCTGCGTCCATGCGCGGGCGGCGCTTGAGCGCAAGGACGGCGCGGGAGAGCAGGGCCACAAGTGGAAGCTCGAGGTCGCTCAGTGAGAGCGAGCAGGACAGAGAGATGCTGCAGCCAACTCGTCCGGCCGAGAGGATCAGCCACGATGTCGACGTCGGCCTCGGGGTCTGCACCGGCGGCACGGGAGGCGTCGACCAGGACAGGGAGGCCCACGGGCGCGGCGTGGGGATCTTGAGGCCGGCCGACCGTTCTGGCCGTTCCGCCGCTCAGCCGCGCCACCCTCCAGCACGCCATCGTCGGCTTCCTTGGCACGCCACCGTAGAGACGGCGCGGAGGAAGGACTCGACGGGGAACCGGCCGCGGACGGCGTCGGGAGTACACGTGCCTCGAGACGCGCGAGCTTGAGCTTTAGCTCGACGAGGGAGGTCTTCAGCCGCACGTTCTCCGCGGTCTCCTCCACCGCGCCGTCCCGCATCCGCGTGGCCGCGAGAGGTCGGCCGCGGCAAGGCGCCACTTCTCGCCCCTGACGCCGCCGAGGTAGTCGTGGACGGCGAGGACCAAGGCGTGGAGCTCTGGGTGAGGGAGACAAACAGCCAGCCGCCACGAACGGCCAGGCGCCACTGCTCGCCCCCGTCGCCTTCTGATGCCGCCGAGGTAGCCGTGGACGGCGACCACCGAGGCGTGGAGCGCCGGGCGAGGGAGACGAACAGCGAGCGGATGACGGCTTCTTGGCGCCGTTGTGGCGTTGTCTTGGCGTCTCTCTCCGCTGTAGGTTCCTATCATGCGGGAATGCGCTGGTGAGTTGTTCCTATTAGCAAGGAAACAATGAGCTGGTCTGGTTAACTGAATCGATCGTATCATGCGGGATAAGGGCATGTACAATGGGGGTGATGTTAGCCTTTTCTTAGTGTTGACACGTAGGAGATTTGTCTAGTTGGAGGAGAGAGAATGAAAAAAGGGGAGTCTGCCTTCCCTTAGCCAAGAGATGATCTCTTACGAAATAAGAGAATGTTAATTTCACCATTGTACCATTTATCTTCCCTTGAAAATACAATTTCCTACCAAAATATAATTAATTCTCATTAATTGTTAGGGATGGCAACAAGAGATAATGCGTTGTACAACTTATAATTTTATCTTCTCTAAATGATGTTGTATGGCTAAGAGAAGGCACGGTCTTCTCTACCATTGTACATGCCCTAAATCGATCGTATCATGCGGGATAACTTCACGCTGATAGCTGTTACTATTATCAAGGAAAGATATACAACAAGGTAGTTTGTTTTGTACGAGTGCGTATGGTGAGAGAGTCCATTTCTTGTGGTAGTGTCGAACGTCTTTTACAGGGGAGGTTAGGATGTGGTGGCATACCCCGTAATTAATTAGAATTGTGACACCATTTAAAGTGTGACACCAACCACGCTCTCTGCTTTAATAGTAAAGATAGGAGTGTCTATTGTAATGAACTTATGTACTTGTCACCGAGTATGTGACTCGGTATTAGAACCTTGTACTTAACCAAGTTCATACATTCTATGTCTTAGAACATCTCCAATAGGTGATGTATAATAGGGCACGAAAAAAAAGTTTCATGTAAAATTTACATCACCAAAATGGGGTTTTTTAGGGGACGAGAAAGCCCACCCCGACCATCGCCGGCGTCCCCACCCCTCCACCGCTCCAATCTCACCCTCCCGTGGCATGCACCACCGTGACCATGGCGCCCCACCCCACCACCACCACTACGGAAGGACGCCGGTGTCCCCGCCACACCGTATATGACGATCGAAGTAGCCATCGCTCGGCTCGGTTGTAGGCTCGCAGCGGTGGCGGTGGCGGTGGCTATCAGCAGAGTCTCCGGCGGTCCAAAAACCAATGGTCTTTATTATCTTCGAGGTACGACAATATCAGGTAATGTGTTTCAAATGAATTATCTGATTGTGATGCTGCTAATCTTTTGCATATGCGTCTCAGGCATATGAGTGAACTTGGTTTGGTAGAATAAAACAAGAGAGGATTTCTTGATGGATATAGCACTGGCAAGCTGAAGTTATGTGAGCATTGCATCTTTGGCAAGCACAAGAGGGTGAAGTTCAATACTTCGGTTCATACAACAGAACGTATCTTGGATTATGTGCATTCTGATTTATGGGGACCATCATCTCCAAGGCCCACCGCAATCCAACCACCTTAAAAAGGGAGAATCAAACTTCCACAAACAACAGATCCAATTTGGAACAGCTCGACGCTGGAAAGAGCTCGAAGCACAAAAGTGAGAATTTCAAAGTGGTTGCTAGAAAAATGAGATAACCAAATTCGACCCGAACTTACTTAGAATTGGCGGCATCCAGAAATCGAAACCAACGAGCAGCGAAGGGCAGCGTCAGGGCGGCGACTCTCCAATTGACACCGATGAGCAGTGAAGGGCAGCAGCGGGCGGCAGCTACTTTCCCTAAATCTTGGGCTCATGCGACCGTCGGGAAAGCTCGCGTGCCAGCGGGGTCGCACCGGCGCCCCTATAGGACGGGATAGAGGGGCCGCACGACCGGCAACGACGATGGGGGCAGCTTCCAATCACGCGCGGGATGGTTCCGCGCGGCGGTTGTTGATTCTTGCGCGGCGATTAGGGTTTTACATCAGCACCCCCAAGTGATTTGGGCCAAAATATAGATCAAGGGCACATGTTGGAGCGTTGTTTTTGCCGTTATTACATTGAAAGAGGTTTTTTCCTATTGTACAACACCATTTGGAGATGCTCTTAGTCGCTTGAGGTTGCGAACGGCGTGATGACTAAGTTCTACTTGTCATAGGGCACTGCGATGCCAATCCAGCTTACACTTGCTGAGATAAAGAGTTCAGCTGACTGCCTGACCCAACGATTCGAGTCAATGTGAGTCACGTTGTCATAAGTGCTTACTCAAGCAATGTATCTATAGACCTTAAGTGTTCGTGTTATCCGAGTTGCGGATCAACCGACTTAAAGTACGTCAACTGTTATTCATAACTTACACTTATAAGGTGATGGTTGGGTCGTGTGTGATCCAAATTGCGTGAGACAGATCACTAAGACGGGATTTGCTCCTCCGACTCGGAGAGATACTCTCTGAGCCCTCTCGTGTGATACGACTCAGAAAGCATTGCCATGCGCAACTCAGACATGTGATGTTCGAGTCGAAGCGACGAAAGTGTTAGTCGAGTTGAGTCGCATGTCACAGACGAGAAAGAGAGTGAAGCCGCATAAGCATGACGCGAACTCACTTATGGCTTATCCACCATATCGTGAGGCAAAGAAACTGGACCCACCAGGTGTAGAGTTTGGGGGCAGAGGGACAAGCGTTGTCCCCTCACCGCTCCCCATGTAAAGGAGGATGGTGCGATGACAATTGGTACCGGTTTGTGAGCGGAAGCAAAGCCACATTTATTGTGGCGATCTCCTCATTGCCGCCTCCGCCTTGTACGCTCTTTTCACTAACAACAGTTGGACTCCTCGCGTCCACAAATAAGCATACTTTTAGATTTTGTTCTAAGACAAACTTTTTTTTATATTTGATCAACTTTATCAAAATTTGTAGCCATATTTATGATATTAAATTACTCCCTCCATTCACTAATGTAAGGCATTCGACCTACCATTTCAATTTTCACTACATACATGCTAAAATGAGTGAATATATGTACACAATAAGTCTAAATACATTTGAATCGATAAAAAGTTAAAATGTCTTACATTTGTGGACGGATTAAGTAGTAGATTATAAAACTACATTTCAAAACGCATATTGTGATGTTAATTTGATATTGTAAATATGCTATTCTCTATATTGTTAGCCGGACACATTTTCACTTATTAGGAAACAAAAAAGTACACTTATTTGTGAACAGAGAGAGTATCACATAGGCTGCAGAACAGACGGTGCTAGCCGCTCGTCCAGCAAGACAAAAGAATTAAATTGTACTTCCTCCTTGGTATGAGTATTTTAAAAGTCAAGCCATGTAAATTCTGACCAAGGTATCAATTTGGTATGCTAGATGTTTATATTTTTTATATAAATTTGGTCGAAGTTTATATGGTTTGACTTTATAAAAATCTCAAATGCACTGCATTTGGCAAGGAGGGAGTACTACCACATAAGGAATAAATACAGTGGCATCTTCAAATATCAGAAGAACATATAAAACTAAGACTACGGTTCCAGGTGCAGAGCACTGTCGACACTTCAAACCTCAGAGAATCAACACTCACGGCAGTACTAATGTTCAAGAGCATTTTGGGTAGAGTTTGGACATCCAAACTGGGCAGCATTCCAAAACTAAGGCTAAACTTGACTCAACACAAAATTGCACAATACCGAAAATAGAATTCACATGGCCCATTTCCCAAAACGCAGCAGGGTTTAGCAAATCAGCTTGTAGGTGCAGGCATTCAGAAGACCAAGGGTAAGGAGGCGAATCTTACAAGCTGCATCGTAAGGCGATGGCAGCTGGTAATCATCTTTGTGGCCAAGATGGCGATGGCTCTATAGCTTACCACAGAATAATGCATTGCACGTATGTAATGAACAACTGCATTGTAAGGCGAGAAACATAACCACGGTGTCCAGAAAACAGCATTCTAAAATAAGGTGGATCGATGGTCTATGTCGACCAGTCTTGGTGCTATAACGGAAAACTAAAACAATTGAGCTTGAGCAATCAGCGTGCATCAAGCTTAGGATTCAACAAAATGTAGGGCATTCACGACACTCAGCCGCGTCATATTAACGCAGATGCAAGTTTCTTGAGTATAAAGCCCCGCGACAAGAACGTCATGCCAACAGCGCGTGCGATTTTGGGGCTCCCGACATCTCATGAATGGTATTTACGCCTTGAGTTCTGCATAAAAAGACAAACAGTATTAGTTCACAGTTTCTACGATGATGTGGCCATGTGAAACCAGTTTTGTTTGAGAAAGCTTTTGGCAATACCTGAAACCTTGGCCTGCTTATATGAAGTGAGTCCATCTTCACTAAGTTATCAGCATCGTCAAGCTCAATGACGGCATTGACTACTGCATTTGACAGATCTTTGTCTTCACTAGCGTCAAAATAGCAATCTCGATCACGCGCATCGTTGACTATCTTCTGCCAAACAGACTTGCTCTTGGATAAAGTCATCCCATTGCCTACTATCCATAAACAGTGCCTGACAAAAGCCAACAAATAAGTTACTCCTGATGATGGTATCTCAAATAAGCTATGTCGCGGTCTTACTAGACCAAATGAAAATTTTATAATCCTTCTCATAGTACAGTTCCATTGTGAATAACATCTTGGACAAAGTCATCCAATTACCTACTATCCATAATGAATTCATACTTTATAATCCTTCTCATAGTTAGTGTAAAAGTTAAATTTAGAAGAGTGCAAGAAGTATATGATTTTAATTTGCTTTTGCATGTACCCTGGAGTTGAGCAAACAAAAACTTACTTGGCCCTAGTCAGAGCTACATTGGTCCTCTGCATGTTTGTGAGAAATCCAACAGAACCAGCTTTGTTGCTCCTCACTGTTGATATGATAATGATATCTTCCTCTGCACCTTGGAAACCATCCACAGATTTTACTTTAACAGAGAAACCATCATGCATATTGTAGGATCTCCCGAGTATTTCATGGATTGCTCTAACTTGAGCATTATACGGGGACACAACACCAACAGAGATCTTGATTCCTGTAGAGACTGACTCTGCAGATAAGAAAAATGAGAAGAAACATTATGCATGCAGTGAGCCAAGGTCAAACTCCCTAGTGGTTCAGATTATATATACATTAACATATTTATTTCTCCTTCCCTTCAAAAATATTGGGCATATACGCTTGCATGCAAATTTAATGATATTTTCTTTCTATTGCACACATTTCGCTTCCACCTTTCTCCAACATTTATGACTGCAAACTAACTTATCTCTCTTATTCCCAACCAATTAATCACATGGATAGCATGGTCATTTCCCTCAATTAATGTATTGGTTTCATGACTCTTAATCCATTTGACGAACCAAAACCCTAGAGTCTTATATTATTACAAAATTGAGTAATACAACTAAAGAAGCAAATTGATGATTACCTTTGAACAACCTCTGCACTATCCGCGAAACAGCAGCAGCTTCAATTGTGTTTTTCAGGCTACGGCCATGCTTCTCAGTTGTTTCATGTCCTCCCTCTACATTAATGAATGAGTATGACCCAAAGACTTCGCTGGATAAAAACCTCTTTTCATAGCTTTTGGTAGTGACATTGGGACCGTCAGAGATCTTGCCATCGTAAAATGTAACAACTGGAAACCTGCTTATTTTTGGATGCATCCTGTATTGCACATTGAGAAGGTGCTTACCAAAGCCAAGCATACTTAACCTCTCAAAAACACTTCGCCCGAACTTAGCATTATCAGATATCTACAGAATCACATAACATGTAAATATATTGCTTCAAAAAGGAAAAATTGAACACAAAGAAAAGTTTGAAAGAAATATATAGCTTACATTGCTTTTCACCAGAGCGGGTAACTGATATTCGTCTCCAATGAAAACAGCTTGCCTTATGCCAGGCAGCTGCAAGGGAATTAAGGTCTCACATTCTTTGAGCTGGGCAGCCTCATCGACAATCAGCAACTCCAAAGGATTTAAATTTTCAGGCTTTGTGACCAATCCGCATATATCAGAAATAGAATTGTCCATGGGCACATTGTACAACCTGAAAGAGCTATAAACTGTACAGATAATGCATTTCGCTCGCTGCAACAGATATTGTTGAACTGACCTCTTGCTGTAACAATTTGGAAGATCCATGTTTTTGCGAAGATATCTTAATTCTTGCACGCACAGGGATCTGGCCAGCTTGAACTTAGATTTATTGCATGTGTTAGTTCGCAGACATGCTAGCTGCTCTGGCCAGGAACCAGGGCTACAGTCCTCTTCTATCTTTCCCTCAAGAAATTCATCTGACCATACATCACCATTATCCGTATAAATTTTTATCAAAGTAAGGAGAATTTTGATCAATTCAAGCACTTCCAGCATACACCGAAAGCTCTCTCCTGTTTCTGAATTTCTTGGATGATCACTGTACAGTATCTTAATGCAATTGCACAAATTCTCCGAAAGTATTTTGTAACTACCTTTCAAATAATCCTTGAATGGTAGTACTCTGAATGCTGTGTTCATAGCTTTGGAGTCATACCGTCCTTCCTTGTGGCACTCTTCTTCCTTGTCTTCAGGCATGTTATGGATTTGCTTGCGGAACACCGAAAGAAGTGTGAGAAGATGATCTTCAGAGATGGGACAGGAACTTAAATGATAACGTGAGGACAAAGAATTGACCACCTCATGCAGGAGGAGTTTTTCCCCATCCTTCTGAGGAATCTCCTTTTCAATGGCCTTCACTACCTCAAGAATACACTCAATGTGCAACTTGTACTTGGTCACAGGATTCTCTAGAAGATCTATCACTGAGCATAAGCAATGCCTCCAGCCAGTGTTTGGGGCGAAACATGGCAACAACCGCTTTGCACGCGAGTCAAGAAATACCATGGAAAGATCATGCTTATCATCTATCTTCATCCTATCTTTGTTTCCAAACAGGACAATGTCATTCAGAAAGCAGACACTGCCATCTGAAGACTCTCCAACAAGCCTCACAATTCGAGATGCAACTTCCATTACGGCAGTATTGGTTGGTGCACAGGTAAGTGTCTTCAAGCCCTTGATGAGCATTGCCCACATAATGGTGCTAATGGTTTTTGTTTTACCTGTCCCAGGGGGGCCCCATATTAGTTTTAGGGAAGGCGAGTTGTTCTCCGTTCCTGAGACACAGTCTGCTACTGCATTCAGCTGTGAATCATTTAGGTTGAACTTCTCAAGGCCAAGGCCATCAATTGATCTATGAGCAGAACACTGAGATATCTGGGGAAACAACGAGCTATCATCCACTGCCTTCGAGGGGAAATGGAAAAGTAAATCAGTTAACCCAAGTAGCATCACTGACATATTCAACGTGGTGGAAAGTAGAGACATTAGCAAAAGTAATAATAGTGCAGAGAAAATTTGCATGGAGAACTACAGGTTGCCAAAGCATAATGAGACGGACTACTTTCCATATCATACATATTAAAGTTGATATCAGCCACAGTAAAGTAATAAAAAAGACATATAGTTTTTTATGGATGTAAACAACTGACATACCATTGTCTTGTACTGCCATACTAGATTGACAATATTAGTACTATTCCTTCCGTTCGGATCATCTGTTGCCATATGAAGGCAGTTCCATATACGGTTGTATGTCGTCAAATTTATGAGAAACACAGCAAATGATGGGCCCATAGGTACTTTTGTTTCTGGATTCACTTCAACGGGAATAGCAGATGAAAACCGAACAATACAGAAATTGGGTGGAAAATTTCCATATTCTTCGTCTTCACATTTTAGAACTGAACCTAAAACATAGGATGCCTTATTTTGTTTCAAATCAGACACATGATGTGGTTTCTGCAAGGACACAACTATTATGTCCCCCTCTTTGGGATCATATGTCTCCCTTGACTTCTGATCCTTTGATGGCTTGGAAACCTCAAAACAGTATATTAATTTCTCATCATCAAGCTTCTCCACCCAGACTATCTGTATAAAGTTCGCCTGAGCATAACCGTCCAATGATGAAAAGACATCAGCATGTACTTCTTCAATCAGAGGACATTTGAAAGAGTTCAGATAAGTGTTTAATGACGTGAATGTATCCAGTATTCTCTCGACCTGCGATGAATTCCCATGATACTCGATCAGTTCTCAATTGACGTAAAACTTAAGCACAGACAATTATCTGTGCGAGGAAAACAAAACAGTAAACTTACAGACAGTTCGGGTGACGTCCACTAAAGGATACAAACCATTAACCATATGATGTACATTATACTATACTGGCATGCAATAAACACAGCATAATAAAAACATAATTTTTGTTAATAAATCAGGATTCAGCACTGGACAACTACCAGAAAAAAAAGCCTATTGAAATGAGCAAATATACTAAGTGCACAAAGAATATAATCGATACTTTACAGGTTACGGTCCTACCATGGTGATTTCTCTTCATCCAACTGCGGATATTTTACCGAGAAAAGTGTGAATCGGTTGAAAATTGTTCTTATTCAAACGGAACTTTTCTGCTTGGCAAAACAACGAACATCTAGCGTACAGGCTCCGGTCACCACGCATAAAGCACAGTTGAGTAAAAACTATAGTACATCGACTAGGAGATCGGCGAGAGAGGTCTACGATCGGGGGTCACTCCCATAGTCCCATGCGTGCAGGGTAGCAGAGCGACCTCCACTGGAGGAGCTCGACTCATCATCTCCCTGGGCAACGACGCAACAGAGGACAGGAGAAGGGAGAGCGTTGAATGGGCCTTATTGCCGAGCGGCTAGGGAGCTAGATGGGCACTACCCATAACTTGGGCCGAACAGTTCTGTAACTCGGAGATTTTGTTGCCTTTTAACAAGGCTTTTGTGCAAAAGAGCGTTTTGATTAACTACTACATCGATCATGCAAAAAAAAAAACTACATCGATCCCTCAAAAGAATCATCTACTAGTACTACGTTCTCCTCTAAAATCCCTCAAAAGAGCATTCTCTCCTATAAGAAATCAACTATTTATGCTGTGTTAAAAATCAACTACTCACATAATCAAAAATTACAGATAATGCTATTCGTAGAGAATCCTACTCACGATTTCGACTATCTTATGCTACCTTCCCAAAAGCGAACATCCACTGTGACGCAATTCTTTAGAGAAAATTCCATGAATAAGCTATTGTACTCGATAAATCAAAGCCCTATTGAACGAAAGATGTGTGGATATCGTGGTGACGGAGATGCTGGAATGCTGGTCTTACAAACACAAGCAAACGAGGTGAGAAGAGCAATAGTACGTCACCTGCTGCCTGAGGAGGTCCTTGTTGAAGATGTCCTCGACGGACCAAGAGAACATCTTGCGCTCCAGGCAGCCAAGATCAAACTTGCTTAGCTTCCGGTCATCTTTCACCACGTCAGCCCAGTAGGTAAGCACGGAATCCCTCTTCCTTTTCGCCTCCCTCTCAGCCTCTGCTGCATCGCCGCCACTCATGGCGGTGCCGCTCTCCAGCTTTCCTCTCATCTCAGGCCTTAGAAGGAGCAGGAGGAGAACCACGGGCGCATGTGTAGCCAGTGTTCTCCGTTGAGCGTGTCTAAGCTGCGCTGGGCCGTTGGAATTCCCGAGGTGAAGTAAATGCGGGCTGCGAGCGTGCCCGACTCCATGCGAACTGTCTCACTTCCCGATGACTAGGTGGCAAAAGTTGCCAATCGAACGCAACATCTCCCGGATGTGGCGGGATTTATATGCGCCGTTTCACTGAACACAGGCTTGAAGACTTTTACACAAAACGCAAGATCTGCCGAGCGCCGAGACTGGCACGCGGCTACGTGGTACTAACCAGAATCCTTCTAAATACTAATCTCACTAGAAATCCCTTTGCTCTTCTTGCTTCTCACATCTTTTCAACTAGAAGAATACCCCGCGCGTTGCAGCGGGAATATCTTTAAAAATTATTATGCAAATGAAATGGGTATAAGACACATAAAAATTCAATTGGCAAGATTCAGTTGATCACAATAGTAGAGACACTAAGTTTAATTCATGTGAAATTGTTAAATATTTGAGAACTAAATATTAGTGACATGGACAATTATAAGATGATCGACATGGATATGTTGCATGGAAGAATTACTATTAATAATTATTGTTAGTGGAGATGACATGGACAATTGATTGGCTAAAATAGTATGTGATGTGGATAGCTTGCATGTTGAGATAGAAAAATAATTAATACACTTAGTGGGGTTTTGCTTTATAAGAGGTATAGATATACTAATCTCGCTAGAAATCATTTGCTCTCCTTGCTTCTCATATCTTTTCAATAGAAAAGCGACACGTGTCCTACTAGGTGGAGCCCACTAATCTTTCTCTCCCCATTGTGTGTACGTTTTAATTTTTTCCTTGTATATAATGTGTAGAAATCCTTTGCTCTCCATGTTTCTTGCACCTTTCCGATTAAAAAGTGACACGTGTCCTACTAGGTGGAGCCCACTAATCTTTCTCTCCCCATGTGTGTACATTTTATTTTTTGTTTTCATTTTTCTTTCTTGGGCACATATTTTTAAAAATTTAGACACTCCTATTTATCGAATTATCTCGCGCTTTTTTTGTAAGAGCATCTCTTGCACCGGGTTTTCACCCCTCTCGGGTTGAAAAATACGGAAATGAAACGTCGATACTGAGGCGGCCTTCGCGTCCCATGCTCATCGTTGTTAGCGTGTAGACCTGATTTGCTTATTTCCCTCGCTCTTATGCCATGTGGGGTTTTGAGTTGGAGGGACCAATGCACCTACGACCCGCTGACTCGATCTGGACCGAGTCAGGATTACGGATCCGGTTGTTGTCCTTGTAGTCGCCACTGTAGTCGTATTTCCTTTCGGAGATGTGTAGGCGGTGGCGAGTTAGCTGGGCGGAGGAACTTGTCGCACGGGGTCCTGTTGAAGCAACGGTGACGCTGTCTCATCCTACCGATTTGGGGACACAAACCTCAGGCCATGAAGTTGGAGAGAGAGCAGGCCGATCAAGGGGAGGAATTGTGCATAGAGCGGTAGCATTGGAAGTAAATTGGGGCAGCCAAATTTCGCGTTGGAAGAACGGAAATTGCACGTGACACCAATCATTGGGGTTTTTGTTGCACAAAACCACAACAATAGCTTTTATATGCACGTAACATCGACAATTGGGGTAATTACTTGCACAAAACACAAATCAAGTTCTGAGTCTCCTTAACAGAAAGTTAATAACTTGGGCCTGGATATGTTACACTAGTTACCCCAATATTTTGTGTTATCTGCAAAAAAAAACTAGGTTGTCGTTTTGTGCGACAAAAGCCCATGTTATGTGCAATTTCTCCATGGAAGAGACGAAGAGGGGACCAGGAAAGATAAACTTGAATATGGCGCGTCATCGCGTGGAACATAAATGTTGGTGAGATATGTGTGCGTGTGTGGGTGTCCTTCTTCTATGTACGTTTTGACACTTTCCCCATCTCTAAATGCAAAACACTAATCTCGTAATATGATTAGCAGCATATATGGGAACTTGCATGCATCATGTGCTAAGGGTAACTTTATTATGGGCTGGCATTGCACTCCTCCCTCCATAAATAATTGCACTCCTAAGTTTTACGCTAAGTCACATATTTTTAAGTTTGACTAACTTTAAGCTAAAATAATAATATTACAATACCAAATTAATATCACTACATGCATATTGAAATGCAGCTTCATAATATACTAATGTACTATGATAGATATTGTCACATTTTTTATAAAGTTTGTAAAATTATAATTTTTTGACTTAGCACAAAACTTACAACTATACTTATTTATGGATGGAGTGAGTATGTACACATTGAAAAAACTGTACCAATCACATTACTTGCGCTCCGTAGGTGGTTTATTAGTAAACATGTTAATTATTATGATACTGACATTATGAGATATTAAAAATAATAATATTATAATCTAGACATTTCAGTGCGAGCAAATAATTGGGTCGAATCTTTTGAAAACAGAATGAAGATGAAGCAGACCATGCGGTAAACTCACCATTACCTAGAGATTAGCTTCTTGATTCGAGGTAGATGAAAATGAAGCCTCTTAATTTTATTGGAGGTGATTTACTTAGTTGTTTCTCAGTACATAGTAGAATGCCAGAGATGGTTGTTTTCTTGAACAAACCTTCAATTCTTGCTTCTCACGCTTTTTCTAACACTAGCTATGGCATGCATTTTACGATCGTTGGCTCCTTACTTTACGACCTTTGAATTGGTGGTTTGCATTACATGCATGTCCTCGTAGAGAACTTCTTCCTCTACGATTAGCTCGATCCGGAGGCGCCATTAACCAAGTGCCAATGCAACTGGGTTCATGCGGAGAAGAGATGCCCAAGCTGCTTGATACAACTAAAGAAATATCAAATGCCATCCAAAAGGGATTAGCCATGGTTTAAGATATTACCGATGTTCTGTTTCTATTAGCCACATGCTACAACTCAGTTTCATGATTTTTCTGGTTCTTAGTTGTGGAACAATTGAATTTTATAACAAAGAGACAGATGATAGTAAAGTTCTACCTATGATCCACTTAATCATATTTGGTTGTAAATGGTAAAGTGTTTGCGATACCGGCCGCAAATGATGACCTCGCCTCTAATATTTTACTTGAAATAAACTAATGATTATTGTAATAAAATACATTTTTAAATACTGAAGTTATATATACAATGGACGTTGTCATCTCTACTGAATTTACTAGTAAAATGCACTTTTCAAATACTGAAGTTATATATACAATGGACGGTGTCATCTCTACTGAATTTACTAGAACAATGTGTAACAGCGAACGTAAGAAATAAACAAATATATGTACAAAGATAGGGAAAAATAAGCCTATATATAATGATAGAGGATAAAATGGGCGCGGCTAGGCACACATTTCCCTTCTAGTATTATAGTATGTTGCTGAAGGAGAGCGGCGATATGGCGCCCGGGCAACAGGGCGTCCGGTATTTGAAAATTAAAAATAATTAAATTTAAAGTTTCCGAAAAATTTGAAAAAAATATATCATGATGTAGACAAACCTATGCACTACGCTTGGTACAAAGTATTTATGTGAAATATAATGTATTTTAGCCTCAGAAAAAAAGACAAAAATACAGATCTGGGGCATGTATAGATCAACTTTTTTTTCTCTAATATTTATTCGATTTATCTTTTTTGCTGAGCCAAAAATACAAAGTATTTCAGACTGCAAATCTCCAGGATCGTATTGTGTGTGGTAGGCTACATCCAGGTATTTCTTTTCGAATTTTTTGAAACGTTTTAAAAAAATTACAAAACGGGCTGCCTGGCGCCCGGGCTCCAATGCGATTATTCGGTTGCTGAAGGAGTACTTAAAATTGGATGATCTGCAAATCATAGCAGCAAGCTCTCTCCATGAGCTGCCATAGCACAAAACTGGCAGCAGCACAAACGACCATCGCCTGGATGTGTCCTCTGTCTAAAGCTGCCGATAAATTCCTTTTTCGTCCAACAAAAAACAATCGTGAAATAGTACTACTAGCGTAGTACTAGTAGTAATCGATAGTATCATCTTGAAGTATCAGGGGAAACCCATAAAACTAAGACTGGTTTCAGGTGCAGACCACAGCCGACACTTTCATGTTCAAAAGCATTTCGGCTACAGGTTGGCATCCAAACTGAACAAGCATTACCAAACTAAGGCTAACCATCACTCAACACAAAACTGTAGAATTGTGTGAGCCGAAATATAATTCTTATGAGCCATTTCTTACAACACAGCATGGTTTGGCCAGTGAGCTTACACAGGATGAAGCCACTCTGCCACAAGTTTTGCAGGTGTAGGCATTCAGAGACAGATCATGACTTTAATTCATCTCCAAAAAAAAAAGCTTTGGCTCTCGGGGGTGAAGAACCTTCAACGGAGCCTCAGATTGCTTAAGGAAGCAGTGGTATCTTCAACAACCCCTTTATCCTTTCGCCAATGCAGATCAGAACGGGAAGCAATACCACTTGATTGTCTCCCAGAACCGGATGAAACACGTTTCAAAGAACGTTGTTTATGTTTCCGCTCCTTTCGAGATGCTGCCTGAACCTAAATGGGAACAAAGCATATGAGCTTGATAAGATTCAGCCAACAATTTCAGATCAAAATTACTCCGTGCACTTCAGTAATAAAAATTTGTCATAGACTCATAGCTACAAATGAAGTAGTATGTGATCCATAACAAGTGCTGCACGCAGGACACTGAGTTACTCCTACCAAGTTATTGACTCTAGCAATAGTAGCACAGTTTGGACTATTATTCAGCCATTTTTTTCATAGCTCTCTTCTCCTGTCGGTGCATTTTCAAGTTTGAGCAGTCTGAAAAGTGGATTCCTGACAAGTAAAATAGCCTACTTCTGAAAGTTTAAGCTTTTATGGTTCCATAGCACTATATATAATAGAATGTCCAGGTGAGATACCATATGCAACTTTATACCTATACCTATAAATTTTACGGCCATTGACACAAGAAAAGTCCATGAAAAGTTCCGGATAATCTATTTAGCAACATGTGTTTCAGTTTTCAAGAATAAATAGCACAGTAACGAGTGCATCGCTTGGCAAATTGAACATGAAAAATGATGCAAAGTAATTCTACAAACTCATAGGCAGTAGAGAAAAGGGTCCAGAATTAATACCCGAACCATGTTATTTACAACTTGTAAAGGTGTATCCCTTCTGTCTTTAGCTGAACTGAGCTCACTCCCATGCTTAGCGATCACACGAGAAATATCCCCATCACGCTTTGCATTAAAGAAACACTGCCGTTCCTTTGCATTGCAAACTAGATCTGCCCAGATAGAACCACTACTAGATAAGGTTGCAGCGTTTCCCAAAATCCAAAGGCAATGTCTGCAATCAAAGTAGAATAAGTAAACCACCGAGGGGGCAAGAGGAAAATAGTTCACAAAAGGAACACACGGTCAGTAACATAAGATACCTTGCTCTTGTCAAAGATACATTTGTACGCTGTCGATTTGAAAGAAAGCCTACCACCCCATCAGAGTTGGACCTGACAGTTGATAAAATGATGATGTCTTCCTCGCCGCCTTGAAAGCCATCAACAGAATTGATTTTTACTAATAAGGAGCCAAACTTCATTTTCCGCAGTTTTTCTTGGATTGCTAGAACTTGAGCAGTGTATGGGCATATGACACCAACTGTGACCTTCTTCATGGTCTTAGAGCAAGCTGCACGGTTAGATGTTTACATTAAGCATTCGCCCTAAGATCCATGGTATAAAGAGCAAAAGAAGTGATGTTTTGACAATTAGCATCATGTATCATATTAAAGCAAGCATGGCAAATAAATGGTTACAAGAGTATCCTAGTAAAGCGAACACGATATGCTATAAGGTGTCACACTATCAATATTTATTTTTTCAGTTTCTCTGGAGTGAACAAAAGGACATTGCTTCGAAGATTCAGAAACTGAAACATTGTTACTGATGTGTGCTAAGCTATAGATGGCAACCTTCCATGAGAACCTTAAACATAATATCATAACATGGAACTAATTGGGCTTGTTAATTGAAAAGGAATGTTTATGATCATCTTTCCATATAGCTAAGAAAATTGTTCAATCACCAATTAAAGTCCAGCTAAAAAGTATAAATAAATGGTTAAGAAATAAAGCTAACACCTGAACAACATAAGGTAGCCAAAAACAAAAAAAAGGAATTTGACTGGTAAGTAAATAGTATGACGATATAACACATACCTTTTTGGAGATTTTGCAATATTTCCTGGATAACAATAACTTCAACCATGTTCTTCCTGCTATGGCTAAGTTCATCGAGATCCTCCAAACTATCTTCAATATTGAAGAAGGAGTAAGGACCAAACATAGAACCTGGAAGATACTTCTTCTGGTGTTCTTTTTGCATGACACTAGGAGCATCTAAGAGTTTCCCTCCATAAAAGCTGGTGTTTGGAAAAAAGCTAATGGATGGGTGCATTCTGTATTGCATATTAAGCATATGCTTTTCATGTCCCAGTGAACTCAACCTCGCAAAGAGGCTTCTCCCAAATAATGCATCCTCGCAGAGCTACAGGTATCACAAAGTCAGATGACATGACACAAATGTAACAAACAAATGCTTATGCTTGACAGAGTAATTGATCTGGTACAAGAATATAAAATTATAACACCAAGCACTAACCTTACTTTTGACCGTTGCTGGTAGCTGGCACTCATCACCAATAAGGATAGCATGCTTAAGACCAGGCAAATGCAAAGGGATCAATGTTTCACATTCTTTCAACTGAGCAGCCTCATCAACAACAAGCAATTCCAGGTTTTTATTGCTTGCTACTTTGGAAGAGCTAGAAACAGTGCAGAAAATTATGCTAGCATTTTCCATACAGAATTTCCGGATGGTGCGTTTGGAGGTTGTTATAGGCAGTTTCAAGGAACTCAATAGCATCCTTAGCAGCTCAAGGCATTTGATTCTGGTTTTGCCAAGAGTTATCACTGTTTTGGAAAACTTTGCCATGCTGGATTTCCTGGGAACATCTGTATACATGAAAACATTCTTCATTTCATCCTTGGTAGTATTCCTCTGGAGCTTTTTGAAATCTTCAAGCAGTTCGAGAAGTGAAATGATGTTGTTATAATTCACTTCCAAAATGCAAGATTTTGGAACATGAAATAGTAACTGTTTGAAACATCTGTGAAGCTCAGGATAAATAACAGTAAATATTTTCCTAGTGTAATCCAAAAAGGAAAGATTATCATCCTCCCTTTGGTCTTCAAAACTTTGAAGGTACTGGGAGTAACCATTCTCAAGGAAGCCGTGCAGAGAATACAGGCAATTTTTCCATCCAGTCGATGGCGCAAAGCAAACAAGAAGCTTCCTTACGCGATCATGTAAGTATATATCTTTCAGATCATCGTCGGCACACATGCGTTGTTTATTGCCAAACAACAGGACATCTCCTAAGCATCTTGTATCCAGAGAATTCTCTTTACTCAACGTTAAGAAACGTGAAGCAACTTGCTTAACAGCAAGGTTTGTTGGTGCGCATGTAAGTATGCCATGTTTCATTTCTCTCATTAACCACAAGAGTACACTGATTGTTTTGGTCTTTCCTGTGCCAGGAGGTCCCCAGATAAGGCTAAAACTGCTGCCGGTGGTGCAGAGCATTGCTGAAATACAGTTCAGGATGGCATCATTTTGGGAGTTGTTAAGATCCATTGTAGACAATTCACTCCATATTTCCATGCTGTCAACTGAGGCAAAACCCTTTGCATGTTTTGGGGGAATATTTGCAACCTGGTAACATAAGAAAAGGAAATAATCAAATTAGCAGCTTCTTTGCAGCTGCCCAAAAGCCTATGGTGGTGAGGTGAACATAGATAGATCATTTCATATGAAATACATCGAAATTTGCATACGCAATCTTCAAGGAAAAGGAAACGTGAATGATAACTTAATACTAGTTTCTCTTCTTCGATATCTAACCTTTCATGTTTTCATCTGAGAAATAAAAGCATATCATTTTTAGAATCATTCAGAGCATACGAGCATACATACCCGCGGATAATGTACCATCTCCTGTGTGAGGTTTTGGTTTCTCCTGACTGTTGTGTAGTCAAGGCAGCGCCATATGCGGATGTAGGTTACGATATTCAGTAAATGAGCAGCAAAAAGTGGTCTCCTTTTCCCATCTTGACTGATCTCATCTGCAGCATCAAATTTTCCTGATGCGTGTATCACATAATTGTCAGGAGGTGAGTCGTCATCTTCATCCCCTCCATCAGTAATGAAGGCAATGCGGTACGACCTCGCATTCTGAGCAATGTCAGATATATTTTCTGGCTTCACATCAGACAGGATAATGATATCACCAACACTTCGACGATTACTTTCCGGTTTGTTACGAGACTCCGTATTCTGAGCATCCGCCTCAAAAGCAATGTCATAAGCTTCACTGTATTTCTTTTGCTCGATCCATGATACTTCGACAAAAGACAAGGTGGAGATAGATTCCAAGCTAGACACCATCTCAGCTCGCAGCTCCTCCAACAATGGAGATGTGTAGGATCCTAAGTAGCTACCGATATCATTGAATATGGACGGCATCCTTTTCACCTGCAATTTGAATCCTCGTGGTAAGAACTCGATGATAGAAATTCATAGATATAAAAACACACCGATGCATGCGAAATTGCTGGTACTGAAAATAGAAAAAGACAAGCAGTCAGTTATGAACACAGCATTGCATCCATTTGCTACACTAGTGGTTGCCTTTTTTGTTTATGGTGATAGTGATGGATAGGAATATGAAATTCGGCCTTTTGTGTTACTTCAAATTTAATGCATCCATGAGTTTTTAGATAAAAAATGTAACATCCTTTCATGCTCAAATCACAAATGGGGAAGGAGCTTCCCTTGACAATAAACAACGGCACCATCAACATACGTCCTAGGGAGTAAAGAAAACACATATGCTCTTCAGGCAGAGGTATAATAAGGACCCAAATTTTTTTTCGAGGATACATAAAGACCAAAAATTTGGGCAGACCTTCCCAACTTAGTTGCTGTATGGAAGTAGAGTATTTTTTTAATTATAAAATAGCAAAGTTTCGGTCTTTAGTACAAGTTTGGCTTAAAAACCAAAACTGTACCAAGAAACACCATTCTTCTGAACAGCCCCTTACTAGAATCGTGAACGAAACGTCTCCAATCCCAGAACAACAACTTAAACTAAATTATTTAGAGAACAACCAAAGTAATTGATGCCTTGCAAGCAGGCATCTTGGACATAACAAGCTACATTGCGACCTCGATTGACCTAAACCCTAAGGCAGTACGACAGAACCAACACGCAAAGAACAGATCAAGGAAACCAACGGGGAAGCAGCAACAAACCAACCTTGTCCTTGAAGAGGTCCTCGTCCATGACATCGTCGAGGCTCCAAGAAAGCACCATGTCGACGAGGTTCGGCCACTCCCCGTCGGCGCCCCTCCTCGGCCACTCCTCCTCGGCCTTCCTCCTCGGCGCACTGCCACGACCGCCCTTCCTCCGCCTGGTCATGCCGCCGCCAATGCGCCGCGCCCCGGGATCGACCTAGCGCGAAGGAGACGGCGGCGGCGGCGGCGGCGGCGGCGGCCTCGCAGCGTTGGTGGTGTGGTGAGACGAAAGAGGAAGGCCCGGGAAACCGGAGAGGAGAGAGAGGAGGAGGTGTGAAGGAAAGAGGAAAGGGAGGGGAAAGTGAAAATCAAACCCTTCCTTCCACCGGAAGCCTCGCAGCTACCTGCTGCTGTACTTGCCCCGTGCTCGCGAGTCACGGGTCGCCATGGCCATCGAGAGTTTGGTCGCTGTTCGGGAAATATCTCCAGACTTTTAAATGGAGGAAAATCTAACGGAAGTAATAAATCGTCAACGGTTGTAGCCTGTAGGAGTAGTGTTTTTAACCTCCTGGCCTATGATCACGGTACCGAGAATTCCAAAAAAAAAAAATTGAACAAGGAAGATTTGACAGAACGGACCTTAGATAAATTTTAAAATGTGATCGAGTCCCTGACCCCGCGCCGTTTTTGGAATCTCAACGAGTTGGTATACAAATAAGGTTGTTGACATCAAGATCTATGTGTCGCGTCGTCGCGTACAAGTTGGTTGCATTAATGTGAGCTAACCTTTTTCCTTTACATCGTTCAAAATATTTTTACTTGTTTTGTTATTTTCTGTTTTTATTTTTGACATTATGAATGAGAACTTTCAAAAAAAGTGTAGTATATTTGAGTTTTGCATTTACATTCATCATATATATACAAAAACACACACAAAAATTAGAATAATCTCGTGTGCCATTATGTGTGAAAAAAAAAACACTACCAAGTTGTGTGCTTTCACTAATGCTCCAGGTGCTGAATTCACTGTTAGCCCCATAACCTCTTCTGAAATAATAGTTGAATCGTTTGAAGTTAGCTCTATACTACTTATAATATGCAAAGATCAATTTGGAGGTAGTACTAGTGAGGATGCTTCAATGTATATATATGATTTCAGTGAGTGTGACATGCAAGAAAATTCAGAAATGATATGATTAAGCTAAAGTTATTCCCATTTCTATTAAGGAATGGAGCTAAACAATTATTCTTAAATATTTACCCACTGTTAGTATTAAATCATGAGATGACTTGAGAGAGCCTTTCGCTACAAAAATATTACCCAACTGTTAAGTCCTCCAAAACAGGAATAGTATTCTCTCTAAACAAAGTTATAATGAGCATGTAGCTTCAAAATTAGAAAGAATTAAAAAAATATGCTTAGAAATTGCCCATCACATGGAGTTAATGAGTGGACCATATTGCATTTTTTATAATGGTGAAAATTATGTATATGAAAGCATGTTAAATTTAGCCGCGGGTGGTGTTTCATGCTAAAATTGTTCCTTAGGCTAACTCTATTTAATTTGAAAACATGTTGTAAAACAATATCCAAGGGCACACTGATAGGGCGCCTACCACATCATCTAAAAATGTCAACTCCATATAAGAAGTAGATTCTTTGAATGCTAAAGTGTATTCTTTGATTGCCATGCCCAATAAAATCAACCCTGATATTCTTAATATTTGTCTATATTGGCAAAATAATATGCTACACGTCGTGATATTTTTACATGGTAAATTATGTTTGTAGGGGTCACGCTCGTATATCGAGATGATAGCACATGAGAGAGACCAATGTATATAGGTTCGGGCCCGGTAAACATCGCCTGGTAAAGACCATGTTGTGTGGCAGCTTTGTATTATCTATCCGTCTGCTCCGACGATCTCGAGGTGGAGCTCGATCTTGCTTTGAATGATGGGTGTTCCTGATGTGGATGAATGATCTATCTGATGGGGATCGTAGACAGAAAACAAAAAAATTCCTACCGACGATAACCATAAACTAGCCAGGATCTATACTATGCAGATATATTAATACGGAGGAGATCAGAATACATACCCTTGTAGACCGGAAGCAGGATTACGTTCCCGCACAAACGTTGTCAATGGAGACGACGGTGCCGACCTCAGGGTCGAGTAGTGGAAGAAGACGGCTCCCAGAGCCAAACGATGGCGCCTCGCGGTTCCACACACGTACGGTGTGGATGACGACCTCCGGGCTCCAGATCCAGCAGAGCAGCGGAAGTGGAAGAGTGGATCTAGCAGCACGGCGGTGTGCGTAGAGTAGAGACATTTCCCTCCCCGTACGCAGCTCCAGAAACGGAACCACGCTCAAGGTAGGAGAGAAGAAGGGAGAAATTGGTGCAATTCCAAAGGCATGGGGGGTCCCCTATTTAAAGGAGGAGGAGGGAGACCATCTCCCTTGGCTAAGCCATGTGGGACTAAACCCCACATGGCTTGGCCGGCCAAGGAGGCAGCCGCCGGCCCTGGTGGGCCCCATTCGGCCCAGCCAGGCCGGCTGGCCCTCCTCCCTCCCTTTTTTTTTCCTTTCTCCTTTTTGGGATTTGCCTCTAAGGCCCATTTAGGTTTTAATGCCTTTTAAACTCTAATTTAATTAAATAAAAATATTTAATCACTAATAACACTTATTAATATTAAATACATATTATTTAATTCATTCGGACTCCGAAACATCTTTCGTTGCCCTCCGATCTCCATCGGACATGCCCGGAACACTTCCGGTGTCTCCGGTTCCTTTTCTCTCTAAATCCAATCTAATCGTCACTCACCCTTAAGTGTGTTACCCCACGGTTCGGGATCACTCCAGACATGATCGAGACACCCTCTCCGATCAATGACTAACAGCGGGATCTGGATACCCATGATAGCCTCTGTGCGTCCACGAATATCTTTCTTATCGTTTTGAACCTTTAGATGTCCAGACTCATCCTCTTGCCTAGCGATACTTAGATTGTCCGAGCGTCGTTCTCCGGTATCACGATTACCGAGCATGACCTCATCACCGACAAATCTATCTTTACTCGTCCGTGATATTACATCCTCGTGACCTAGTCACATGCTTGCAAGCTCACTGATGTAATCTCACCGAGTGGGCCCAGACTATCTATCCTGCTATGTGGACTGGCAATTCCCGCTCTTGATCACTCGCTTGCACTGCTTCCTTTCGATACCCGAAAGTGTCACCTTTATTGTCACGCTATATAAGTCATGTCGTTTGATGCGATCAGCCGTATCTTTCAAAAGCAGAGATTTGATATGATCTCACAGTCGAAGGTATGAATACTACGTTTCTATCTTTTGGGTATGTCCATCAAATCATTCACCTAATGATATGACTCCGTTGTTAACCGACGCCATTGTCCATGATCAGGAAATCTTGATCATTTGTTACCCAACGAACTAGTTAAATAGAGGCTACTAGGGACTGGTTATTTTCATACCACACGTGTATTAATGTTTCCGCGTAATACAGTTATAGCATGGTATTAAAACGTATTATGAACAATTGAGATATGACAAATAAAATCACTTTATTAATTGCCTCTAGGGCATATCTCCTTCAGTCTCCCACTTGCACTAGAGTACAATTCAATCTAGTTTACAACTTGGTAAAAGCTTAACACCTATAGCAATATTGGTGCATGCTCGTCTCGTGGAAGAGGAAGCAAGTCAACAGATCTAGATCTGTATGTACTTTGCAATACTTCTATGTCACCTAGTTTGACATCATCCCGTATCATATGATAACGGTGAAATATATGATTGTCGATGGAGTGAGACTCAAAATTTCGCACAGCATGAGCCTTAAAAGTCTAAGAGATCTATTAAGGGAAACCAGGCATGCTCGGAAAAACTGCTCAGTCCAATCATACTTGCTACTTCCGAAATAGCCATATATTTCTATACCTATGTAGATCATGCGACAGTGCATTCATATGCAATTTCGCAAGCTAACCCTTCTACGATAGTGCATTCATATGCAACTTCGCAATCTAACCCTTTCTTCAAAACAAAGTGCTTCTCCTGTATGAGATTTCTAGCCGTATGGGTCAGTGTCATAACTTGCATCATCGTAACCCTTCTACGGCAAGTTGTCTCTTCACTCTTAGCCCATACCAGAAAACAAATCCTCAGTTCTCTTTTAGATACTGAAGGATATACTTAACTTTTATTCATTGATCCACCTAGGGATCACTCTAGAACCCGTTCTTCAACCAAGAACTTGGGTCACACCAAGTCGAGCTTTCAGTATGATAGAATCTATGTCTGAGGCATAAAGGATGTCGGACATCCTTTTTCTAACAACTATCACTGAAATGCCAAGATAATCTTAATATTTTACCTAGTCATACAAGTAAGAACCTTTCTTCGCTTGTTCTATTCTGAAACGTTTCAGAATTTTAACCTAGAAAAATATTTCGACCAAATGTTATTAAGCCCCTTATGATCTATATGAATTATAGATTTAAAGCCTAATACTCTTAACTTCACTCATAGTAAATTTAATCACTGAAATAATCATTTATACTTTACTAGAGGATCTGTATCATTCTCAATATGTCGTTACATATAAAATTTGGAATGACACCTTGCTCCCACTCAAATATGCCTTCCGCATATAAGACAAGGGAATTTACTTTTAGCTCCCACTCAAATATGCCATTCACATATAAGATCAAGAAAAGCTACTTAGTTCCCACTCACTTCTTTATAAATGCAGGTTTCTTCAACTATTTTGGACGACTCCAAAATCCTTTGATCACATTATCAAAGTGAAGATTCCAGCTCCGATATGCTTGCTTCAGCCTATGAATGGACAACTGAAGTTTGCATACGTGTCTAGCATCCTTAGGATCAACAAACCATCTCATTGTACTAGTTACAACTTGTCGTCGTATCGGCATCTTGGATAGGAGACGGGGTCCTGCTAGCCGACGGTGAACGTAGGGCAAGAAGGTGGACGTCGTCAAGGTCGGGATTGCACACGGCAGTTTACCCAGCTTCAGGCACCACGGCGGTGGTGGTGCCCTACGTGCTGCTATAACTCACTATAAGGCAATATCGCCGTGAACAGGTTATAATGAGTTGGTTGTGTTGAATCGTATGAGAGTATCTGCCCTAAAGGCGTCCCGAGGTCCAGCTTATATAGGCGGCTGGACCTAGGATTACAAGGTGATTACGTATCCAGCAAGTATACGGAGTCCTAAACCTAGCCGGCAAGTATGCCGCCTTCCGTCTTGGTCTTGGTGGCTTCATGGGCTTCAGTCTTGGGCCTCCTCCTTACCGGCATCCGCCTTCCTTGGTCGTCAGCTATCTGGGCCGCCCGGCAGGCAAAGCCTTTACCACCACTGCGGGCCACCCTGGACTAGCCGGATTGATCCATGCTGGTGATACCCCTAGTAGGTATATCCCCAACATTAGCCCCTGGAAGGGTTCGAGTTCTTCAGGCGCCGTCTTCTTCTTGTCGGCAACGTCCGCCTTGTCTTGTAAGTGTCTGAAGAGCTTGAAGCATTCCAAAGTTGAAAATAAGCGGCTGTCCGCCTAAAGTAGTCGGACAATTTGCCGCCATCATGGGAAAGACGGCCTGATCATAGTCAGGAATCTTCCCGGCACCAGTCTTGTCAATCAACTGGTCCTGTCAAATGTTGACGGATGACGCCATGCAGTCCACGACAGTTTGGACTTGGGCATGTGTCATGATTGTTTCCCCACTACGCACAGAAATCGGAACGAGGGCCGCAGACACCGTTGCCACGACGTGCAAATCGTGGGCACGTGGCGGAAATCTCGGGCACGGATCTTGGCGCGTGGGGATAAATAACCAAAGGGCACGCCGATGATGCTCTTCTTCCTCATTCGCACCCACCGTGGCCTCCTCACCTTCCCGAGCTCCTCTCCTTCCCGTACTCAACTCCAGCGAGCACGAGCAGCGCATTCTCCCCCAATGGCGAGCACTCAGCAAGATGCGGCGGCGACGGCGGCGCTGGCTGCGGCCTCTGCGACCCCCGCCGGATCTGGATCTGTCCCAGCGGCGGCGGCGGTGCCCGTGGGCGCGCCGATGACCTCCCCCATTGCCACCGTGGCTGCGGGCGAGGTTTCCACTTCTTCCCCAACTCTGGCGGCGTCTGCAACCGCTGCTCCGACCTTTCCCCTCCCATCCCTCGCGGCGACCAGCTTCGAGGCTGCGGCGGAATCTGCCGCCGACGATGATGACGACGCCGAGGAAGAGGAAGAGGCTGGAGATCTTGGCTCCAGGTACTGGCTGCCGTCAGTTATGACGTCAGCCTATCTGAAGGAGCTGGAGGAAGGCGGATACATTCCCCCAAAGACGGAATGCTTCTGGAGGGTTCCAGGCGACGAGGCGGTGCCTGACCCACAAGACGGCGAACGCGTCATGTTGGCGTCGCACAGCTTACGCGGTATGTCTCTGCCGCTTTCCGCCTTCTTCTTGGCGGTACTTAGCTTTTACGGGTTGCAGCCACACAACATTGCGCCCAATAGTATATTAGTGCTAGCCGGCTTCCAGGCTTTGTGCGAAGGGTACTTAGGCATAGCTGCATCCATAGAGTTGTTCAAGTACTGCTTCTTGTGCCGCCGGCAAACCATACCAGGCGGCCACCTCGCAACCTGCGGTAGTGTCACGTTCAACTGCCGCCAACCCGACTGGTACCCAAAGATACCATACATCGAGTCGGTAAAGCACTGGACCAGCACTTTCTTCTACTGCAAGGACATCCCGACACCTGGCAGCACACAAGGGATGCCAGTCTTTGTCAACGGTCCGCCAACCCACAAGGCCTGCTGGACGGCAAAGGTGCCGCTCAGCAATTTATCGGCTGAACTTCGAATTGCCGTCAGGCGGATCGAGTTCTTGACGAAGACGATGTTGGCTCCACGACTTGACGGAGTTGACACCGTCATCTGCTGGGTGTCGAGGAAGATAATGACACTCCGCCATCACCCACTGAAGATGTGCGAGTACAAGGCGGATGACGCCGGCAACAGCACCCTTGATCAGGATGCCTTGGAATACCGGCTTAGAGAGCTTATCAAGCCTCTGTCGGTGAAGGCGGCTGAAGGCGTCGCCATGTTCACTCACGACAACCCAGCCCCAGCGGTAAGTCAAAGCTACTTTGTTATTTCACTAACATCCTTACCCACTGGGCACTGGATTAATATTATCTTCTCCTTTTCAGCTGCAAACCTTGGGGGAGGAAGAGTTGGCTCCGAACTGGTACGACACCGGTGCCAGCAAATCGAAGAAGCGCAAGCTGAGCTCCTCCACCAAGGATTTGGAGAAGAGGAAGAAGGCGGCCACCTCTGTCGATGCAGAGGATGAGACCGTGGGGAATGTCCCCTTCAAGCGGTAAGCAAACCTTTGCTTTCCCTGACAGCTATTTTGATATAAGTTTGTGCTGACAAACTTGCACTTTCCTGCTTACAGAGGCAAGCCTGCCATGCCCAAGCTCCGCTCCAACTTGAAGATTGCTGCCGGAAGGGGCAAGCCACCACGCTCTTCTCCAGCCGCTGCGCCGACAACACCCACAGTTGACGTTCCCGTGGTTGTATGCCAGGGAACGTACACAGCTGCTGGTACCGCAGAGGCGGCTACGGAGAAGATGGCGGGCAAGAAATCAGTTGCCGGACCTACCACTTCCAAGACGGCTGAAGCCTCGGCTAGTGATGCCGCTCGATTTATTGCCATGAAGCAGGAGATGGATGACCAGATGGCGTCCGAACATGGCAGATCATCCTCCCATCCTGGCTCTCAATCTGGCAAAGGGTTGCAAGACCCCCGGCAAACGCTGAAGACCATGCGTGACGGCACCCGTAACTGGTACGCGCACATGGACGAACTCCACGACACCCTGCACGGACAACTTGAGGTAAAATAGCCTATGGTCCCAGCCCCCGAGCACTTTGGCGGCTGAAAAAAAATTTGCCGGCAAAGTGGTCTCGTTGACTAAATAGTGCTAACCATAATGTTGTTTTCGTGCATGCAGGCCGTTCTTGCTTCCAATCTTGAGCTATTTCATGCTCAAGAGAAGAAAAACAAGGAATGCCAGCAACTGCAGCAGGACGTGGAGTTGAAGAACGCCCAAATTGCGAGCTTGGAAGAAGCTCGCAAGAAGGATGAAGGTGACAAAGCTTTCTTTGCCTTCTTTTCGTCCGACTTCTTTTTCTTTTTCGACAAGTATTTTAGTCGTCTTTCTTTCTATTTGTAGAATTACTAAACACTGCGCAAGATATTCTCAAGAACTCCACTGACATGCAAGCTTTGATGAACGAAGCTGCAGATCTTGCCGGGCTGGTGGCCAAACTGAAGGCGGATCACGCCAAGGAGCTGGATGAGCGGGCGTTGGCACATGCGGCCGAGGTTAGCAAGTTGACGGGACAACTTGAGGCCATGAGCAACAACCTTGACCAGGTGAACAAGAACGCCAAGGAGCAGCAGGACCAACTGTCGAAGGCGGTCCAGCTAGCTCAAGAAACGCTTGAGAACCATCTGGATGAGGTCAACGCCATCCACGATCATGTCTTGGGTATGTCTCAAATCCTTCATCTTTGTCACCTTGCTTTCTTGAAACTTGAAGCTGCAGTGTGTAGAACTAAACCATTTGTACGCTCTACTTGACCGTTTGCCTGCGGATGCGCTACTGAGGCTAGATCTAGGCGGATACCATGCTTATAACAGTATTCCTCGACTTCGCCTTGCGACAAGTTAGTGCCGTTGTCGGTGATGATGCTATGAGGCACCCCGAACCGAGAGATTATTCCCCACAGAAAGTTTGCGGCTGTGGCGCCGTCTAGCTTTTTGATAGGCTTAGCTTCAACCCATTTGGTGAACTTGTCTACAGCCACAAGTAAATGTGTGTAGCCACCAGGCGCCGTTTTAAACGGACCAACCATGTCCAAGCCCCAGACTGCGAAAGGCCATGTGATGGGTATTGTTTTAAGCTCTTGAGCCGGCATGTGTGATTGTCTGGCATAAAGTTGGCAGCCCCTGCATCTTTTAACAATGTCTTCTGCATCTTGCTTGGCTGTCAACCAATAGAAACCTTGTCGGAAGGCTTTTGAAACAAGGGCGCGTGAGGAAGCATGATGTCCACATACGCCGGCATGTATCTCATCCAACAGTTCTCTGCCTTCTTCGGGCGAAATGCAGTTGGTAAACACCAGTGGTGCTACGCTTGTACAATTCGCCTTTGATTATTGTAATGCCTTGGCTCTTCTTATTATTTGCCTTTTCAAAACCTCATCATCCGGTAACTCCTGATTGATCAGGAAGTCCAAATATGGCGTCGTCCAATCCGGCTTTACCAAGTAGACGGCATAGCTAGCATTGTCAACTGGTTCTGCCGATTCGGGGTCAAGGAGGTCTGCTCCTTTTATTGACGGCTTGTGTAGGTGTTCCAGGAAAACATCTTTTGGTACCTTTTTGCGTTCAGATCCCATTCTGGCAAGTGTATCTGCCGCCTCATTTTGAGCTCTTGGGATGTGGCGGACCTCGTAGCCTAGAAAACACTTGGCGAATTCGTCAACGGTAGCTCGATATGCCGCCATTGTCTCGCTCTTTGTGTCCCAAGTACCACGTATCTGTTGCGCCACCAAGTCTGAATCTCCGTAGCAGAGGACACGCTGGACGCCAAGTTCCTTGGCAATGTGTAAACCATGAAGGAGAGCTTCGTATTCAGCAACATTATTAGTTGCCTTGAAGTGAATTTGTAACACATAACTAAGCTTGTCTCCTTGAGGGTTTCTTAAAACAATGCCAGCCCCCGAGCCCTGAAGCATTTTTGATCCATCAAAGTGCATGATCCAGTATGCATCTTCAGGGAGAGGTACTTCGTCCATGGCCTCCGTCCAATCTGCTACAAATCTGCTAAGGCTTGAGACTTAATGGCCGTTCTGGGTTTATACATGATGTCGAAGGCGGCAAGTTCAATGCCCCATTTGGCAACGCGGCCTGTTGCATCTGTATTATTGATGATATCCCCCAGAGGTGCCTTGCTCACCACGTTATTGAATGTTCCTGGAAATAGTGCCTTAACTTCCTGGCGGCGTAGAAAACACCGTAGACCAGTTTCTGGTAATGCGGATAACGCTGTTTTGAGGCGGAAAATACTTCACTGATGAAGTAAACCGGACGTTGTTCCGGCAAGTCTGAATTTTCCGTCTTGCGTTCCACAACCAGTACCACGCTAACAACCAAGTTAGTTGCCATGTAGAGCAGCATTGGTTCCTGCGAACGAGGAGCTGCCAAAATTGGAGCAGACGTTAACGCGTCCTTGAGTTGCTGCAAGGCGGCGTCTGCTTCGTCTGTCCACTCGAAGTTGTCGGATTTCTTCAGAAGCCGGTAGAGAGGCAGTGCCTTCTCACCAAGACGGCTAATGAAACGACTGACGGCAGCCGCCGAGCCGGCAAGTCGCTGCACGTCCTTCAGGTCCTTGGGCCTGGATATGTTGAGGATCGCTTTGATTTTTTCTGGATTCACTTCTATCCCTCGTTCGGAAACGATAAAGCCAAGCAATTTGCCGGCAGGAACCCCGAAGACGCATTTTTTCGGGTTGAGCTTCATCCTGTATACCCGGAGGCTATCAAAGGTTTCTCTCAAATCGTCAAGCAAATCTGCCTTCTTTCTTGACATGACGGCAATGTCGTCAACATAGACGTGAACATTGCGGCCAATTTGCTCGTGAAGGCATCTTTGCATACACCGCTGATACGTTGCGCCGGCATTTTTTAGACCGAAGGGCATCGTGATGTAGCAGAAGGTCCCGTAGGGCGTAGTGAACGCTGTTTTGATTTGGTCGGATTCTCGCATTTTGATTTGGTGGTACCCGGAGTACGCATCCAAAAAGCACAGCAGCTCGGAGCCGGCTGTGGAGTCTATGACCTGATCTATACGAGGCAAAGCAAAGTGGTCCTTAGGACAGCACTTGTTCAAACCGGTATAATCAATGCACATTCTCATTTCCTTATTAGGTTTTGGAACCATTACAGGATTTGCCAACCAATCAGTGTGTACTACCTCCCTAATGAACTTGGCTTCTTGCAACTTGATGATCTCCTTCCCTATTGCTGTCCGCTTCTTCTCACCGTAGCGTCTTATTCCTTGCTTCACTGGTTTGGCTCCTTCGTAGACGTTAAGAGAGTGCTCGGCAAGTTCCCTCGGGACACCTGGCATGTCAGCTGATGACCATGCAAAGATGTCCTGATTCTCACGGAGGAACCTGACGAGCGCGCTTTCCTATTTGTCGTCCAAGCCAGCCCCTATGGTGACTTGCTTGGAGCTGTCACCTGGGACCAGATCCGCCTTCTTTGTGTCTTCGGACGCCTTGAAAGTGTTCTTTTGCTCAGCGGTCTTTACATGCTCCGGCAACTGTGACGTATCGAGCTCTTTCTTCAACATGGCTAACTCCTCTGCGTGGAGGACTGCCTCAGCGAAGGCGGCGTTGCCACGCTCACACTCCTTTGCTTTCTTGAAGTTGCCACTGATGGTAATTGTACCATTGGGTCCCGGCATCTTCAGCTTGCTGTATATAACACGGGCGAGCCATGAATTTGGCGAAAGCTGGCCGTCCAAAAATGGCGTGGTAGGCACTTTTGAAGGGGACTACTTCGAACCTGAGATACTCCGAGCGGTAGTTTGTCTCAGGCCCAAAAGTAACCTCCAATCTGATGCTTCCCATTGACTTGGCTTGCTTTCCCGGAACATGCCATGAAACTTGACTTGCTAGTCAAGCTGGCTTTCCGACAAGTTCATGCGCTTCAGAGTGTCCGCGTAGATGATGTTGAGGCTGCTGCCGCCATCCATCAACACCTTGGTGAGCCTGAAGTTATCGACAATTGGGTCGACGACAAGGGCGTATTTGCCGGGGTGAGGAACGTGATCTGGATGATCATCTCTATCCCAAGTTATTGGCTCCTCTGACCAGTCTAGATACTGGGGAACGTCTGGTACTGTGGCGTTTAGCTCGCGCATCTCCGCCTTTTCTTCTTTTGCCGAAGGAGTGCCCAGGAAGCACACCAATTGGCCATGTACCTTGGGATATTTCCTTTCTTTGCGCATCAGCTTGGGTTCCTCATCCTCGGACATGGACATGCCCCATCATCGTCTTCCTTCTTTGTCTTCTCAGCCTTTTTGCTCTTTTTTGATTTCCAGCCAACCTCGGGGTCCTTCTTGAAGTCCTCCATGAACCGGCATTCCCCTAATGTGTGGTTACTTTGCCTAAGGACGCGTGGATTGGGCAGGGCAAGGCTTTCGCCTGATCGTACGTCAGGCGCTGCTTGCTGGAGCCGCCATCTTTACCCTTTCCTTTCCACTTGCGGTTGCCGCCTTTGCCTTCGAAGGCGGCGGCGACCTCGTTTGATGGTCCGGCTTTGTCATCCTGGGGAGCCTTGCGTTTGTGACTTGCTCGCCTGTTTGGCGCCATATCATGTGCGCCATCTCCATCGCGTGCATCATCATCCGCCTGTGCGTACATGGCTGCTACTTCGAGCATGACTCCGAGATCCTTGACTTGCATGCGTACGAGCTTATGTCTGAGACTTGAGCCCTTCAGGAGGCCTGTGGTGAAGGCATGGATTGCTTGATTGTCGTCTACGTTCTCGCAGCTTGCCTTTGTTTGAATCCACCTTGCCAAGAAGCTTGTAGCTGTTTCATCTGGCTTTTGCACGCAACGAACCAAATCTGTGTATGTATTGGGTCGCTTGTACGTGCCTTGGAAGTGCTGCGTGAACACCTTTTCCATGTCATGCCAACTATGAATGCTTTTCTCCGGCAAGTTTTCGATCCAGCTTCGGGCTGTCCCCTCCAGCATGAGGGGAAGGAAGCGTGCGCGACGAGGCCATTGCCTCCGGCAATTTCAACTGCCAGCGCGTAGTCCGACAACCATGAGTTTGGCTTGTCCGCTCCATTGTACCTTTGATGAGTTTTTGACACTGATGTCATGTCTCTGGGTACTTGAACGTTGCGGATGGCTGGGCCAAAGCACTCAGGTCCTAGATAGGCATCTTGCTTTCCAGCCTTGATGTCATTGAGACGATGTCTCGCGTCTTGCGGACTGAGCTGTTTGCCAGATCTATCAGCATGGGCTCGTCCTGCGCTGCCCGGCTGTGCCTAGGCTCATTGTTGTGTCCCCGGCTTCCGCCTTCGTGCCTGGGCACTGGTGGTGGGGACTGTGTGCGGTCCCTGCTTCTTCTTGGCGGCGGGGCGTCGTCGCGGTTGCCGCCACTCCTTGGCGGCTGCTTGCTGCCCCTGCTTCCGCCTTCATCCCGCCTAGGCGGGGAGGTGAGGCCTTGCGCCTGTTGCCGGTCCTGGATGCCTCGTCACGCTGCCTTTGGGAGGTGGTGATTTGCGTGGGTCTTTCTCCTTGTCCTTCCCTTTTCCGTGGCTACTGGAGCCGGACGGATCTTCTGGGTTGCCACCGGCCGCAGCTTTGCAAGCGTTGGATTTTGATTCCAACTTTCCTCCCCTTGCGTCCGCCATGTCGGCGCGAGAATCAGCACGGGCCTGCTGCTCTAGAGCTTTGTGAGCAAGGATCGATGCGTAGTAGATCTTCTCGTCCTTGTCATAGTCATCATTGTTGAGGATGTCCAAGGCGGCTGCAGTGTTGAGGACAGGGGTTGCGAGGATGACGTCCCCGTTCTTGTCCTTACGCTGCGGCGCTGTAGCCCACTCGAAACCAAGCTTTTGGGCAGGGGATTTGAAGGTGTCATGATCCCTGCCTTTCCTACCTTTCTTCTCCGCCACTTGTCCTGCCGGCTTGGGCAATGGGGTGGTGGTGAAAAGATTGCGCTTGGGGTCGCACTTGGCGGTTATCTTGGCGTTTTCCTCCTTGGCTTCGTCGAGGAGGCTCTGGACCTCTGCTTGCTTGCTTTTGAGGTACTCAGTTTGCTCCACCAAGGTGTTCCGAAGTTTCTCCAAATCAGCCGGATTGGTTTTGTCGTTTACCGGCGTGTGAAGAACTTCCGCCAGAGCCGCCATGCTTCCTATCTTGCTGGGCTCGCCCTTCTCCAGAATTTTCTTCTTTGGAGCCCCAGGAGGCTCTGGAAACTGTGGATCGGTTGCCGGGGTCCCCAGGTTGGCGGCGTCAGTTGCCGCCTTCTCTGAGGCTGCACCGGTGACATCCGCCACAAAAACCTGCTGCATGTTGACGGAAGAGCCCGTAGCCGCCTCAGATGGCGGAGGATCAGGTGTAACAAAACACTGCTTGACCCGTTGCTCGAACATGCTGGCAGAATCTTCTTCGGAATCAGAATCTACGTTGACGTGAACGGTAGATCTGGATCCGGCATCCGACATCGCATCATCCTGGAGCAGGAAGAATAGAT
Source organism: Poa pratensis (assembly GCA_947311845.1). Lineage (NCBI taxonomy): Eukaryota > Viridiplantae > Streptophyta > Magnoliopsida > Poales > Poaceae > Poa > Poa pratensis. The sequence goes on along the minus strand of CAMZMU010000050.1, from coordinate 21,926,993 downwards.
TCGGGATCTTGACTGTTGGGCTGGGAGTCTGATCCCAGTCCCGTCATGCCGACAAAGTGTAGATCTGAATCTGCGGACTCCTCAGAGGAGGCAAACTCAGATCCGTCTTGATTGTAGGGCGGGTGGGATGGCGAATAAATTCGCGGCAACCCATACGCCTCAGAAGTGTAGCCGATGAACACATCGACGCCGCCAAACGGCACAACTCCGCATCCGACAATGTAGTCGTCTGCGGGGATGTAGGACTCGTCGCAGCTGATGTAGTGGTTGTCGCCGTAGCGAACAGCGCGGCCGACGGCGATTGTTTCGCCGATGCCGCCAAGAGTTCCCGCCTGGAACGTGACGCCTGACGCCTTAGGCCCCACGGTGGGCGCCAACTGTCGTCGTATCGGCATCTTGGATAGGAGACGGGGTCCTGCTAGCCGAGGGTGAACGTAGGGCAAGAAGGTGGACGTCGTCAAGGTCGGGATTGTACACGGCGGTTTACCCAGCTTCAGGCACCACGGCGGTGGCGGTGCCCTACGTGCTGCTATAACTCACTATAAGGCAATATCGCCGTGAACAGGTTACAATGAGTTGGTTGTGTTGATCGTATGAGAGTTGCCCTAAAGGCGTCCCGAGGTCCAGCTTATATAGGCGGCTGGACCTAGGGTTACAAGGTGATTACGTATCCAGCAAGTATACGGAGTCCTAAACCTAGCCGGCAAGTATGCCGCCTTCCGTCTTGGTCTTGGTGGCTTCATGGGCTTCAGTCTTGGGCCTCCTCCTTGCCGGCATCCGCCTTCCTTGGTCGTCAGCTATCTGGGCCGCCCGGTAGGCAAAGCCTTCACCACCACTGCGGGCCACCCTGGACTAGCCGGATTGATCCATGCTGGTGATACCCCTAGTAGGTATATCCCCAACACAACTCTTTTCTTAATGCTACCATTAAGAAACATGGCTTCTTTATCCATCTATCAATTTCTCAATTCAAAATTATAGTAATTGCTAACACAATCCTAAACAGACTTAGGCATCCCCACTTGAGACTAAATCTCGTTGTGGTCAACTTTTGAATTTGTCAAAATGTTTTATGAAAAATCAATCCTTATAGACGGTTGTCTTTCCGTCAGCGTCTATTTTGTCATTAAATTCCATTTACTTTCAATGGCCTGGATGCCATCAAGAAGATTTACCCAAGTCTTTACTTAGTCATTGTACATGGATTTTATCTCGGATTATATATGGCTCATAGCCATTTCTCGGACTTAGGTTCACCATCACTTCTTTTCTATTAACATGACGTTCATGACAAGATTGTCGTACCACACAGTGCGGAACACATTCTCATACGCCTACGATCTTAGTATGAGCTCAGAGCATCATGATCAGCTTCCTTCCAGTTGTGGAGGACGGTACCGGAACGATTTCCGTTGCGCCACTCTGATGCCTGGAGAGGAAGTTCATTAACTCCATCGTACTCTACTTTCTTTCCCACTTATATCTTCAGACAAGAAACTATTTCTTGAGTAAGGTATATTTCGGCAACGATTTTGCCTCTATCGTGAGACATGTATCCAACTGATTTCTTAGATACACTACAAAGATGAATTTATCTGTTTTAGGTTTGATCATATCAAAAACACTAAAGTATCAAAACGACAATCTAGGCTAAAAGCCATGCCATCACTCATATGGTATTGTCTCCACGGATTTAGATGGTTTCCCTACTATCTCACGTGAATGTTTTGTTCCTACCATACGACTCTAATGATCACAAAAATTCGATAAGAGATTTTATTGATCACACACAATCCAATAGCGTGTGATTACGACGTTCTAACACACCATAACATTGTGGTGTTTCATACGGCGTAATTTGTGGAACTCTTTTCGCAAGTCTTACGATGATATGCCAAACTCATAACTCAAATCATTGCTTCCTCGATCTGTATCGTAGGAAATTGATTATCTTGTTGAGTTTATTTTCCTACTTTACTTCTGAACTTATTTGAATTCATCAAAATTTTCAGACCAGCATTTCATTAAGTAGATGCCCATACATCTACTTAAATCAATCATTGGTAAAGTTTACTAAATAATGATTTCCACTACACATTGAAGTACTTCATTGATTCACACACATCGATATGTATGATTCTCAACAAGTTAAATGCTCGTTTTCCGAAACGGTGTCTTAGTTATCTTGCAAGTGTCAAAGATCAAATCTAAGGACTTGGGGATCCATGTGAATGGAGCTTCTCAATGCATATAACTCAAAACGTTAGTGCCATAATAATATGGTGTCATTATTAAGTTTGTATCTTTGGCATTAATGTTATAAACGTGTGAGCTACTACCATCTAGATTCAAATAACAATATTCCATTCATGATCGGTGTATGATCATTAAAGATATCACTCATAAATGTAGGACAACGATTTGTCACTTACAAATATGAATAATTGGCTCGCTAGAGGCAAGACACACTTATAATGATCATGCTAACAAGCGATCTAATGGAATTTGTTTAAATCAAATTTAATCAAAATGGTAGATGCAAAGAGAGTGTCTATGGCCATCACAACATGTTCACAACATATTGCCTGCCATTATCAACACACATTGTCTCTTCATCCTTCCAAGCTACTCAAGCAGAAAATCTTATTTTCATAAAACATGACTAGTATCAAATCTTAGTCACTACTGCAAGTACTTGTTTAGGTAAAACATATATAACTTGTATATCATATATATACCATCATCATTGATGACTTCCCGGTGATTCGTTTCATCTTCTTGATTCTTCAACGTAATCAAGAATTCATGAAGGTGAATGATTCCCCTTGCATGACATAGTCTATGACAAAACATTTGCATCAGGCAACATTTTCTGTCATCCAGTGATCAAGCTGAGCGAGGCATCTCAATGTCATCTGGTATGACCAATGTCATCAAGTATGACTGTCATGCGCTCCTTTAATGCGAGTGTTCTCTTCCATCTTGGTTGAGAAGAAAACCTGATTTACGGTGGATACAGATCATCAGTCTTAGCGACCATTCCAAATGTTCGCGATCTGTCAACACGCACCCACAGTTCATTCTCTATGGCAGAGATCATAGCATACACTGGACTATGATGGAATTATCCGCACAAAACTTGATAATCTAAATTATCCTTTTGTTTAGCGGAATCTCCGGGTCTATCTCCTATCGGGTTTTGTATCAAATAGAGCAAATGGTTGAAACAAGCAGTATCCTCAGGCTACAGTATAAAAATATGAAGTTTGGACCCAACCTTTCAAGTTTCTCAATCGCAGGAAAGCACCTAAGTTTAAAAGATCTATAGAAGAGGTTATCATCTACAAAGGTTTTGCAAAGTATAAAGACTTTTGTTCATAATAAAATATGGGTTCAAGTTTTCAAAATAAAACTACTAGAACTCCCACTTAAGACGAGTATCCCTCGCATCATCTTAGTGATTACACAATCCCCATCCATTACACTACCCCCATCGATCAGGCAGATAGCATAACTTCAAAGGTAGACATCGTATATCGATCCCATCACCGCATGTGACTCGTGCTTAACCTTTCGGTACTTGTGTTCCGAGGCCATGTCTGTACATGCTAGGCTCGCCATAACACCCTCTGACGTATTTGCGTGTGCAACGTGGCTTACACCCACTGTATGCGAACGAAGAGACGAGTGTAACCGCAATGCGGCGCACCCCGTAACGTAGAACTTTATTGGTGGTGCACGACAGAGGGAGAACACTATTATCGTAATTTTGTTAGGGATCATCTTATATTACTACCGCCGTGTAACTAATATATAGACATATATATACACAATATAATATGCACACAATCTCCATAACATCTAAAATGAAATGTAATGCGACATGATATGGTCTCCTTTGCGCCGACAGTTTTTAAAAAATTAATAAACCTACCTTGACCATATCACATTGCCCCTGCAAAATAAAGTTAGACGCTTTCTACTTTATCTTTTGCATATTTTACGTGGCTGCTAGGGCTTCCGCACAAGAACCGTTTCTTACCTACGAAAACATCCACAACAGCGATAAGACAATTGTCTCTATTACACCCCTTTCGGGGCCCTCCATTGTAAGTGCAATATCAACTATTGTAGAAGATACAGACACCCGCCGGCCACATATACGATACAAGCCGTATGTCAAGTGTAGAACCAGTCTCGCGTAAGAGTACGCGTAAAGTCGGTCCGGGCCGCTTCATCCCACAATACCGCGATATAAACAAGTACACGCGAGAGGGTAACAAATGTAGAATCGATGCCCACATTCAACATGTGTTCTAACCGTACAAATATATCTACGCATAGATCGGCTCTGATACCACTGATGGGGATCGTAGACAGAAAACAAAAAAATTCCTACCGACGATAACCATAAACTAGCCAGGATCTATACTATGCAGATATATTAATACGGAGGAGATCAGAATACATACCCTTGTAGACCGGAAGCGGGATTACGTTCCCGCACAAACGTTGTCGATGGAGACGACGATGCCGACCTCAGGGTCGAGTAGTGGAAGAAGACGGCTCCGAGCGCCAAACAATGGCGTCTCGCGGTTCCACACACGTACGGTGTGGATGACGACCTCCGGGCTCCAGATCCAGCAGAGCAGCGGAAGTGGAAGAGTGGATCTAGCAGCACGGCGGTGTGCGTAGAGTAGAGAGACTTCCCTCCCCGTACGCAGCTCCAGAAACGGAACCATGCTTAAGGTAGGAGAGAAGAAGGGAGAAATTGGTGCAATTCCAAAGGCATGGGGGTCCCCTATTTAAAGTAGGAGGAGGGAGACCATATCCCTTGGCTAAACCATGTGGGACTAAACCCCACATGGCTTGGCCGGCCAAGGAGGCAGCCGCCGGCCTGGTGGGCCCCATTCGGCCCAGCTAGGCCGGCTGGCCCTCCTCCCTCCCTTTTTTTTTCCTTTCTCCTTTTTGGGATTTGCCTCTAAGGCCCATTTAGGTTTTAATGCCTTTTAAATTCTAATTTAATTAAATAAAAAATATTTAATCACTAATAACACTTATTAATATTAAATACATATTATTTAATTCATTCGGACTCCAAAACATCTTTCGTTGCCCTCCGATCTCCATCGGACATGCCCGGAACACTTCCGGTGTCTCCAGTTCCTTTTCTCTCTAAATCCAATCTAATCATCACCCACCCTTAAGTGTGTTACCCCACGGTTCGGGATCACTCCAGACATGATCGAGACACCCTCTCCGATCAATGCTAACAGCGGGATCTGGATACCCATGATAGCCCCTGTGCGTCCACGAATATCTTTCTTATCGTTTTGAACCTTTAGACGTCCAGTCTCATCCTCTTTCCTAGCGATACTTAGATTGTCCGAGCGTCGTTCTCCGCTATCACGATTACTGAGCATGACCTCATCACCGACAAATCTATCTTTACTCGTCTGTGATATTACATCCACGTGACCTTGTCACATGCTTGCAAGCTCATTGATGTAATCTCACCGAGTGGGCCCAGAGTATCTATCCTGCTATGTGGACTGGCAATTCCCGCTCTTGATCACTCGCTTCTACTGCTTCCTTCCGATACCCGAAAGTGTCACCTTTATTGTCACGCTATATAAGTCATGCCGTTTGATGCGATCAGCCGTATCTTTCAGAAGCAGAGATTTGATATGATCTCACAGTCGAAGGTATGAATACTACGTTTCTATCTTTTGGGTATGTCCATCAAATCATTCACCTAATGATATGACTCCGTTGTTAACCGACGCCATTGTCCATGATCAGGAAACCTTGATCATCTGTTACCCAACGAACTAGTTAAATAGAGGCTACTAGGGACCTGGTTGTTTTCATACCACACGTGTATTAATGTTTCCGCGTAATACAGTTATAGCATGGTATTAAAACGTATTATGAACAATTGAGATATGACAAATAAAATCACTTTATTAATTGCCTCTAGGGCATATCTCCTTCACTATCAAGTGTCCTGGTCCGCCGCCCCCAGTCCCCCTATATGTTTGGTCAAAATTTGCCTACAGAGTGTCGATTAGGTATGGAAAGGCATGTGCCTATGCTAAATCCTAGCAAAATATTTTAGATCCAATATAAGTTGGTTTATATTGAGTATCCTCCTAAATCAAAGAGTGAGCCTAACTCACTAGTTTAGGGAAGTGGATGTACAAACCAGCCACCCAAGTTCAAGCCCTCATGTACGCGGATTTGAGTTATTATTTCGAACAAAAATCCGCTGTAGGGGCTTCCCCTACCGTATTCCTTTCAAAAAAAAGTATCCTCCTAAATCAGACGTTCGACAATCTTGGCTTGACTTGTACTTCAAGATGATGTGTTCGGGCCCCCACATGGGTTCCGAACCCTTGTGGTGGCCTGCCGTGCTCCGAGTGGCCTCCTTTTGACTTCATGGGCCTACCCACGACTCATGATCTCGTCACTATGATATTCTTGATTTAGGTTATATATAGGGAGTCTTCTATGTCTAAAAATTTATATAAAGCTTTACATGTTGGACCCATGACACCATGTAATGTAGACTTGCGCCTAAATGATTCCTCTGCCAAGAAAGCATGATATATAATAGGTAATGCCATGGTTGAATATGTTAATTTTTTTATTTTGATTTATTTTCATGGACATGAAGAGTCATTCTCCTTTTTATGTAATATTTGGAGGACCTTTTCTTAGAACTACATGTGAAATCATTGATTCTAAAGAGGGAAATGTGAAGTTTCATTTTCCACATAAGAGGTGCATGGAACATTTATCAAGTAAGAAGGGGTATGTCGTAAAAATAATGCAGACCCCCCATGACAACAAACAAAACTGAACAAGGTACTTAGCCTAGCTATATGCCAATAAGGAAAACTCTTACGGGAGGCAACATGTTTATGCTTTTGTTTTGTGTCCTTGTTGTAGGTAGCAAGTTTTGTTTTGTTTTCTCTCTCTTATTTTTAGACAAAGTGCAAATTTACCATTTGGATTTTATCGGTGCTTCAACATCTGTTGGTTTTGTTTTTCAGCATGTTGTTGTTCATCGAGGGTTTTCATATTTTTTCAAGAACTTATTAAAATCACGAATAAATCATAGTATAATCATTTTTTAGTCCTCTACATCCACACAAATCGAAAATATTTATGAAATTTTTAATTTGCGTGAAAATATATGTTTTCTTGCTTCTATTTTTCCAGATAGATTAGGCGTTTTGTTATAAGAGTGTGTCTTTGTGATTTTATATGACCCATTAGGATTTGAAATAGTTTGTTTATGTTACCCACTCAAGCAACCTCTCTGGAATTTTCAAACAAATTATGTTTTAAAATTATGGTAGTAAGTTAGGAATATTTCATATGACACTAGTGTCTTTCCCCGCGCAAAGAATGATAACGCTTATTTTGGTAAAGCTTTTTCGTAGGAAACGAAAGAATAACAAGCTGAGAATCATTCAAATATAATTGAAAACCTTAAGTTTGAAGATGCCCTGGCAAACCCTTCTACATCAACAATACATTGGTTTGCAAACCTTTTGCAATGATTTTTTTAGTATCATGGAAACCTATCTATCTATACTTCGTATAAAGCAAAACCTACTTCTTATAAAGCAAAACCCCACTACAAGTGATTTATGATTTTCTATCTCAACATGCATGCTATCCACATCAGCCACTATTTTAGCCAACCAATTGTCCATGTCATCCCACTAACACTCATTAATGACAATATTTTTTTTGCATGCAACCCATTCACATGATCTACTTTTTATCCATACAATTCTCCACGTCAACCTTTCTAATGATTAAATGCAAAAAAATCACTTTCAACTAAATTTAGCATTTCGATGATTGTGATATGTTCCATATTTCTATAAACAAATTCATATTCGATGGGTCATATATATATCCCTTTATTTACATAAGAAGTTTTTTAAAAAGATTCCCGCCGCAACACGCGGTGTATGTTTCTAGTATTATATATGTTTGGAGCGTGTGTATCTTATTTTATATGTTATGTTGCATCTCTACATTTGTTCTAATACCAGCATTATGAATGGGCTGAATGTCATATCTATATAATGATGATTAAGCTACTAACATAAATAAATAAAATGGTATATGATGTACTAATAGAAAAGGGAAAGGGATAAATAGTTGCAGGATTCAAAACATGCGTTATTTGCTACAAAAACTATATATGCGTTATTTTACTATCGAAATTGGTGGTAAAACAAAAACGCCACCTAAGTAGGGACGTAGGGAGTATTTCATTAAGAAAGAAGCGAGGCTCTAACCCTAACGGGATAGGTCACCACCTCATGTGCTAACCCAGTTTATTTTATTTTTTGAACTGAGGCAAAAGACTTGCCATTTTCATTAATTAAGAAGAAGTGTGAATTGACCGGTTAATTAGCGGGAAACCGGCCTAAAACCGAAACAATACCCTCAACGACCGTCATGGAACACGACCGTCGCGAGAGCACACACATCCACCCTGGCTACCCACACAAGCTGCACACACACCACCGAAGCTAGAGGCGTCGTCGAGGTTGCCCCCCGTGTCATCGTCATCAAGCTGCACACCCTGCAGCGACTCCGACTTCACAAGAAACCACCAAGGAGACCATCACCGAAGCGGCGCCGACAAACCCGCGCCGGCCTATGCCAAACAGATGGCTCCCGCGCCGACTAACCCAGTTTATGGTTTATCTAACCTAATTTTGTCTTAATTTTACGTCTATGTTTTACGATATAAACTATGAGAGTGTAGTTTTGCCTCCCGGGTGTAATGCTCCTGTCTAAGTACGGGATTCGTAAAAAATAGTGAAACAAAATTAAAAAATCTGAAAAAGTGGCAACACATATCCAAATGGTTACATATGTGCAAAGTTTCATGAAAAATTACAATGCTTCGTGCGAGAAAACAAAATCAATACTCTAAAAAGACATTTTTAAATGTCATGTTTGCCACCTATTTTGTTATTTTTCACACGGAACAGCACAAATGTCATTTGTTCACGAAAGTTTGCACATATGTACAACAATTGGATATGCTTGTTGCCAAAAATACATAATCTATAAAGTTTTTTTTTTACAAAAAAATCGTGCTTAGATGGGAGCATATGTGCTCGGTAGCTAATTTAAATTTCGGATAAGCTATGGAGTATATAACACAATCTCAGCATAACATAGCTCAATAGTAGTAGACACAAGTCAAATCGGTGGCCATACTGAAGACTAGGTTCGACTTAACATTTAAGTTGCACATTCGTCAGTGCTGGAAACGAAGGTTCCACTCCATCCATGATCACTTGAGCACTACACCCAGACATGTCATAAGTTTTAGAAGTCTCCACGCCCAAAAGGCCAAAACAAATCGCCACTTCTCCACACGTGGGCATTCACTAAGCGAGTTGCAGGGAACCTAGCGCGTCACAGATATCAGCTTCAGGACCCGCCGGGTGAAAAGAGGAAGCGGCTCCACCACGTTCAGGCCCGATCAGGCGAGTACGGCGAGAAATGGCCGGAGAGAAGCTCGTGCCATCGTCCCAGTCGAAGAAACACCGACGTTCCATGGCATCTTGGACCAGCTCTCCCCAGATTGAACCGCTGCTGTTCAGCGTCGTCGCGTTGCCCAAAACCCAAAGGCAGTGCCTGCAGGAGCCAAAAAAAAGCAAAATGATAGTATATCAATAAGGTTACACTTTGCCATTTCAAGTTCAGGTATTTTCAGTTCTAGCTCTGATCCAGGTCGCAGCATACCTTGCCCTCGTCAAGGCGACGTTGGCGCGTCGCTGGTTAGACAGGAAGCCGATGGATCCTGAGCCGTTGGACCTGACGGTGGACAGGATGATGACATCTTCTTCGCTGCCTTGGAACCCATGCACGGAGTTCACGCGAAGAACAAGGGGACGCATCGACTTCACGTCTCCGATCTTCCCCTGGATGGCCTCCACCTGGGCAGCGTACGGGCATATGACGCCCACACTGACCACCCGTCCCGCGCTGATACAGGCTGGACGGTAAACCATATGACATGAGTTGGGAATTGGGATTCAGATAGGAAAATGTGGAAATAAGTGAATTGTGTAAGTACAAAGATTAACAGTATCACGAAAAAATTCAGCGAACCTTGTTTGAGATTGCGCAGGATCTCCAGGATGGCGGCTACCTCGGCCATGTTTCTCTTGCTGCGGCCACGATCTTCCCAACCGTTGATGTTGATGAACGAGTATGGCCCATACATTGCGCCTGGAAGGTAACTACGCTCATGCTTCCTCTGCGTGACATTCGGGCCATCCAATATCTGCTTGTCGTAGAAACTGAGATTTGGGAAAAGATGCTTATGGACGGGTGCATCCTGTACTGCATGTTCAGGAGGTGCTTCTTGTGTCCGAGCAAACTTAGTCTTTCGAACAAGCTCCTACCCAGCAGCGCATTATCTGAAACCTGCAAGACTTAAGATCGCTCAAGTTTGTCCAGAAGCATAGAAATATCCAATATTGTTAGCACATGCTGCCACAGATGCAAATTTGCTGAAGTCCAATAGAGTGTACAAATTCAGACATTTATGAAGATATTATTTGGAAACGGACCTTGCTCTTCACGGTTGCTGGCAACTGGCACTCGTCACCGATGAGAACTGCATGCTTCAGTCCGGATACTTGCAACGGAATGAGGGATTCACACTCCTTCAACTGTGCAGCCTCATCGATCAGAAGCAGGTCCATCTTCTGCCCGTTCAGCTTAGCCGAGCCAGACACTGTGCAGAAAACAAGGGAGGCACTACGAAAGCAGAACTTCTTGATCGCGGAGCCCTGACGTGTGTGAGGAAGCTTCAGGTCTCGCACCAGAGCTTTCGCGACGCCTAGAATCGCCTCCATGTTTTGCCTCAGGGTGCGAACTATTTCTGAACCTTGGTTTTTCTCTCCCGTCGTGTGCCTGACCATGAACAAGTCCTTTACAACTTGGTTCCCAACGTTCTTTGCACCGAGCTGCTTGCTGAAGTCGTCAAGCAACTTACTGAGGGAAGCAATGTTCTTGAAATTCTTCTCCAGAATTATATCTCTAGGGACGTGTGACATGATTGTTCTGAAGCAAACGGTAAGCTTCTGCGAGATCTCGTGGAACCTTGACCTGACGAAGGAAGACTCGAGCAAATTTGTGTCAATTTTCTCCTCGCGTGCTTGCTGATACTGGTATCTCAGGGTAACGGGATCGGTCAGAAAGACTTCGAGTGAAAGAAGGCCCGGCTTCCAGCCCGTCGCCGGAGAGAAACATCTGGTTAGCCGCTTGACACGAGTGTCCAGGAAGATCTCGCTGAGACCGTTGTCGATGCCCATGCGTTTTCTGTTGCCGAACAGCAGCAGATCACCGTGGCACCCTCCTGCATCGGGATGCAGCTTCCTCAGTGCCAGGAGGCGGGATGCAACCTGGGAGATGGCGATGTTCGTCGGCGCGCAAGTCAGGACGCGGCATTTGCTCTGGCTTTTCATCGTCATCGTCATCACCGCCAGCAGAAGCACGCTGATGGTCTTGGTTTTGCCCGTGCCGGGCGGCCCCCAGATGAGGCTGAACTTTCTGTTGCTCGCACCAGGGCACTGTACTGCCGAGACGCAGCTCATTATGGCCCCAGTCTGCGAGTCGTTGAGCCCGAACGCAGAGAGCGCGCCAGCCGTTAGCAGAACCCCGCCGCCGCCACCGGTCAGGCTAGTGCTCTGCATGCCGACCACGGGCATCAGTCAGATGAGAAATTCGTACTGTAGAATCGAACGCCCAATGCGTATTAAGTAACGTCGAACTTAGCTTACGTGGTTGCTTACCTGCGTGGTGTCGCCGGCGACAGCCTTGACAAGGGCCGCATTTCTCTCGACGGCAGCTTCGTAGTTAAGGCACGGCCAGATGCGTGCGTAGGGTATGAAGGTCAGCAAACTAACAACGAAGGCGTAGCAGCTGACGTCCTCTATTCTCTTGGACGTTCTGATCACAAAGCTACGCCCCTTGACATCCTGGACGTGAGCGAGGCAGTACGTGCTGCCGCCGGTCGCAAGGTCGGATGGGGATGGCCGAGGCGGCATCGCCTGTGAGAGCAGGACGATGTCGCCGATACATGGGATACAATCTCTACGGTGGCCGGCGACGTTGACGCGATAAAACGGAGTGATCCTCACATCCTTGGCTGCCTTGGGAGCCAGGTCAACCATCGACCGTATCCGCACGGGCTTGGAGCAATTGGTCTGTAGTTCCTCCAATGTTGAGCTCATCTCTGCCCGCATTTCCTCCAGCAGCGGAAACCTGAATGAATCCAGGTAGCTCTGCAGACCGAAGAACCTGTCAGGTATGGTGTTCACCTGCGAAAAAAGATGTACATTCACGGTTAAGTACTGCATGCTGGGTGCTGGCAAGATCTAACTTGGAAAAATGGCGAGTGCATGGAAGTCGATCGAATTACCTTGTCTCTGAAGAGGTCCTGGTTCGCGACATCTTGGAGGGACCAAGAGAAGATTAGGTTGACGAGCTCGTCGTCGTCCGGCCTGCCCCTTCTTCTTCCTCGCTCCACCTTTCTTGCTCATCTTCGCCACCCAGCAGACCCTTCGAGTGGTGCGCCCTTTCAACGTGATCGGTCACTTGTAGCTAGCCACTGTCCTGTGCGATGTAATCATATTCTTCAGTTTGACAGGTTCTCGGCACGCGAAGTGGTATTGATTGAGCACGCATAGTTTGCTGTGCATGCAGCCGACGCCAATCGCGACGGAGCGCGCGGCTGCAGCTGCTGGGATTCCGCTCTCGGCTTGACACGACGTGAACAATTACTGTGCCGCACCGGACTTGATTCACACAGTACATATACTTCCGTCCAAAAGCTCGTGTATGTTGTGGTTAAACCGAATGCCACCATCTCCTTTTTATGAACTACAAATGAATTTTGTGAGGTACTCCTAGTTGACATTAATTTTTGTGAGTAAGTGTCAGTGCATAAATTTAAGACATTAACAATTGCATAAAAGCATATAATAATATTAAGAAAAATGTGCTGAAAATAAAACAAAAAAATAAAAGAACATTTCGACCTACAGGCCCATGGCAGCCCAGCCCAAAACATAAATTTCAGAAGAAAGGAAAAACATAAACTTGGCTAACTTAACCTAGACCGTAACCCGTCATGGAATCGGCCCAACTAGGCTCTCGAAACCCATTTGCGTCCCCCACAACAATCCCTTCTTTGCCATCGAGCAAAACCGGCAGCTCGGTCAAATCCAACCATAAAAAACCACTCTTTTCTCCCCTCTCGCTCAATTTCCCCGCTCCTGATATAAGAGGTGACAGTGATGCACCGCCCTCCCTTCTCCATTCTGGTGCAGTGGATGTGTTGGACCAGATTCTGCGCACTCCTTTGTCGAGCATGGCTGTCAGCGTCGTGCTCGTGCGGGGCGGGAGTGGGTGGCCCACACAGGCGAGGACAGAGGCCCTATGGTGACGACGACGCTAGGCCCACGGCCTTGCATCGGCGTCCAATCGGCGCAAGCGCATTGTTCGTCGTGACCTCTCCATCGGGAGCGGGCCGCGTCACGGAGCCATCACCCTCGCGTAGCAGTGGGTGTTGCGCGTGCCCTGGAGGAAATAGGCGACAACGCAACATCATTCCGGTGAGTGCCAGATCCAAAATATTGTGCAAAATGTGCGCAATTTGGAAATTAGGGTTCGGGTTCAGGAGATTGGGGATTATCTTAAAATAGGTCACGAATATTCAATTTCAGTCTAAAACTAAAAATTTGATCCGGTTTGATTAATTTAGAATAACCAGAATCATAAATTAGACCTCTAGTTCGAAACTTGATTAATCACATAAGATCAACATGAACAAATTGCTCTTACCCGAAGCAAATTGGTAGGACAAACACATAAGAATCAAAAGCATGCATTTTGGGTTTAAATGGAGATTTAAACCAATAGATTGGCTAAATACATGATCCTTAAGGAAAAAATTAAGGGGACTGTGCATGAACACATTCCTTAAGTGCTAACAGCAATACATTAGAACATAAAGATTCAAACAATTAGCATTTAATTTGATCAAAAGCATGCCGAGTAGTAAAAATAGGTCGGGCCTTCACTTTCCCTAATCAAAATTAACATGCTTACGGCAAGGGCACTGGGGTAATCAGATCAGCTCTGATACCATTAGTAGCATCAATCGTCATTGGGTGGCCCATTAAAAAAGCTGGTCACCAGTCCAGTGGCGATGTTTGTTAGGCAACACGGTTTATTAGAACGATACAAAAACAAAATAAAGTAAGTAAAAACTGATGAAATGGTGCTAGAAAAGAGTGTTGTTGATGGACAAATTAAGAAACTATAAATCTAAATGAAAAAGTTTTTGCATTTGGAATAATCAATTGAAAAATAATATAATGTGGTCCATGATGTATAAGTGTTTTCTTATGATAAAAAGTGGACCAGGAATTATGAGTTCACTTGGATTCTCTCGTAGACGTGGTTCCATGAATGTAGGACTTACAATCAAGATAAATGTAATCAATTTCTGAGGTGTATGATTATCATTACTATGGGCATCGCGTACTAAAGTAGATCGAGACGATGCCACACACCTCTCTAATACTCTCCCGAGTAAGTATGATGTTCGCATGCTTAGAATTAAGTGGCGACACTATTATGTGAGGGCACAGAGTATTGCCCTACGTGGTGACATGGTGTTGGATCATTACCTCGAACAAAAAGAGGCTACATTTTCTATCACTAGTGAGCCTAGCAAGGTAGATATAGAAAGGTTAAAACCATAGGATCATCAATTTTTTTGGTAGCTATCTGGTTGCTTACTACCAGTCTAATCCATCTACAACACATGTTTCTCTTATATCAGCCTAGCATACTAAGTTGATAAGAATAATAATACAAGAACGAGGTAATAATATGCACCTATGAGTACAGCACACACATACTGAAATTGCATCTCATAACTCATATCATATCAAAATATTCACCATAACGTAGTACAAATATGACCATAATCATGTAGGGTAGCTCACATGGTTGTAAACATGTTAGCACCTAGAGAAAGATAGATAAAACTACTGACACGGAATCATGATAGAGGGTCATGTATTTTGCCCTATTTCCTCTAAACATGCAGGCTAGAGGGTTGTTTTTAGAGGACCCACAAAATAACTTAGGGATTGAGGGGCATCAATGGATCCGTTAGAGTCGTCTTTTCCCCTCTTCATTTCCAATCACAACTTCTTTAGAGTATGGGGGATTTAGGGCATGTGCTAGAGTTGCTCTTAGGATGTGAACCAAGATATGCATCGTTTAGAACATTGTTTTGGTTAGGTAATTAGATATGGAAAAAAGTCCTGAAATTGTTAAGATTTTGCCATGTATGCATTTGGGGGGTCTCATCACACCCAATTATACGTTACATTCATATTTTCCGAAGTTTACCTTTGGTACCTAAATATTTTTTTTATTGACTTATTCCTATAAAATATTACCAATGACTAATAAATTACTCACTCTGTTCCAAAATATAAGACTTTCTAGCCTTTTTGGCTTTGTCCTGGTTCGTACGTATGTAGACTTGTTTTAGTGTGTTGATTCACTCATTTAGGAACGAATCAGGACAAAGTCACTAAGGCTAGAAAGTGTTATATTTAGGAACGGAGGTAGTACATTATTACATTTCTCTCTTTTTGGTATGTCTTCTACAGTTTGGATGCAAAATTCAAAGAGTGGACAACACGGTTCTAACTAGGATTCACAATGGAACATTTCCACATATGGCACATCTTTCGTGGAGCATCCAGTGGGGAAATTGGACACTTGTAAGAGCAAACTCACTCACACCAGCATTTCTAACACATGTCCGCAAATTTTCCTTGTTAAACAGAAAATCATTTGTAAAAAAGAGGTGGATGTATGCCAGACGTACTTGCAAGAAAAGAGAGAACAAAGAGGGGAGATCTCTTATGGGTCATATTTACGAGGGAGATGTCACTCAACAGTTCACCGCCACCTTTCCTCTCACGCAAAAAGACCAAGACAACGAGATCCATCTACACCATCGCCATAGTTGTCCTCATCATCAACCACCATCATTCACCTCGGTGTAATACCTTACTTGTCCATTTTTGTACACAATTCACCGTGGAATTGAATGTGGATTATTACAATCATTCATCCATGTTCATCTTGATTACCTTCTTCATGTTTAACATCGATATGCTTGAGTCATTCCCTTGCTTCTTGAGGTTATGGGGAAACCCTGACCAAACACTGATTGAAATAGGGAATTATTCTATGAAAGTTGTATGGTTGTGATGATGTTCTTTGTGGTGTTGCACGAACATCGACTGCGCAACACACATCCCTAAGGGAACACATGAGGGAATGAACACTCTAGGGGAGTGGGAACCCTAAGTGCAACACTGACATAATATACCTTTTTTCTTGCCGAATTATGGCGTGGTAAACATGGAGACGTATCCACTTTATGTTGCACCCACAGGAATACCCTTAACCTAAAACTCTATAAACTCTGAACTCTTTTGGTTTGTAGCATTTTTTTTTTGCTAATCATGTATGCCACATGATTGTAGCACTTCTTACAAGATAAAATTGGTCAACACCTAAACTCCTCGTGAGATCGATACTCTTATTTCTAAAACTAGCTACAACTAACCAAATGCAATTTTGTCCACTCGAGGTTTCAGTTCAACTTCTAAACCGAGGAACCCCAAAATGACCCCCCCCCCCCCCCCCCCCAACCTCGACGTAATCAGCTGTGGAGAGGTGGGTGGTGGTGTCGGAGTGAGAGAAGTAATTGCTACCCGACTCGCCTAGAGTGACAGCGGTCCGGGGTTCTCATCAGACTAATTATATCAGTACCGTTTCCAAATGCTATATTGTCAGTTGAACGTATTTACTTGGCATTTACGAGTTTCCTCTCGTTTAAGATCCCATTAGTCGTTCAAATTATTGACCCCATGTACACCAATGGAAAAATTGCATGTTTCAAATTTATCTGGTTGTCGAGTCGCCAGAACACTGACAGAAACTAGTGGCTCTCGTAAGTGGCTTCAGCATGTGATGTTTTCATTGAAAAGAAGTCAAGTACCACAAGTCCAATTTTGCCCTGAACAATAGCTTTCGTGATGTCTTGGACCCCAATTTCGCCTGCCAACACTTCAGATCTGTGGCATCACAAGTTAACTGGTGGCTGTCCACCGGGCAAGAGCTACGTGGACCAAGCTCCTCGAGAGGCCAAATGAGGCCGTGGCTTCCCCTCATTTCGCCCCAAAATCTCAGCTTCTTTCACTTGCCGGTAACTACACCTCCACGTCGGAGTTTCTACGGGAACTGACGTGGCCTGATCCCACCCGTCCGAAACAGACACTTCCACCACGAGATGCACGTAAAAAACAGCGACACGGAATCTCCTCCATTGCAGGATAAGGTGCCTTCGTCCTGAACGGCCTAGTTCCTCCATTCCCGACCTCCAGTTTCCATCGCATCGCAGCGTGATGGCAGCCAAATGCTACTCAGATTGGCCTCCCCTCCCTCCTCTCCATCCATCGAGAAGAACATCGCCCAACACCTCCCTCTTCACGATCAAGCGGCAGCTCGCGACTTTCGTCCTGCACTGCTCCAGGTCCTGCGCTTCCCCTGTTCTTGAGCCCAAGAATTTGTCCGGTGAGCTCCATGTTTTGTCGGCTCCAGCTCCCGCGCCGGGGCCGGCACCCGCGTCGCCGGTTCTGGATGCTCCGAAGCTCGGCATCTCCAACAAGTTCATCCGGGGCCTCTGCAGCGACCGGCAGACCGAGCAGCTCGCCTTCGAGTGCTACAGGAGGGCTCTGCAAGAGCCGGAGTTCCGGCCGGACAAGAAGACGATGAACGTGCTGACCGTGCAGCTGCTCAGGGCCAAGCAGTGGGTCTCGCTGGAGCATCTGGTCGAAGATTTCAGGGCCTATGGCGTGCTCCCGGAGAGACGGACGTGCGCGCGGCTCGTCGGGAGCTGCGTCAAGGCGAGGAAGTTCGGCCTCGCCGACATGGTGCTCGGGATTCTCGAGGGGAAGAAGGGCCCAGTCGCCGCCGTGTGCTTCAGCTCGGCGATGCAGGCGTACAACAAGCTGCACATGCACCGCAGCACGGTGCTGCTGTACGAGCGGATGAAGGCGGCCTGCCTCTCGGTGAACGCCGACGCCTACCGCGCCGTGATGGCGGCGTTCGGAGCGTTGGGCGAGACGGACTTGGTGGCATCGCTGTTCAAGCAGTACAAGTCTCGGAAATGGTACCCCTCTGAAACCTGCCTCGAGACGTACACCATCGCCTGCGACGCGCTGGGGCGTGCAGGCAGGGCCTTGGACGCGCTCAAGTGCCTGCGAGAGATGGAGGCCGACGGCATCACGCCGAACGCCGCGATCTACTCTTCGGTGATCGGCTCTTTGGCAGATGCCCGAGAGACGGCGTCGTCGGAAGACGTGTACCACGAGGCCTGGAGGCAAGGGATGCTGCGAGATCCGGACATGTTCCTGAAGATGATCATCATGCAGGTCGAGTCTGGGCTGCTGGAGGACACGCTCAGCGTCGCAAAGGACATGAGAGAGATTCGGCTTGAGGGTCACCGACTGCATCATGTCCACCATTGTCAATGGCTTCGTGAAGAGGAGAGGCCTCAAACCAGCCATTAGAGCTTATGACAAGCTGATCAGCTTAGGATGTGAGCCTGGTCAGGTCACCTACGCCTCGGCGATCAACGTGTACTGCCGGCTCGGCAGGAGCGACAGGGCGGAGTCCGTCTTCTCCGAGATGATCGACCGGGGCTTTGACAAGTGCGTGGTGGCATATGCCAACATGATCTCCATGTATGGGCAGATCAAGAGAGCGTCGGACGCCACGAGGCTACTTGCGCTGATGAAGCAGAAGGGGTGCGAGCCCAATGTCTGGGTGTACAACTCCCTCCTGGACATGCGTGGCAAGCTTGGAGATTCAAGGCAGGCTGAGAAGATCTGGAGGGAGATGATGCGGCGAAAGGTCCAGCCTGACCGGGTGAGCTACACGGCCATCATCGGCGCTTTCAACCGGTCTGGAGAGCTCGACCGTTGTATTGAGTTTTACCAGGAGTTCAGGGAAACAGGAGGGAAGGCCGACAAGACCCTGGCTGGTCTCGTGGTTGGGGTGTTCTGCAAAACCAGCCGGTTCAACGAGCTCATCCAGCTGCTGAGGGACATGAAGCTGCAGGACACCAAGCTGGACAGGAGGTTGTACACGATCGTCCAGAACAGCCTCCGAGAAGCCGGACTGGAGGTTCATGTCAGGTGGCTCCAAACTTATTTCAGTTCAGTGGAGGAGAAAACATGATGTCGCACCCAGGTGAGTTCCTGATGTTCATCTTCAGCACCGGGCATGGCGCTTGGGTGTCCGGAAAAAAGGCAATGCTCTGGTAAATATTTGCTTGCCTCAACGCTCCTTGAAACTACATGCTTGTCTTGCTCAATTCCAACCTACCTTGAATCATGAAAAATTGACAGTGTAAATGTATTTTAGAAGATACCACCTTTGTATCACCAAAATGATCTGATTCCAGGTTTCTCGGATAAGGTGTATAGCTCAATAATTAATTCCGGATTGATGTCAGAATGTAATGATACTCTTGTACAGTTGTACTATAGACCACTGCGGTGGCAGATGTAACTTTGTATCAATACTTAACATTTCACATATGCTCACATTGGGCTTTTTATATTATTACTATTTTATTTAAATTGTACTAGAGAAATATGAAGTCACAGCATTGTATAGTCCGGATGATTATGAACATATCACATATATATAAATCCATGGGCTGTACCATGGAGCCAAGCATAAAAAATAGGGAATGTGGTATCTAAAATTGAAGGTAAATCGGTAAATATTTGCTTGCCTCTATGATCCTTGCAAAAAGCTCATGTGGCTTGATTAAAACTTTCCTTGAAACAAGTCCATTTTTAGACGAATTTGTCATTGTTGTATCATCATATGATCTTCTCGATTAAGTGTATAACAATTGGGTATTCTTGTCAAATTTCACGATACACTTCTGCAGCTAGCTGTACTAACACTAGTGTGGCAGTCATAACTTTGTATCAGTACTGAACTTTAAAAATGTGCCCCATTCGTTTTTATATCCTTGGATTTTATTTGTGCCGGAGAAAGCTGTATCAATGTATATACTTTGAGAAACTATGTGCATGTCTCATAAAAATAAAGTCATGCGCATGCTACACTCTCCAGCCAACCATCCAAGATTATGACAACTTGGAGGTTGCTTAAGATGACATATGAGCATTGAAAAGTAAGAAAAGGGTGAAAAATAAGATCAACAAAAAGGAAAACACGGTGGGCCTCATAGCAAATACAAGCGGTGGGATATACGTTGTTGACTGGTTATATTTGTTGTGTTCACCAAAGAATAAGTGGGAAAGAGAAGAAAAAAATTCAATAAAGACACTAGGTGCCTAGGAGGATAGGAACTCAGCAAAATCAATCGATGTTGTGTGCAGTGCAATTCTTAGATTGACCACTATGTTCACAACATCCCCATAAGCCGAGTCGAAGAAATTGGGCGTTGAGCTTCGTGCCTATCTTCTCCTATGTTGGTCTTATATCAGTTTATGGGTTTGGGATGAGTTACAGTAAATGATAATCGGCTATTTATACTAAATATTTTTATTTATCTACGCTCATTTTCACTAAATATATATTTTTAGTTATACAACATAAATCAAACAAGCGAAAGTATATTTTTGTCTTTTCGTCTAACCACAAATACACAATAATGACATAAATTGATGGTATTATTAAATTTCAAACTAACCATTATATGACTTGCGTGTTGAACATTACAAATCCTATGTTAGAACTCTATTTTATCATGGAAAATGACTTGTTTAAAAAATATAGCTTGGTACATTGGTAAATTGAATCCGTCTAAATCTATATAAGCATAACACACTAAAAAAACAGATCCATACAAAATAATTTGTGCCATTTTGTTCTACTACAATTTTGTGGGTGTGTTTGTATATATGTTAGTATCTACATATTCTTGATAGAGGGTTCTAGAACAGACGAGCCTAACAAATTTCTGTCAGAAATAATCTTGAGTCAATTAGTGTCTGTGTGTTCTGATACAAATTTTGGTGTCCGGCTAGAACGCTGAGTTTCGTGAAATAGAGCTAGAACTTAGTGGTTTAGGTCAAGTCTATGTTCAGAGGGCGTTATTTTTGCTCGCTGGCTCCGGAAGGAGATAGTATGGTACATATGGACACTATATATTTGCGTTAGACAAAAGCATGCAGTTTTGATCTAGAACCTTAGAATGTTCTTGCCCAGTAACTTCGATGTGTTGTGAATCCAAGTGTAGTTCTGAACGGCACGGTACCTTCGGATACTTAGCTAGTACTTTGAGTAAATGCCTTTTCTTCTCCAGCAGTTCAAATTTTAAACTGATCCAACACCTCTAGGTAATTTATTAGGAACCTTCGAACACTTTTTTTTTGCTCATATATCCCTGGTAATACCCTCTTGGTAAGGCCGAGGGAAGTTGAGTTGAAGGCTTTGAACCGCAACCCTTTGCACCCTGCTCCCATAACCTTCACTCCAATATGTGTTCAATATCTTTGTTACTTAGAGTGATTCTGTTGAGATGCTTTGCAAGGGTTCAATATTCAAGTGAAGGTCGTTTGTTGTTACCTTTTCAAAGGTGTGTGCCTCATGAATTTTTTGGTGTCGCTTAAAGGACTCTTCTTACACTTCTGAAGGAACCAAGAAGTTGGCCATATATCGCCTACTTTGTGTGAAGATCTACCAAACTGATTTCGCGTGGACTTGTGTGTTATCTCAAGGAGATATATGAGGGTCTTGTGGCCGGAAACTTTGTGTTCGATCCTCCTCCAACAAGGACACATGATTGCACGAACAATACGAACTTCAAGTCTACATCCTTTTGTTTGCGATCCCCTCAATTACTTTATGAATCTAATTATGTGCAAGTTTACATTTGTTGCATGTAGGGTTAGGTCATATGTATAAAATCAGTTGGTAAAATTATAACTTACAATAAACTTTGCAATTGCCTATCCATCCATCCTCTAGTTGATAATTGTTAATCTTTTATAATCCACTAAGAAGCTCAAGCTTGGGGAGATTTTTTTGGAAACAATCCCGTACGGTCCATTTTAAAAGGAAAAGGACTTGGATATTGATTATGAAAACAAGTTATGTCACACATCATATATTAATCCTTTGTTAGAAACCAACTTGCAGAATAAGCAAAAGAAGGCATGGCTCCTTTCTCACTAACATCATAAGGGACAACATTGTTGATTCTATTGAGTTACAAGATAATATGAATAGGAGTATAAGGATAGTTGTTTCAGGAAATTTGATCATGCTAGTTTATTTTAAGGAAATGGGTCTCCTTTGGTGTAAGTTTGGTGGAATTTTATGCGAAGTGAGGACAAATCTTTAGCGGTATCTGTTGTGGAAGTGGGCAAATACATTATTCAGTTTAACCTTTGGGATATCAACAAAAGATGTAGATGGGCTATTGGTAGTTTATAATTAATCTCGTGAAGAATTCAAAGAGGAATTTCTTACTGGGCTACCTTCTTGGTGTAATATGATTATGGGTCCTTATATTTTGGGGTGATTTTAATATTCTTATATAGTGTGGGGACAAGAATAAATACACTCCTCTACCCGATGTCTTCAATTCCATTATTCATACTTTGAATCTGAGAGAGATTGATATGTCTAGTGGGTGTTTTTCCTGGTAAATAATCGTGCTTCTCCTACGATTGGAGAAATTGGACACAATCGCTAGGTCACCTTCTTGGAAGACTTGTTTCCTTTAGGATGTTTTAGGTGTTACACATGTATGTCTAGATTCATACTAAAAAGAATAGACACGTGCACTTAAATATGTCTAGATACATGTGTGTATGTGCATGTGGAAAAAGACTAAACATCTTATATTGTGGAACGGAGGGAGTATTACGTAGGAAGATAATGAATTATCCGATCGCACTATTCCCGGTCTATGTGATCTAGGGTTGTGTTTCTTTGTTTATTTAAGAGGTCAGTTGCTGAAAACAATGTTTGGTTTGTAACATGAACTCCTTGTCAGGTTGAGAGGGAGCTTGCTAAAACGTCTTACATTGCAGAACAGAGGGCGTAGCAATGTGACCTCATAGGGATGTTCCGAATCGAATATTCACAATTCATTTCCTGCTAGTACCTCCATCCAAGTAGCTTCGTTTGTCCCTTTTCTTCTCCCTTTTATTGTAAGAACATATGTTTATGTGATTAACGGAAGGGGTAGCCCAGTGCCCCAGCTAGAAAAAAACCAACTCATAATAGTCATATGGGTCTTTTCAACTCTGAATTACATCAAACACTAAGGGAATCTCCAGCCGCCCCCGCCTCCCCCCCCCCCCCCCCCCAGCGCCCCCAAGAGTCCAAATAACGCAGTTTCGCCTAGTTAGCGTCGAAATCCTCTCAGTCGCCCCCCCAGGAGCCCAAATAGCGTCGTTTGGGCCGATTTTAGCGCCGGCGCACCCAGGCTGTTGGGGGGCAACTGGGGGCGCCGGCGCGAAGCGAAAGCGCGCGAAATCTGGTTGGGCCTGTTCTGTCAGCCTCTAGGCGAAAATGGGCGCGAACGAAATGGAAAAACCGCCGGTTCGTCTTCATCTTCTCGGCTCCCGCGCGGGTCAAAGGCCTGCCGCGCCGGTCAGGCGGGCGGCGACGCGTCCAATCGCTAGGCACGCGTCACAGTAATGGCGCGCCACCACCCCACCGTCTGGCCTTCCACGCCGCTATAAAAGCCCGCATCCTCGCCGTGCAGATCACACCGCATCTCCCTCTCTCTCTCCCACCCACACCGAGATCCATGGCGGAGCGCTTCCCGGCGACGGCGTGGCGGCCAACGGCTTTGGCCGCCGCTACCTCTACGAGGACGAAGCGAGGATGTTGTACGAGGCGGACTACCCGTGCCGCTCGACATGCGCGTCCCCGGCGAATGGAGGCTGAGCGCGGCGGCGTTCCGGTGCCTCCGCCGCTGGAAGGCGCGGACCGCGTCGAGGAGATCCAAATGGTGCTCGCCGAACTCACCGACAAGCAGGCGGAGGATCCGCGCTGGGACCCCCGCCAAACACGCCTTTTGGACGCAGTATTTCGTCGAGCGCTTGCGGCGGCAGCTGGAGGACACCGGCCGCAACGGCCCCGTCTCCCGGCCGGAACAAAGACGGAGGACGGAGTCAACGGTGGGGCGCTCCAGGCGTACCCTCACGTACATCCTGGAGCACATCGCCGTCGGCAACCGGCCGCGCATGACGATGCCGCCGCGCCCTCCGCCTGTTTCCTGGCGCTTCAGCGGGTCGTGGATGCCCAGGAGGATGGGCGCTGACTCGTCCTCCTCTTCGTCCGGTCCCCGCTCGTCCTCACACCCAGCTCCACGCCGCCGGCGACGCCGTTCTTCCGCGTCAAGGTGGAGCCGGAGGAGACGCCGCGCAGGAGGCCCAATGGCGGCATCATCCTCAACTCCGGTCGCCGCGCTCCGTCGCCGCCAACGAGGCTGAGCGGCAGCCTCCGCATCAACGAGCGGCGCGCACCGTCACCACCCCGCGGCCATCTACGCCTCGTCAGGCGGAAGACGGAGCCTGGCACCGGCGGCGCGTCGTCGAAGAAGAAGAAGGCGCCGGCAAGGGAGTGGGTGGCGCCGCCTGAGTACGTCACGCGATCAAGATGGAGGCGTCGGACGACCTAGAGGAATTCCTGAGCGAACGGCTTGCCCTGGCCGCCTCCCTCGACGACGTCCCGCCGGCGGACATGGAGTTCGCCCACGCCTGGTCACGCGAGCAGCACGTGAAGGAGGAGGTAGAGCGCCAGCAGCGCCTCCTTGAACAGGCGGCGACGACTCGTCGTTCGGCTCCCCCATCAGCACGCCATCCTTCTCCCCCACCGGCACGCGTCATCGTCCTCGACGAGGACTACGTGCCCGGGCCGAGCAGGTGGCACGGCGACGACGACGCGGCAGGCCCCAGCCGCACCCCGATGCGCCGCCGAGCGACTCCGACGACGACGGCGGCGACTACGCGGTGTTCTAAACAGCCAGTTCGGCATGTAGATCGTCATGCTTTAGTTTATTAAGTTTTATTTTATGTCTTTACTATGTAATCGGCCAGAACTGCACGAATTTCGCCTATATATGTATGAAATTCGTCTAAATTATCTAGTTTCGCCCAAATTTGTATTTTTTAAATATTCAGCATTATCTTGGATTTCAACACGGCTGGGAATCGTCGCCCTCCAGGGCTGAAATAGCGCCCCCCCCCCCCCCCCCCCCCCACACACACACACCCCCCACGCGGGCCAAATTAGCGTCGTTTTTGTGCCTGGGGGCGAACGGCTGGAGATGCCCTAACACTAGAACCAACAAACAAACTAAAACCTTGAACTTTCAAAATAAACTCAATAACAAGATCAACATAAGATTTCAACCAAGATCAACTCATATAAATTTTCTTACAAAATTCAAGCGAATTGCCTAATGCAAATACTCATCATTTGTAGTTACTGTAGTAGGCAAGACAGCGGTGACACTGGTTGTCTCGGGAAGCAGCCAATTTCACCAACGAAGGGATAAACATGTACGTGTCGCTTCGCCGGTACTGAATTTTACTAGGATCCCATGGCATTGTCTTTAAGAAGAAAGGTACAACAACACCGAATTGCAGAGTAAGAGCATTGTCATTAAGAAAAAGATACAACATCCCCGGAGTGAGAGCATTTCGATGGAGAGAACCCGGGTGGGAAGGCATCAGCCCCTCCCAACGAAGGCATATGCCTCGGTCTGTCGGTACTGACAGGGGCGGAGCTGGGCCCCAGGCAGCCCGGGCCGTGGCCCGGGGCGTGGAAAAGTTTGCAGCCTACTATCTACTTTGATGTCAGATTTGGCCCAGGCTATACTCTGTCCAGCTAGCTATTTCTTCCAACCTTTTCCATCTGTTGTAGGCCTCTAAAACACTCAGCCCAATGGCCTAGACCGAAGAGAACACGGCAGACCAGCACGGACCTAGGCCAGGTTGATCGATCCATCCAGCCAGGGGCACCAGCACCACACGTGAAGACACAGAACTCTAAGCCATGTGCACAAATCGCTGATGGGTTTTTGTTTTTTTGCATATATTTTGGCGTTATGGAGCAGTATTTTTTGGCTATTTTGTGCGGTTGAGTCATAAAATGGATATTGAGTTATTTCATTAATGATTTGGCATTGCACATAGGGATGACGTTTTTTCTATGTAGGAACCAAAATTTTTTTGGCCCGGGTCTCACTATAATCCTGGCTCCGCCACTGGGTACTGAATTGTTAGTGATGGAAATGTATTAGAGGTCAATCTTGCCCAGCAATCTGACAAAATATAATGGGTTGGTGATGGAACTGAAGTAATAAAAACAGTTTTTTCTTCTCATTTGTGTATTTACATATGCATCGACACCGGCAATCTAAGCTACTACCACACTTCCCCGTGATCGTTACCGTGTCAAAATCCACGTAACAACCGCACCCACAGATGTGGAACACGCCACAACGACACTGATTTCATCCGTGGGCGAATCCTCCTAGCCAATAGCAGAGCTCCACGCCCAGCCAACCCCTGTGTAGGCCTCGCCGCGCTGCTCGCCGTCACAGGCCGCCGGAGCGTAAGCCTGCTTGGCGCCTTGCCGAGCACCGAGATCCGTCCTTTGGACACCTTCTTGAAGGCCGCGGCATTGTTGTGGTGCGAGAAGCGCCTGCGGTGCGCGTCCTGTAGCCCGACCTCGCAGCTCCGCGACGTCTTGAGCCGCTTGCTCAGAGGCTTGGCCAGGTCCTCCAGGCTGCCGACCGCCGCGAGCGACGCGAAAGACTGCGACTTGCCGTCGAAGAACTGAGACAGCCCCCTCCTAGCCAAAAAGAAAGGTCACCATGTCAGATCACGACGCCAAGATCAGCTGAGCTTACGAAGGCACGACAGTGTCACCACAAGGGCACGTACTTGAGCGGGAGCTGCGCCATGAGTGAAGACATCTGGAAGTTATCAGTCGATCCGAGCTCGAGCTCGAGCTAGAGGACGCGTTGTCTTCGAGCTCCTCCCCGGACGACGACAGCATGGATTCCGTCGCCGACATCTCGGACTCGGACGGGCATCCGATGTCCTCCTCCTGCTCGTCGCAGCTGGCTTCCCTCTTCCCGTTGCACATCGGAAACAACTCGTAGCCCTCCATCTCCAGTTCACACGAACGCACCAAATGATCGAAACGCAGCGTAAATGGTTTGCGCCTACGGTTTCTTGCAGTCTAGCTTGGGAATAGAACTGGCGGGTCGGAGGCTATAAAGGTACCGAGGGAGGAGGATAAGAATGACGAGTCGTATGCAGCCGGGGATGCGGGCGGGACGGGATAAAGAACTCAGTTCGTAGAAAAATATTGTGATAAAATTCAGCGTGATGGTTATCTGAGGCTCGGTGGAGTGGAGGAAGAAGAGATAAGGCGTCCACGTATTCTCTTGCATGGCTTTGCGAAGAT
This sequence comes from Poa pratensis, assembly GCA_947311845.1. Lineage (NCBI taxonomy): Eukaryota > Viridiplantae > Streptophyta > Magnoliopsida > Poales > Poaceae > Poa > Poa pratensis. The sequence goes on along the minus strand of CAMZMU010000050.1, from coordinate 21,899,345 downwards.
GCGACGGGTCTCGGCGCTCTGTTCCCTTTGCGCAGGCGTACCGACCATCCCCATCCGGTGGACCCGGGAGGTATGCTTGGATAGTGGCAGTACGCTTTGGCTACGTGTTTTGGTCGGTCGGATCCTTATCTCGTTGTCAACGGCTCAGATCGGAGATCGGGTTGTCGACTAAAATAAACTGCTTTATCAGTTGATGAATGCTCAGATCGATGTGTACTGGATTGCGTGGCATGTGGTTTTGGACGGTGTAGTTGTTGTGGATCTGATACTGATTTAATTTTGATTATCCATTTAGTGTCCATTAAAATTTGTGAATCGTGACCACATGGCATATGTGGTGAGCAACCCAAACAAAAAAAAAAATTGTGAATCGTGTACAAACCACGTAGGATAGAACTCTCTAAGCACATGTCTAGTCTTGTGCAATTAACAAGATTCCATAGTGCAGAAACTTTAGTTTTAAGCTTAAAGTTACATTATTATAAACAATAACAAAGAAAACGACGAAGTAGCGGAAAGATCAACCAACGAGAACACGAGATTTAACGTGAAAAACTCCTCCAACAATGGAGGAGAAAAAACCACGGACGCCAGCAATACTTCACTATATCGGGTGAGGTTACAAACGGCGGAGATTACAACGTGCGACTTATCCACGACGGCGGCTTACAAGATGTATTTATTGGTGCCTGACCTAATCTAGGTCGGTAACCTGACCTCCAAGTCGAGTACAACTCGTGACTCATCAGAACTATCTGGCAAAACATTTTAGGACAACTTATCAAGTACATAACAGATTCATTGAAAACAACACTCTTGCTCATAAATACCTTGTTAGTTTCGGGATTCCATAACTTATATCCTTTTACACCCGAACTATAACCACACTTAATAGCTCTCGGCTCTAACTTTCCATTATCAACATGCGCATAAGCAGTGCAATCGAAAACTTTAAGCTGTGAATAATCAGCACGAGTACCTGACCATACCTCGATCGGAGTTTTCTTGTGAAGGCTTGTTTATCAAGTAACATGCAGTGGCAGCCGACTCAGCCAAAAAACGCTTACTCATGCGAGCGTTGGAGATCATGCAGCGAGCCTTGGAGATGATGGTCTTGTTCATCCGGGACGCTCCGCTCTCCTCGTCACAAGTTGGCCTTTATCAGTATATACGAATTTGGATCACCACAAAATAACACTCCACCTTGAGACAAAATTCCATCTTGTAACATGAACGAGAACTTCCCCTGAAACAACAAAGAAAACACTTTCGGCACCAAATAGCCTTTTGGGCTAGACAGTGATACCAACTAAGTCTGAGCAAAGCTCGAACTTAGTAACAGGAACTGCATTGTCATCATATCAGCAGGATTATCATGAGTACTTATCTTGCATACCTTCATCTTATTGTGCAACAACATCACGCACATAATGGTATTTGACGTCAATGTACTTTGTTCTCTCATGGAACATCTGATCCTTAGTAAGTAAATAGCACTCTGACTATCACAAAACAGGTTAATGCAAGTATCATCTCCGCAAAGCTCAGCAAACAAACCTTTCAACCAAACCGATTCTTTACATGCTTCTGCAATTGCCATGTACTCTGCTTCAGTGGTAGACTGGCAACAATGGATTGCAACGTTGCCCTCCAACTCACGGCACAATCACCAAGCGTGAACACATAACCTGTGAGGGATCTCCTCTTATCCAAATCGGCAGCAAAATCTGAATCCACATAGCCTACAAGTCTCTCATCAGTCTTGCCAAACTTCAGGCAAGCATTGGATGTGCCGCGAAGGTACCTGAAAATCCACTAAACAGCCTTCCAATGTTCTTTTACCAGGATTAGCCATATATCTACTAACCAAACTCATAGCATATGATAAATCTGGACGTGAGCAAACCATGTCATACATTAAAAAACCAATAGCACTAGAATATGGAACTCTAGACATGTATTCAAAATCCTCTTCCGTACTAGGACATTGTTCAGCTGACAACTTAAAATGAGGAGCAATAGGAGTACTAACAGACTTTGTGACGAGGTGTACCCTCATCAAATCCCATGGTTAAGGACCTAGGGTTGAGATTATGGGGAGAGAACGTGGTAGTACTGATAGTTTCGTCGGCTGACAAGCAGAGGCAAAGATTTACCCAGGTTCAGGCCCCTCGGGTGGAGGTAAAGACCCTACTTCCTGCTTGTCTGTTATTGATCGCTGGAGATTATGTGGTTACAAGGTGGCTCCGGCGAGATGACGATCTCGCAAGAGCTTTGGTGGTTCGAGTATAGCTTGGCCTAGATCGGCACCCCTCCCAGCCTTTAAATAGGCTGGGTCTCGGGAGTTTGTAACCGACCTAGTTTACACATAAGGAAAGTATAAACCGACTATGTCTATGTCTAAACTTGGAAGTTACTTCATCTTGTTGGGCCTCTCGTCTTGGGCTTCGAGTCGTATCTTCGCTAGTTGGGCTTTTAGTCATCACGTGCACCAGGTACCCTCACAGTAGGGTACCCGAGATGTATATCCTTGTCAGTAGCCCCCGAGTACTTGTCTGACTCGAAGAATCGGCATGGACTCGTTCGCAAGTGCACGTCATATTCTTAGTACTATAATTGGAATTCCTGTATGAATAGCACATGTTGGCTATGTCGAGTATTTCATCGACTGTGGTTTTTGCTTATGATGATCAAGGGATAATAGCTTAGCAGGCCCAGTTCACTCGACGGATCGGGACTGGTTAACTACACATTTGGGTAACACCTTACTAGCTTTCAATCAAACTCGAGTCCCCGGACTCGAATCTGGAACAAACTGGTCAGATTCGACTAGGCCGCTGAGGTCTTACTGAGTCGATCTGCAGTATAACTTTGAATTTTACCCAACGCGTCCGTCGGGATTTTTCATCATGTCTGCTGACACGGAAAATATAAGGATTGACGTTGCTGGAACGGTCCTTAGCCCAGCTCGAAAGTTCGGCGGGTCTTACCTTTGCACTATGCGTGCAGCATCCGAGGTATTTGCGACGGACGCAACTCGGGAATGTTTCGAGTATGATTTTGCATATGAACACAGTCGATATATTCATCGACTGACACTTTGACACTATTTTATCGGGTGCGCGACAGCGCTCCCGATGGGAGTAGCCCCCGAGATTGTGCTTTATTGATTGCAATGAAGGATAATCTCAAAACCATCTTTCTCTACATTTGTTAGTCGAAGAAAACCTTTGCCATAATTCTATCGGGTGCGCGTCAGCGCTCCCGAGAGATTGTGCTTTATTACTTGTAATGGAGGATAATCTCAGAATCACCCAGTCATGATCATCTTTAGTCGAAGAAATTTTTGATACGCTCCCGATGGGAGTAATATGTATTTGATCGTAGAGACAGTCGAGTGACCATACACCGACAACGAATCGAGTGATTAGTATGCTTTGGGCGAACCCGACATCTTTTCGGAACAAATTTGCTGCAATGACGTCAGGGATGACGTTTTATGGCGACTGCGCCACCTGACACGCGGTGGCGTGCGCTGTTCTGCGAGAGATGGGACGTGACACGTCTTGTGGGCCCATTGTACAGCCGTTTGGACTGGATTTGACCGTTCAGGCACGATTTCTCCGGGCCATGATGGTAGTTCCTAGATTCCCGTGCGTAGTGGGCGGAGTGGCCGGCGACGGTTGCCCTCCGTGGCTGCCACGTGTACGGTTAGATTTGCTTATGTGCCCACGATCTCGCATCGACGGTGCGGATTCTTTTGCTTTTGAGGTTAAAAAGGGGACGGCGGCGTAAATAGTGTTTTTACTTGCCATTTACTCTCCGCCGCCGCTACTTCTCTTCCTCCTCTCGCATCGCCATTGCCTCAGAGCAAAGCTTGTGCAACCGCCACCGCGATGACGAAGCCTACCACCCGAAGGGGCAGGAGTGCTGCATCGGCGGACAGCGCCGCGGGAGCCGCTGCCAGTGGCTTGAAGAGGGAGAAGGGCGCGTGGACCAAATCCACCTGCAGCAAGAGGATGCTCACTGGCCTGCGGAACGACGGGCTGATCCCTGAGGACACCTCTCAAGTTCGCCTCCCCGGTGCCGAGGTAATCCCGCGCCCAGGCCCCAATGAGCGGGTCTGCTTTGTTGATTTTGTGAACAGGGGATTCTCCTTCCCTGTTCACAACTTTCTTCGTGCACTGATGCACGTGTATGGAGTGCAATTGCACGATTTCACGCCCAATGGGCTTTTGCACATTGCGTGTTACTTCGTCCTTTGCGAGTGCTTCTTGGGCGTCGCACCCCACTTTGGTCTGTTCCGCCGCATCTTCAACGTCAAGCGCCAGCACAGCACCAAGGGACCTGGTGGTTTTGGAGTACAAGCTCGACCTGATGTCGAGTACTTCAAGATCAACTTCCTGGAGTCTGTGCAAGGATGGCGCCAGAAGTGGTTCTACATCAAGGATGTGACCATTGGCGACCAAACCTTCGGGTTGCCTTCCTTTGACGCAGACGCCCTGGTGAAGAAGAGGCCATCATGGATTGCCCAGCCGACCGGAGTCGAAGCCGAAGAGGCTGACATTCTGATGGAGAAGGTGCTGAAGCTTCAGACCACTGCTGGTCGAGAGGTCACAGGGATCCATCTGCTAGCCATTATGGCCAAGAGGCGAGTGCAGCCTCTCCGAGCCCGAGTGCATGCTTTGTGGGCATATGGTGGGGCTTCTGATCCAACCCGCTCACGCGCAGTGGAGCTATCTGATGCGGAAGCGGAGAAGTTGGTAAGGAGCCTTACCAAGCTTACCGATGAAGATCCCTGCGAGATGAACTCGCCTGTGCCTCCTTATGAGACCAGCAACCCTCTGCCAGAGGTAACAGTTGATACTACATCTCAGTTGATATGTTATGCATGTGTGATGTTGAATCCTTTGTTGTTTATGTGTGCAGGGACACAAAATGTTTGAGTCAATGCCTCCCTTGCCAGAGAGCGGCCCAGTGCCAGACAATGAGCCACTCGAGGTAGATTCTGATGATGAGATGGCTTCACTCGCCACCGCACACGCCAGAAGCCGATGAGGGCGATGCTGAGGTGCAGGGCAAGCAAAGCGGTCGCGCGACGGAGGAAGACACCGCTGACTCGGAGGAGAAGGAGGAAGATAGGACGGAGTCGATGACGGCGCCACTCGAGGTTCCCCGATTCGCTCGCTTCCCCCTCGACCACCGAAGAAATCGCGCCCGAGCATGGGTGTGCTTGCACCTGGTCGATTGTGCGACCTTACTGAAGAGTAAGTATCATGTGCATATGCTTTGTATGTTATGAATAATACCACCTTGTATACTTATAATGTGTGAAACAGTGTTTCCTCGATGAGGATATGCCTCCGCCACCTACGGCGGAAAAGAGCAGCGCAGCGTCCACTGCACGGACGCTGCCACCAGAGCAGCCGCCTACCCCGGCGACTCCTGCCGCTACAGCCACAGCTACGCCACCCCAGCCGGAGGTTGCAGCAACTGAGAGTGGAGCTGCGGCTGCAGGTGTCCCTGCGTCGACTTCTTCCTTCTTGGAACACGTAAGTTTGTGCTTGCCAAAGTTTGAATCAAATGCGAAATTTTTGCCTATACTCAGTTATTGAGTTGTGAATTTGCCCATGTCGTGTACTTAGGCGTTTGTGCGAGAGTTGCTGAAGGCTGGTGCCCAGTATGTGCACAAGGAGACTGAAGCCGCCACCCTGCAGCAGCAACTCGAAGTTGCAAAGAGTGCGTATCTTTTTATGCTATCACCACTTGTTGAGGGTGATTTCTCTTGCAGCCTACTAATCATGTGCATCTGTTTTTGTAGAGGCCGCCACTGAAGCGGCAGAAAATTTGAACAACGCCACCCGTCGAGTGGCTGATCTGGAGAAGAGGCTGAAAACAGCCGAAGTTAGGGAGGAGTCGGCGATTGGTCGACTCTCTGCCGCCAGCACCAGCTTAACTGGTAAGAATTTTTGCTCTCCTTAGATGTTTGAGGTTTCTGATACATGGTGCTGATTATTTTACCCTTATGCTAGGCGTGATGGATGGCCCGACTGCTACTGGCAAGCAGAGCCTTGGCACCTCACTTGATGAAAGTGTGGCTGTCTCGGAGGCCACCAGTAGCAGAGCAGGGGAGATGCTAACGCAGGCGGCGAGTGCCCTGGGTGCCCTCCATGGCAGCTTCTTCCCCGGCGAGGAGCTACCATCTTCCTTTGCAGAGCTGGTTGATCTATTCAAGCCTGAAGGGACTGCCGTTGCTGACTTCAGTCGCGAGCAAATGGTAAGTGGTGCTCAGACTACTTTTCTCATGTTGCTCGCGCACGGAGTCGAGGCAGATTTTGACGCAGCCACAAAGAAGTTTCCACGGGGTCCTGATGGCAAAACCGTCGGGCTCGGCACTTGGATGGAAGCCGCCAAAACATATGCCCAACAGCTGGTAACAACTGTTGAAGAAAGGGCAGCCAAGGTCCAGGCGAAGAAAACTTCCTCCAAGAAGTCGACGACTTAGCCAGTGACCCCTTTGTTTGACTAGGTCTAGGAATTGCGTCACTTTGCTTTTGCTATATGTAAATTATCAGACATCGTATCTGTCTTGTTATGAAACATGAACTTCAGTGATCGGGAGGCGCAGCCCCCGAGCCTTTTGTTTGAATTCTTTTATGCTTCCTTATGCATTGAATTATTCTGACTGTAGAACCGAGCTTCTAAACCATCGACTGGCCCTGTTGTGGGTGGTTCTTCGAAGTCACGAAGCGTTAATGACCAGAAAATTATGGACTTTCTTCATCAAAAGCTTTCCGAAGTTACTCGCGAGCTGAAGGAAACGCAAGATGCGTATGCTGAGTTGCAGTCGAGGTCATCCCCAACTACAGAGCGAGAAGCCTTTTTGCTTGAGGAGTTGGAGAGAGTAAATCTGCAACTCGAATGTAAGACATTTTTGAATCATCGAGATCTCTTCTTAGCAAGGTGACTCGACTGGGCGATGATGAGCCCTTTGCTTTTGCGCAGGTGTTTGTTCTGACCCAATAAAGGAGGAGGCACGAATTCAGGATCGACTCGATGGTCATGCGAGTAGCACTGAATACTCCGCCCACCCCTTCTGGTCAGACAGGGAGAAGAGTGCCATTTTGGTAAGGCTTCTGGACCGTGCTTGGCGCACAGCCATTCGACTGGAGACTTGCAGGCTGGCTTTATTTCGAGTCCACGAAGCTTTGTTTCCTTTGAATGAGCAACCACAGGGCCTTGTGGCTTTGCTGAAGAAATTTCGAAAAGGCAAGGCGATCAAGAAGTTTGTGCGTGAGCAACTGATTAGCGGGGCTAACGTTGCTCTTGCCTTTGTGCGATCACACCTTCCGCACCTTGATTTGAAAAGGATTGCGATGGGACCCGCACCCTTACCAGGTGGTGGTCCTGTGCCGATGGAGGAGCACTACCAAGAGACACGAGTGGACGCACTGGTCCTAATCCATCGCGTGCTGAAGGAGGAGGAAAAATGGGCCGAACCCAAGGAAGAACCTGTTGAGTAGGTTATGTGTATGGGAAGTAACTCCACAGTGTAAAACGCAACACTTGTGATTTGAATTCCTCAGCCGCGAAGTTTTGTACCGTTGTCAGTGATAATGCTATTTGGCACACCAAAGCGGTATATGATAGATTTTATGAAGTTGACTGCTGTAGCGGCAGTCGAACTTGTGATGGGTACTGCTTCAATCCACTTGGTGAACTTGTCGACCGCCACCAGAAGATGAGTATGCCCTCCATGGGAGGATTTTTTGAGTGGCCCAACCATATCAAGCCCCCACTGGGCGAAAGGCCAGGCCAATGGTATTGTCTTCAACGCCGATGCGGGTGCGTGCGGCTTTGTGGCGAATTTTTGGCAGCCGATGCACCTTTTGACTATGTCCTCCGCGTCTTTGAGTGTTGTGGGCCAGTAGAAGCCTGCGCGAAAGGCCTTGGCTACGAGTGATCGACTTCTGGCGTGATGCCCGCAAGTACCTGCATGAATATCACGAAGGATGGCTTGGCCATCTTCAAATGCTATGCAACGCTGGAACATACCTGATATGCTGCGTTTGTAAAGTTCACCGTTGATGACAGTGTATGCTTTAGATCGTCGAGTGACGCGTCTTGACTCTGTGAAGTCTTTGGGTACCTCACCACGGAGTATGTATGCGAGGAAGGGTTGAGTCCAAGTTGGCTCGATGAGGAGTACCTCGACTGGTGGGTCCTTTGTGCTAGGTGTTTTGCTCTTGGCTGGTGCGGCTGGTGCAGGAGTTGCCCGCTTCTTTTTGATTGATCTATGTTCTATGCGCTCGAAGAAGACACCAGGTGGCACTGGTGCTTTGGTCGCACCAATGTTGGCTAACTTATCTGCTTCTTCATTGCTTTCACGTCCTATGTGCCGCAACTCGCAGCCTTCGAAGCTGCCCTCCATGATGTTGTACAAGTCTCGGTAGGCGATCATGTTATCTGCGATTGCATCACAAGCCTTCATTGTTTGCTGCACCACCAGATTCGAGTCGCCGTAGATCATCAGTCGAGTGCACCCGAGGGCTTTGGCCATACTCATGCCATGGATCAGAGCCTCATATTCTGCTTCGTTATTGGATGGGAACTCATATTCTGCTTTGGCCATCCTCATGCCATGCATTAAGTAAAGTGCGTAATGTAAACAAACACATATGTCCGTGGACATAGCATCGTTAGGTTATCCCTAGTGGCAACAGCACATCCACAACCTTAGAACTTTCTGTCACTGTCCCAGGTTAAACGGAGACATGAACCCACTATCTAGCATAAATACTCTCTCTTGGAGTTACAAGCATCTACTTGGCCAAAGCATCTACGAGTAACGGAAAGCATGCAAGATCTTAAATAACATATAAGATAGATTGATAATCAACTTGACATAATATTCAATATTCATCGGATCCCAGCAAACACAACATGTAGCATTACAATAATATGATCTTGATCATGTAGGGCAGCTCACAAGATCTAAACATGATGGCACAAAGTGGAGAGACAACCATCTAGCTACTGCTATGGACCCGTAGTCCAAGGATGAACTACTCACGCATCACTCCGGAGGCAGGCATGGCGATGTAGAAGCCTCCGGTGACGATTCCCCTCTCCGGCAGGGTGCCGGGAAGAGGTTCTGAACCCTCCCGAGCTAGGGTTGACGACGGCGGCGTCTCTGGAACTTTTCGTGGATATTTGCTCAGGTACTTAGGGTTTTCGCGTCGGGGGGAATAAGTAGGCGAAAGGGCGGCGGCTGCGGACCCCCGAGGGGCCCACACCACCCAGGGCGCGGCAGAGGGGGGCCCGCGCCCTGGTGCGTGTGGCCTCCTGGTGGCCCTCCTCTGCTCCTTCGCTCCGTCAGGCGTGTTCTGGAAAAATAGGCACCCCGTGTAGTTTCGTCCAATTCCGAGAATATTTCCAGACTAGCTTTTCTGGAATACAAAAACAGCAGAAAACAGGAACTGGCACTTCGGCATCTTGTTAATAGGTTAGTCCCAAAAAATGTATAAAAGTGATATAAAGTAGATGCAAAACATGTAGCAATTGGTATAAAACAAGCATGGAACATCAAAAATTATAGATACGTTTGAGACGTATCAGCATCCCCAAGCTTAGTTCCTACTCGTCCTCGAGTAGGTAAACGATAAAAACAAATAATTTTTGAGGTGACATGCTACTATCATAATCTTGATCATATAATATTGCAAGGCACATGTAAATGAATGAAGTGATCCAAGTCAATGGTCTATAATTTGCTACCAAATAGATAATGAGTAAACAATGAATCACACAAGCTAAACGTTTTCATGAATAGTACTTTCGAGACAAGCATCAAACAGTTTTGCATAAGTGTTAACTCATAAAGCAATAGTTTCTAACAAAAGGTATTTAATCAACACAAAGGAAGAATTTAGTTTCAGCATTTGCTTCAACTTTCAACATATTTATCTCATGGATATTGTCAACACAAAGTAGTATAACAAGTCCAATACATTGCATATAACGCATGTTGTAACAAAGTTGACACTAGTGTTTGCTTGTGGAAGACAGAAAGAATAGGAAAACTGACTCAACATAAAAGTAAAAGAAAGGCCCTTCGCAGAGGGAAGCAGGGATTAAATCATGTGCTAGAGCTTTTAGGTTTTTGAAAGCATATAGAGATTGCATAAAATATTTGATACTCCTCCCAACCTTGCTAACACAAGCCATGGCTAACCGAATCCTCGGGTGCCTTCCATCAATCACATACCATGGAGGAGTATCTATTTTTGAGAGGTGTTTGTTAATTGTCAACGAATGGTAGCGGGTGAGAACAGTATTCTACCTGTCGAACGGACTTTTAAGAGCGGCTCCCATGAAGGACGTTATTTCTACCAGCAAGGCAGATCATCCCTCTTTCTCTTTGGTTTACACACATTCAGGTATTTCACTGTTTGTCATTGCTTACTGATGAATCAGGGCAAAAGTGTGAAGAGAATTAATTGGTTAAAGTTGTAATTAATTGGGACTGGGCACCCCGTTGCCAGCTCTTTTTGCAAGTTATTGGATAAGCGGATGTATATGCCACTAGTCCAGGTGTAAAAGTCCACTCGACAAATAGAATAAAGAATAACCACACTAATTCCTCATGAGCTAGTAAACATTGACACAAAAAGGGAATAATAACATTTTGAATAATTTAAAGGTAGCACATGAAAAATTTACTTGGAGTGGCAAGGAAATACCACATATAGGTAGTTATGGTGGACACAAATGGCATGGATTTTGGCTCAAGGATTTGGATGCACGAGAAGCATTCCCTCTCAGTACAGAGTTTAGGCTAGCAAGGTTATGTAAGCAAACAAGAATATCAACCCGTACACCAAGTTTTATATGACAAACATATTGCAAACGTTATAAGACTTCATACCGTCTTCCTTGTTAACCAAACCCTGTTATTAGAAAATATCTAGACCTTAGAGGTACCACCGATGCAAACCAAATTTTCAACAAGCTTTACGGTAGTTCTTCACTAATAGGCTTAACTCATGTGATGCACAATTTAATCATGATCTACTTGTTAACTCAAAACAATTGACAAGCATCAAGTTATCCATTTTAGTGATCTACAAGATTAAGCAAGTTTTTCCTTATACCAATTACCACATGCAACATTTTCTGAACCAACCAAACACCAATCAATTTATTTCATCAACTCTCCAAACAAATATAAGTGAAGCAAGAGAGTACTTTCTACAAAAGAAAGCTAATAGCTCTGACAAGAGATACATGAAAACAAGAGCTAAAAGCTGAACAGCGCTAGATATGAATACTCAACAAATATAAGTGAAGAATAGGAGTATTCTCATGAAAAAGCGGAGCGTGTCTCTCTCCCAATCAAGAATGCTAGGGTCCAGTCAAGCTTTATTGAAAATAAAAGTGCAATACTGAAAATAAAAAGCACACAGACGCTCCAAGAAAAGCACATATGATGTGAAAGAATTAAAATATAGTTTCACTAGAGATGACCTGATAATTTTGACGATGAAGAAGGGGATGCCTTGGGCATCCCCAAGCTTAGACGCTTGAGTCTTCTTGAAATATGCTGGGGAGATCCATGGGAGCCTCCCCAAGCTTAAGCTCTTCACTCTTCTTGATCCTATTATATCATCCTTCTCTCTTGACCCTTGAAAACTTCCGTCACACCAAACTCAAAGTAGATCTCATTAGAGGGTTAGTGCATAATCAAAAATTCACATGTTCTATAAAGACGCAATATGATTTGTTACTTTAAACATTAGCTACAGCCACTGATGTTATGTGAAGCTCTTCCACCCAAAAAAGAATTTCACTCAACACTAGTAAAAGAGAGAATGCAAAATAAAAAGGCATAATCTGTCTAAAACAGAACAGTCCGCAAAGACGAATTTTTTCGAGGCACTTACGACGCTCAGATCGAAAACTCTGAACTAATGAAAGTTTCAGACATTCATAAAGATTACGCACAAAAATTTCAGATTTTTAACAATCTGGTGATTTTAGGAATTTCGTACAGTGAACAGCAAAAATCTGTTTCTGCGCAGCAATCAAAATTAAGCATCATCTTATCATTAGAGGCTACTCTTGGCACAACAATGCGAGAAAATAAAGATACAAAGGAGTTGCTACAGAAGTAAACAAACTCCTTGACTCAATAAAAGAAAAATTGCAGAAAAATAAAATGGGTTGCCTCCCATAAGCGCTTTTCTTTAACGCCTTTTAGCTAGGCACAAAGCATGCATCAAGTATTACCAAGTGAAGAAGCATCAACAGAGGTCGGAAGTTTTCTCAACAATGCAATTTATCTTGTCTATGTAGTTTCGGAATTCCCTTTCTCAATACCTCTAGGCTCATCATTTTCATCAAATGGGTTTCAGGAACAATCCAATCAAAATTCTTTTCTAGTGCCTCCTGCATTCCTATAAGCTTAAAAGGTATTGGTATTTTAACTTCCCCCTCACCATTAGTTTCCTTAGTGTACTTGAGCCTCTCTTTTTCAAGTTTTTCAAGTGTATTAACAACGTCAATACAATAACCAAGCATCTTGTATTTAATAAAAACTTTTCTAGCTTCCCTAGCAACATCACCAAATTCTTTAAGTAGGGTTTCTAAAACAAAATCTTTCTTTTCACCATCTTCCGTATCATGGAGTTTTAGAAACATGTGCTGCATTATGGGACTAAGGTTGACAAACGAGCTTCCAACATGTGAACTAGAGAAGCTGTAGCAATTTCATAATTTGGAGCAAGTTCTACCAAGGATCTATCTTCAAAATCTTTAACCATACTAACATGATTAAGAATTCCTCAATGTTATCTCTTCCAATGATAGACCCACTACCCACAGATATTTCTTTTAAAGTGTACTTAGGGAGAAGCATGATGAAATAATAAAAACCAAACAGAAAATAAACTAGATGCAAGTAACTAATTTTTTTGTGTTTTTGATAATTGAAAGCAAACAAGATAAAATAAAATAAACTAAGCAAGACAAAAACAAAGTAAAGAGATTGGAAGCGTGAAACTCCCCTTGCAGAAGACTGCTGTCTCCCCGGCAACGGCGCCAGAAAAATAGCTTGATGACGTGAAACACACGTTCGTTGGGAGACCCCAAGAGGAAGGTATGATGTAGTCAGCAGCAAGTTTTCCCTCAGAAAGAAACCAAGGTTATCGAACCAGTAGGAGCAGCAACTCTTCAGAAGGTTGTCAACGGCGCCAGAAAAATAGCTGTCGCGGGAGTCTGGACTGTTGACGTGGAATCTGCACACAACACAATCAAACTACTTTGCCCCAACGAAACAGTGAGGTTGTCAATCTCACTGGCTTGCTGAAAACAAAGGATTAAACGTATGGTGTGGAAAATGAGTATTAAATTGCAGAGAATGAAAAAGGAACAGTTTGCAGTTTGTGGTTGTTTAATCAGTGTAAAAGAATGGACCGGGGTCCACAGTTCACTAGTGGTGTCTCTCCATAAAAGATAACTAACATGTTGGGTGAACAAATTACAGCTGGGCAATTGACGAATAGTGAGCGCATGACAATGCATATACATGACATGTTGACTACTATGATATTTAATTGGGCATTACGACATAATACATAGACGTTATCCAACAGCATCTATGACTAATAATCCACCGCCGGGTTGTCATCCGAGTCCCCCGTTGGTATTAAGTTGCAAGCAACGGATAATTGCATTAAGTAAAGTGCGTAATGTAAACAAACACATATGCCGTGGACATAGCATCGTTAGGTTATCCCTAGTGGCAACAGCACATCCACAACCTTAGAACTTTCTGTCACTGTCCCAGGTTAAACGGAGACATGAACCCACTATCTAGCATAAATACTCTCTCTTGGAGTTACAAGCATCTACTTGGCCAAAGCATCTACGAGTAACGGAAAGCATGCAAGATCTTAAATAACATATAAGATAGATTGATAATCAACTTGACATAATATTCAATATTCATCGGATCCCAGCAAACACAACATGTAGCATTACAATAATATGATCTTGATCATGTAGGGCAGCTCACAAGATCTAAACATGATGGCACAAAGTGGAGAGACAACCATCTAGCTACTGCTATGGACCCGTAGTCCAAGGATGAACTACTCACGCATCACTCCGGAGGCAGGCATGGCGATGTAGAAGCCTCCGGTGACGATTCCCCTCTCCGGCAGGGTGCCGGGAAGAGGTTCTGAACCCTCCCGAGCTAGGGTTGACGACGGCGGCGTCTCTGGAACTTTTCGTGGATATTTGCTCAGGTACTTAGGGTTTTCGCGTCGGGGGGAATAAGTAGGCGAAAGGGCGGCGGCTGCGGACCCCCGAGGGGCCCACACCACCCAGGGCGCGGCAGAGGGGGCCCGCGCCCTGGTGCGTGTGGCCTCCTGGTGGCCCTCCTCTGCTGCTCCTTCGCTCCGTCAGGCGTGTTCTGGAAAAATAGGCACCCCCGTGTAGTTTCGTCCAATTCCGAGAATATTTCCAGACTAGCTTTTCTGGAATACAAAAACAGCAGAAAACAGGAACTGGCACTTCGGCATCTTGTTAATAGGTTAGTCCCAAAAAATGTATAAAAGTGATATAAAGTAGATGCAAAACATGTAGCAATTGGTATAAAACAAGCATGGAACATCAAAAATTATAGATACGTCTGACACGTATCACTGAGCTTCAATCCACTCGGTGTGGAAGTCGGTAAACTTGTGCTTTGATGGCCTTCGGGTAATCATACCTGATGTCTCTTGGTGCTAGCTCGATGAGCCATTTTGCTACTCGCCCAGTCGTGTTGGGGTTTGTGAGGATGTCCCCGATCCCTGAAGTGCTGATTACGGTGATCGGGTGCTCGGAGAAGTAATGTGTCAGCTTCCTTGAGGACATGAACACGGCGTATGCTAGCTTCTGATAGTGCGGGTACCGCTGCTTTGATGTGGAGAGCACTTCACTCAAGTATAGACTGGACATTGTATGCTTTGGGCGTGTCCCTCCTCCCTGCGTTCGACCACTAGAACAGTGCTTACCACCCTGTTAGTTGCAGAGACATATAGGTATAGCGGCTCGCGTTCCTTTGGTGCTACGAGGATTGGAGGGCTTGTGAGGACTCGCTTGAGGTCCGTGAAGGCTGCTTCGGCTTCTGGCGTCCACTCGAACTTATCTGCTTTCTTCATCAGTCGATAGAACGGGAGTGCTTTTTCGCCTAGCTTGCTGATGAATCGACTGAGCGCTGCTACTCGACCCGCCAATTTTTGCACGTCATGGAGTTTTGAAGGCCTTTGCATCGTCAAGATGGCCTGTATTTTCTCCGGATCCGCCTCGATCCCTCGAGCTGAGACTAGATACCCGAGGAGTTGCCCGGCTGGCACGCCGAACGTGCACTTCTTCGGGTTGAGCTTGATGTGGAAGCGTTTGAGGTTTGCGAATGTCTCTCGCATGTCATCTAGTAGTGTGTTTTCCTCTCTTGTGGTGATGACGATATCATCTACATAGACCTGGACGTTTCGCCCAATTTGCTTCTTGAGGCAATCTTGCATCATGCGCTGGTATGTTGCGCCTGCGTTCTTGAGCCCGAAAGGCATTGTGGTGTAGCAGTAGACCCCGAGTGGGGTTATGAACGCCGTTTTATCTTCGTCTTCTTCCTTCATCCTTATCTGGTGGTAACCCGAGTAGGCATCCAGGAAGGACAAGCGAGCACACCCGGCGGTGGAGTCGACGATCTGGTCGATTCGAGGTAGTGGAAAGTGATCCTTTGGACAACACTTGTTGAGTGCTGTAAAATCTACACACATCCGAAGGATGTCTGTGTGCTTCTTCTCTACGAGTACGGGGTTGGCCACCCATTGTGATTTCTTGATCTCTCTGATGAATCCCGCTGCAAGTAGCCTGTCGACTTCGGCTTCGACTGTCGTTCTTTTTGGGCCGGATATGCGGCGCATTGTTTGCTTGACTGGTTTAGCATCTGGAAGTAGCTGGAGAGAGTGCTCGGCGAATTTCCTGGGAATACCTGGCATGTCTGCTGGACACCATGCAAATATATCCCAGTTCTCACGGAGGAATTCGACGAGCGCGCTTTCCCATGCGGTAGGCAGACTCGACGAGACATTGACCGTCTTGGTCGGGTCAGTCGGGTGCACCTGATGCGATTTTGTGTCATTGGTGGCATTGAATGCTCTGTCGACTGCCAACTTTTTGTGCTCTGGCATAAGTGTTCGATCGTTGGAGACCGCCAGATCAGCGAGTGTTGCTTCCATGCCAAACATCTCAGAGATTTTGCTGAATTCTCGATCACAAGAGTCAGACTTTTGGAAGTTCCCCTTAACTGTGATTACTCCTTTTGGTCTAGGCATCTTCAGCTGGAGGTATGCGTAATGGGGCACCGCCATGAATCGAGCGAACGTTGGGCGTCCAAGTATAGCATGGTATTGTGACTTCCAGTCGACCACTTCGAACTCAATCGACTCTGTCCTGAAGTGGTGCTTGTCCCCAAGCGTTACGTCGAGTTGTATGGTGCCCTCTGGGCTTATTGCTTTCCCTGAAACGATACCGTGGAAGGTATTTGAGGATCTTGGCAGGTTTTCGACTGACCTATTCATTTTGCGGAGCGTATCTGCGAAGATGATGTTTATGCCGCTCCCCCCATCCATGAAGACCTTGGACATAGCGTAACCTCCAATTTGCGCGTCGAGTACCAGAGCGGAGTGCCCTGGGCGAACAACCGATGGAGGGTGGTCCTCTTTGCTGAAGCTTATTATAGTTTCGGCTCCTTTCAATATTCTGTTACCGCAGGGGCGACATGACCGCCATGTTTAGTTGTCGAGTGCGAAGTTTTTGCTCCCTGTTGGAAGGTCGACCTTTCTGTATCATGTACATCTGCCCTTGGGGTGGAGGGTACTGCGGCTCGTCTACCCGCGGTATGTGCTGTATGGCACCCGCGAGGTTTCCGCCTGGAGCAAGCTGTGGTGGTGGAGGTGGTGCCATCAGAACAGGCACGTTGTTTGGCTGAGGCACGGGCGCAGGTGCTTGTGCGGCTGCTGCCTTTCTGCGATTTACGTAATCAGTCGCCATTTGGTCGAACTCCCTGCAGTTTCTCATCGAGTGGTTGGATCGCAGTTTTCCGTCATCCCCCTTGTACAGTGGAATCTGCAATCAGCGTCCATCTTTTCCTCGAATGATCGCTCAGATTGTGCCCGTGACTTGCGCCAGTCCTTCCTCTTGTAGCTATCACTGCGTTGGCCGCGATCTCGGCTGTCTCGACGGTCGTCTCGACTGTCCCGTCGATCTTCGCGACTGTCCCGTCGATCTTCTGATCGCTGGTCGCTTCTGTCTTGGTCATTGCGTGCTGTAGAGAATCCAGCCGCCATGAATTCGGGTCTATCATCGTCGTAATGACGTTTTGAACGCTTGCGCCTTCGATCATCCCTGTATGAGTCTCTGCGGCTTCGACTGCCGCTTTCATGATTGTCACGGGGTGAGGACCCGCGTGTTGTGCGCGCCATATCTTCTCCATCTGCCCACTCAGTCGCGGTCATCAAGAGGTTAGCCACAGAGGTTGGCTTTTTGCGACCGAGTGCTTCTTTGAGGTCATGCCTGGCGAGTCCCATTATGAAGGCCTCCATGGCCATGTCTTCTGATATTACTCCGACTGAGTTGCGTATCTCAGTCCATCGGGTGTACATGTTAAAACGATGAAGAACTTTTTAATGTAATTTTGCTGACTAAGAAACAACAAACCAGAATTTTTGTCACGGGTAATCTCCATACCTACAATTTTCTTAGCAGCACCAAGATCCTTCATCTCAAACTCGCTGCTCAACTGTGATTTGAGAGCAGCGATATCTTTCTTGCTCTTGGCAGTAATCAACATATCATCAACATATGATAGCAGGTATATAGGCGATCATTAACAAACTTAATGTACACACAGCTATCAAATTCAGACCTCTTAAAGTCATGTGACAACATAAAAGAATCAAACCTTTTATCCCACCGACGAGGAGACTGTTTCAAGCCGTATAAGGAACTTTTCAACTTACAAACAAGATCCTCCTTACCAGGCACTATGAACCCTTCTGGCTGGTCCATGTATATCTCCTCCTCCAACTCTCCATGCAGAAACGCAGTCTTTACATCTAACTGCTCAAGCTCAAGATCACGCATAGCAACAAATACCGAAAAATGTACGAATTGAACTATGCTTTATAACTGGAGAGAAAACATCATTATAATCAACACCTGGTATTTGACTGAAACCTTTTACAACTAACCTTGCCTTAAACCTCGGAAGCTCGCTAGGAGATAACCCTCCTTTCTCTTGAAGATCCAGTTACAGCGGACAGCCTTCTTTTTCTTAGGCAAGCGCACAACATCTCATGTGCCATTTTTCTCGAGTGACTGCACCTCTTCTTGCATAGCAGCAATCCACTTCTCGCAGTCACCTGAACCAACAGTTTCAGTATACGTGGACGGCTCATGTCCATGCTCCACCTGTTCCGCACAACTCAGAGCATAATCAACAATGTTACACTCTACAATTAAACGTGGTCGGGGACCACAATTCCTCCTTTGTCTACGAGTAGCGATAGACTGATTTTGTGGCTGTAAACCAGGAGGTGAGTTCTGAACATTATTATTATCAGAATCGTCAGAATCATCAGAATCAGGATCAGAATCATCTGTAGTAGCACCATCATTGTCAACAGTGACATTTTTCTTTTCAATAGAGTGCTCCACCTTGACACGAACCTGCTGTTCTTCCTCATCAGAACTATCTGGCAAAACATCTGAGGACAATTTATCAAAGTACATAACAGATTCATTGAAAACAACACTCCTGCTCATAAATGTCTTGTTAGTTTCGGGATTCCATAACTTATATCCTTTTACACCCGAACCATAACTTACAGATTCATTGGAAGCTAGCTAGCTAGCTAGCAAGTCAGCTAGCACCTGTCGTTCGCGGGGGCGGCTCGGGAGGAGAAGGGCGGCTCAAGGTGGGTGGGTCGCCGTGGGAGGAGAAGGGCGGCGACGGCGGAGGCGGCCGGCGGCGGCCGGAGAGGGCGGCGGGGGCGGCTCGGGAGGAGAAGGGCGGCTGGAGGTGGGTCGCCGTGGGAGGAGCATGGCGGCGACGGTGGAGGCGGCCGACGGCGGCCGGCAGCAGAGCAACCCTAGAGTTCTATCGCTCTGTGCACTCGCGAGAGAGAAAGGAAAGAAAGAAAATGTGCTCGCTTCCGGGGAGAGAGAAAAGAGGAAAACGGTTTGCTGCGGTGGCAATTCTCTGTAATTTCAGTGTCAAACAGGGGCATCGCAGAAAAACGCTTCGCTTCATTTGCGGGAAGCCGTGGGCAGGGGCAGGAAGTTGGGATATGCCAGCTTCTCCCACTGTGAAGGAATTGAGGAAGCTGGCTGTCCAAATAAGCGATTTAAAATCGAGTTCTTTTTGGCTTAGGCTTATTTTGACCGTTAAGCTGTCTAGAAGCTCCAAAAGAACTGGGCTTTAGGACTCTCCACTATGTGTATGTGCATGCGACTCAAATGAGAAATGTATTGTTCTTTAAATCGGTGGAGTTTGGCAAAGTATAATTAATCGCTTTATCGGTTGGGACAAGCATTAAAAAAATAAGTGTATGCGCCTTTCTAAGGGCTTCTCTTTACACGGTTTTCTTCTTGCATGTTGATTCCTTTGAACCGAACCACTAATATATGGTTCGCTTCCCTTTCTAACAGCGTTAAATCGTCCCGCTGCTCTATGTTGAACCGGTTTGACGAGGTTTTCAAACTGTTTTTTTTTTCACTACATAGTGGATGGTCTAAGCCACATCGTTTTATGTTGAATTTCCATCCCAGTCATATGTGTTCTTGGTTCCAGTGACCCAGACGAAAGTATTTACCAACTTTATCGGTGCTTCAGACGATTGCACCTTTCGGTGTCTTTCCCATCTTTGTGGCATCGTCGTGGAGATACTACCATACTCCAATCATCAAGAGAATGTTCTTCTGATAAAACCTCGGATCTGGTTAGACGGATCAGGTGATGGCGGGGTTTTTGACGTTGTTTCCTCGTTGGAGGCGGCATTTTGCTGACGTGTTTCGATTGGTGTGTGCTTTGGTGTTTCCTTTGGAATGCTAACAGCCAAGGGTACGTCCTACGTGCAACATCGCAGACTCGGTGGTGCACTAGTGTCATTTTTCGTTCATCAACGAGTCGACCTCGGCTCACTTTCTTTTGGGTTCCTCTTTCTCTCGATCTCCAAATAGGGATCCGACATGTGTAGTGATTAGAGTCGTGAAAGCTTCACATAGGGGCGGAGTTTGTGGGTGGAAAACCGGACCATGGGCCGCTCGGATCAGGAGATTTTTGCATATACACATGTAAAAGTTAGCCCACTAACAGCCCATTTTAGTCTTTTTCAGCCTATTGGCTCGCCCGTATTTTTTTGGGCAAGATCCGTCGTTGATACCATCATTAACATGCCAACATTTTAATAGTTATCTTACAACATAGTCCTAGGGTATATTTTCTTAGACATTTCAGGGTTGTTTGGACTGGTTGTAAAATTTACGTGTCCACTGGTATTGAGTTCAAGAAAGAGCTAAACACCGGTGACTCTGTATTTGATGCTTAAATTCAACGAGCATGTACAAATTGACAGACAGAAACTTATCATCGTTATCGGTATCGTGAAAATCAGGTCATCTCAAGGAGCAAGGAAAATACAAAGAAGATATCGGTAGGCCGTCGTGTCTCCCTTTGACGAAGGCGGTGGAGAAGCAGTGCATCGGCATCTCACTTTGGTGGCGCCTCCCCTTGTCACGGCAGAGCCTTTGTTTTTTCACGATACGTATATGTTGGATTATCATAGTGATTAGGACCCGCGGAATTACCTGGTTTCCAAACGCATTGTTTAATGTCGGGTAAAATTATCCTACACGTTAGTATTTTCTGTTGTTTTGGTCCCAAAACCGGGCTTCCAAACCGGGCCTTAGGGGTTGTTTGGACTGGTTGTAAAATTTATGTGCACATTAGTATTTAGTTAGTTCAAGTGAGAGATAAACACATGTGACCACACAATCACACACAGAAATACAACCATTCCAAGCTAGCATGCCTTTAGCATTTTGTATTTGATGCTTAAATTTAAGGAAAATACAAAGAAGATAAGAGGTCTGCCGTCGTGTCTGCCAGATCACCCGACTGTATGCTCACCTCAACGTAAAGCTAAGAATATGCGAACGTGCCCATCGACGACCGTGACGAGCGGCTGTTGTTAACTGCTCTGCGTGGCTCAAGGTCGTGCACTTGTCCCTGTCTAACTCCTGGGTCATGGCAGCTAACGCTGATGTGGCACTCGTGGTTACCTACTAGATCTCGTGCTCTCCATTCATGTGATCACTGTGGATGGATGTCGCCCGTGTAACATGCCTACGCAACAGACGAGTCAATAATGTCATGCTCGGCGTACATGGTCGACAACGAAGACCTGGAATTTTATACAGTGCAGCAACTTTTTCCAGATTCTTGGCCCGAAACTGTACAAGACGGGCCTAAAGCCAGGCAGATCTCAAAGCTAGAAGTGGCCCGTGAGGACAGCAAACAGCATGACGACAAGTGGGCTTTGAGCCCGATGCACGGCACAATTCTGTTCGAGACCACACCACTCCAGTCCCGGTTGACGCGCGTGCCAAAAGAAGTGGAGTAGGAAGCAACAGCGCATAGTCAGTCAGACTGATCAATCATATAATGCTTCCACCACACATGGTATGGGGAGAAACGAAAAATCCTAGTGCAATGTACAGACCCTGCTGAATGACAGATTTTGTTTATTTCATTGGAACGGAATGACAGATTCTTCGACCATCTTCTAGAAGTACTCATATCAGGAAGCCACCATTCACCAAGATCGCCTACATAGCCCGATCTTGCTACAGCGATTACGCTAGTTGACTACAGCCAACTTGATCGATCAATTTAACGGGCTTGACTCTCGAGGCGCCGGCTCGGATGCGTGCGGAGGAGCTTCGGAGGAACAAGAGGGCAGTGGCAAGGTGGAGCAGGGCGGGTGTGATGACGGCGATGTCCGGAGCTGGGCGAACGGAGTTGGCTGTGGAGGCAGGGATATAGTAGTTTGATGTGTATGCTGAGCGGATCCTAGGTTCGGGCTATGCATGTGAGACTGTCGGCGAAAGCCGTACTCCGGACACTATGCTGAGCGGATCCTGGTCCGGGCTATGCATGTGAGACTGCCGGCGAAAGCCGTACTCCGGTTATGTCCGGAGTTGTCGATGGCGGCGCCTTTGGGCATCGCTCCCTCGTTGGAGGCATCAATGTAGTTGCTCCCACCTTGCCTTTCCCGACGTGCTCCGGGGGAATCCCTGGATATACTTGTAGATCGGATGATGGCGGCGCTATCTGGCATCGTGTTATCTCTTGGGGGCATCGTCTTGGAGGTGGATCCGGTCAGAGGGACCCGTGGCTCGAGAGGCTGTGTGTGTTGTAAGTCGAAAGGCGTCACATGTATGTTTTTTTGGTCCGATTTCTCTCATAAACTGGATCAACCTTCTATTTGTTCAATGGATTTAGCTGTGATCCTGCAAACGTTCAAAAAAAAAGTTCAAATTCAGAAACATCAATGACACTGCAGCTGAAGTTACGAAAAAAATGTCGATATATGTTTCAGAACAAGTTCCCATATCAAACCAGCATAAGAGCAACTCTAGCAGATACCGAAAAATTTCATACCGGATAAATCGTATCCGGTAGCAGAAAATGATTATCTAGTACGAGAAAAGTTGGGGCAGAACAGATCCAAAAAACTGGTACTACATAATCAAACGGAAAGGAAAACTGAGTTCGCGCGAGATTTGTACATAGCAGATGCAATAACTACAACTTAAAAACTAAAATTAAACTAATAGTCTACTTCTTCTTCCCCAACGAACACGTCCACACGATATAGAAGCCGAGCTCCTCCTTCTCGTAGATCCGGCGCACCGGCCACGCCAGATCGTGCTCATCCACCGCCGCTTGGAGGCGTTCCGCAGCGCCGGGAGCTCCTACCTCTCTCGCGAGCGTGGCGAGCACAAGCTCGTCGTCGGCGTCGTCAGTCCGCTTGAAAACCAGCAGGAGATCGTCGAAGTGAACGTTCATGCTCGTGCCCCCACTGCCATGCTGGCCGCAGCTGAGGACGACCTGGCCCGGAGGCAATGGAGGCAGGACGTACTCATCCTCCACCTCCTCCTCTGGCCACCGGACGAGCTGCCCGCCTCCGCGTCGTGCGTCCTCGGAGGGACGATCTGCTCCCACCGGCGGCTCTTGTACGAGCCACACTTGCGCGCGCCCCTCCGAGGTGCAGCGGCGGGCCTCCTCGTCCTCGCCCGGAGGCCCACGGCCTCTGCCGCACCAGCCGGAGCCCGCGAGAGGAGCCCGTCATGGATTTGCACTCGTGGAGGAGAGAGTCGCGGCGAACTCACTTAATCGCTCGCCGGAGAGGAGAGAGAGTAGAGGCAGAGGGATCGGGATTTGCTACCCTATCCGCCCCCCCCCCCCCCCCCCCCCCCCCCCCCCCCGCTACCCGTTATGTATCGCTGGAGCCACCGCTTATTCGGAGGCCCGGATAAAAATTTCCGTGCCAGTCCGATATGCGGTATCTAGTCGGGCCAGAAAAATGGTCCACCCCACATATCGGTCGGTATTTTCAAGGCCAGGGGCTTATACAGTATTTGTTAGATTTATCGCGAGGAGACCGGAAAGGGCGCGACCACACCACCTCACATGCAACGCATGGATACCACCAACCTGAAAGAAGGCCCTCCCGTTCCCGCTGGATTGGCATGTCTCCATTGGGCATCCGGATGATTAAAGGTCAAAAAAAGTTGCAAAATCCGTTCTTCTTCGAACCGAAGAAGGAAAAACTGCAGGCTGGGTTGTGCCGACAGGGAAGGAGCAACTGCTACTATCATGTGGTTTTTTTTTTATAAGAACTATCATGTGGTTTTTATGACTATGGCTGTGTGGATAGTACACCACCTAGTATGCTCGGAATGAGGGTGGTACCACCGTGACTGTACGGGATCGAATGAGACCATCGAACCGACGAGTCATTCCAGCAGGAGAACTGTTTCAAGGGTCATCAACAGGGCCGATCATCAGTGATTATCAACCTCTCGTTTTAAAGAAAGAGATTGTGAAGCTAATTACTTCAGCGAAGCAAGAAGCACCGTTGCAGTAGGAAAGAAAACAAATTGGAGCGTGTGCCATGATGAGCAGCTACTGCTGCACTACAAACTCGACTTCAAATCTTTCCATAGCAAAATGCAGCTTACAGTTAATCATCATTAGACTTTTTTTTTTGAAAAGTAAGCATCATTAGACTTACCCGTGCACAAATGCATTCCGTAGCCTTTCCGTGCAAAACAAACAAGCTCATGAATAAAGCCAGCACTCGAAATAAAAATATCACTAAGCACATGTATAAAGCCAAGACGGCCTCAGAACCTGCAAACTAAAGCCAAAAGCACGGGAAGCATCCGTGCATTGCACACCTCCTCCGTTTCACACTCTTCCCCACCACACCACTCATTCACTCAACTCCACTGAGGCACACGGACGAGCACCTCTGGGAGCCATGGCTCCCCCGCTCCTCCTCGTCCTCTTCCTCCTCCTCCCGGCCCTCGCTGCCGCCCACCAGCGCACGTCCTCCTCCGGCTCCTCCGCCCTCACCGAGTGGCGCAGCGCCAAGGCCTCCTACTTCGCCGCCGATCCCGAAGACGCCATCGGTAAGCATATGTAAAAGCTCGCCTGCCAATTCCTCTTCCTCCATTCCCATCCCCATCCAAGAAACGAATCTGCCAACCAAACTACCCTCGCACGTCGCACTCATTCAAAAAAAATCCCTCTTTCGGAAATGTGCCACGAGCGAAGTCCCGCAGACCGCACGCTCAGTTACCAGAGTTCCTGCTCGTACAGTTCCTGAATAATTAGCTTCTTCCGTTGTTCCTTCCGGTTGTACTGTATCATCGTCCATTGCGTACGGAAACTGATCTGTGCTGTGCTTTTCTGGGATGCAGGCGGGGCGTGCGGGTTCGGGGATCTGGGGAAGCACGGCTACGGAATGGCCACGGTGGGGCTGAGCACGGCGCTCTTCGACCGCGGCGCCTCCTGCGGCGGCTGCTACGAGGTCAGGTGCGTGGAGGACCTCAAGTACTGCCTGCCCGGCACCTCCATCGTCGTCACCGCCACAAACTTCTGCCCGCCCAACTACGGCTTCCCCGCCGACGCCGGTGGCGTCTGCAACCCGCCCAACCACCACTTCCTCCTCCCCATCCAGGCCTTCGAGAAGATTGCGCTCTGGAAGGCCGGCGTCATGCCCATCCAGTACCGCCGGTATGCTCCGTTCTTGTCTGCATTCTACCTCACTCTACTGCTCTGCACTCGATGTTCGGCTCTGCTAGATCTAAGGCTAATAATGATTTCTCAGTTTCCTAATTCACTTTGCGTGCAACTGTAAAAGTGAGCTACAATTGCATTGGTTTGCACAATGTGGGATCCCAAAAGAGCTGAAATCCAAGTGACCGTTGGTGAGGAGAGTGTGGAGGGGAGGATGTGGACCTTCTTCCAATGTGAAGTTCTATTATTAGGGTTCGAATTGGGCTACCTTTATCTGCTGTCTTAGCCCTTTCACGCTGTAATATGCCTTAAACAAATAGTAAGAACATAGAAAGAGCTGTACCTTATGAGTAGAAAAACAGCCCTGGGCAACTGGAAGTGCATAGAACCAAGTTTTGCTGTAATTTACTAGTTTGGTATGTGGGTTAGGAGCCCTTCTGATGCAGCATTGACTATCTAGAGTATCACATGCTCGATTTGCGTGAGTAATACTGTAAAGAGCTCGGGTTCAGTATTTGCTCCCTATTCACTGGTGTAAGCATTAGACTTCTGCGTCTGCTTCAGTTTATTTAGTTCTTTGGGGTAATCTACCCTGGGTTGGTATTATAATAGAGCTCATCATCTGATGGTAACTAGTGGCTATCACCCTAATTCTCGCTTAACAGTAAGGTTTCTTTTATTCCAAGATTAATGATTGGTCTAAGTTTACTAGAGTGCATAATTTGTAGGGAGCTATGATAACTCCTCATATCAGGGCAAGTATATCAGACCTGGGAGCTTTGGAAAATGTCGATTTGTAACAGTTAGATTGTTTCATTTTTCTTTTGCTGGCTGCTCTGAGGATTGGTTGAACAGTAGTATCTACCATCACCAAGTTAATTGTTTCTGGGTTTACATGATGTGTCCTTTGGTACCTGGTATCACCAAACTGGCCTTACAAAAATGTAGTGGCACATTAACTGATGTTGTACTTAATATTCTGTGTTTGTGTTACAAATTTATGCCGGTAGGTAGCCCCTTCAGATCCTTAAAGCAACTTCATTTATTTTCTTGAGGGGAAATTAATTAGTTATCTGTACAACTGTCTTGGCCCTTTCATGCTGTAATATGCCTTAAACAAATAGTAAGAACGTAAAAAGAGCTGTACCTTATGCATTAGAAAAATGCCCTGGACGACTGGAAGTGTATAGAACCACGTTTTACTGTACATTACCAGTTTGGTATGTGGGTTAGAAGGAAAGCACCAATGGGCCCTTCTAATGCGGCATTGACTATCTAGAGTATCACATGCTCGATTTGTCAAGAATACTGTAACAAAGTTCTAGTTCAGTATTTGCTTCCTGTTCACTGGTGTAAGCATTAGACTTCTGCATCTGCTTCACTTTACAGTACTTTGGGGTAAGCTGGGCTGGGTTGGTATTAAAATAGAGCTCATCATCTGATGATAACTAGTGGTCTAAGTTTACAGTAAGGTTTCTTCTATTCCAAGATTCATGATTGGTCTAAGCTTAACAGTAAGGTTTCTTCTATTCCAAGATTCATGACTGGTCTAAGTTTACTAGAGTCAAGTGCATTATTGGAAGGGAGCTATGATATCTCCTCATACCAGGGCAAGTATATCAGACCTGGGAACTTTGGAAAATGTCGATTTTGTAACAGTTTGATTGTTTAATTTTTCTTTTGCTGTCTGCTCTGAGGATTGGTTGTACAATATTAATGGAGAGGAATCAAGAAATATTTCAGGAACTTCTAGAATTGTTGATCTGCACAGTATCTACTATCACCAAGTTATTTGCTTCTTGAGTTACATGATGTTCCCTTTAGTACCTGGTATCACCGAATTGGCGTTACAAAATGTAGTGGCACATTAACTGATGCTGTCCTTAATATTCTGTGATTGTGTTACAAATTTATGCTGGCTAGTAGTTCCTTGAGATCCTTTAAGCAACTTCATTTATTTAGTGAGTTATATGTACTACTGTGTTAAAAAGGGACTTTGAGTACTGACTTCCTAGCTGACCATTAATCTTCTTAGCCTGTAGTTACTCTTCCTTATATTTGTTATTACTATTCAAGATCCAAACAGATTAGGGTCTAGTAATAGTTTCACTCAAATCCGGTAAATTAGCAAGTAATGTTCTGGCGCCATTCAGAATGTAAAGCTAGAAACCTGCATATATGCCATACTTAAATATGTGTTATATAATAGCTTAAAAGGTGTATTGGTCTACTAGATATCCATAATAAAAGTACATCTTCTAGATGGTTTCGTGTCATAAAATGTGTTGTTAATGTGCTTTTTTGTCCTCAAGATTCCATGTTTCATAGGACAATTTGCCTGAGGCAATTGGCAGGAATATCCACCCTGCTGTGCTCTAAGACTAAACTTTATGAGACTTCAGCTTCATCAGCTGTTACATAGCTTCTTTACTTTTAGCAATTAGCATTTAGCAGTATTTCCCAGAGAAAGAATAAATGTAGAGAATAAACCACTGTTTTACAGAGCAGCTAAAATGCACATGGTCATCTAATAAAGCTATTAGTAAGGATGTTAGCCTGTCGAAAAAAAAATCTAAAATGATCTGAAATTGTTGGCTGAGATTGACATATTTCCTTACGAACAGAGTCAAGTGCCTTCGTGAAGGTGGCGTGCGGTTCGCAGTCTCCGGGAAGAGCTTCTTCTTCACGGTCCTAATCAGCAATGTTGGTGGTGCTGGCGATGTCAGATCAGTGAAGATCAAAGGAACAGAGTCCGGCTGGCTCTCGATGGGCCGCAACTGGGGCCAGATATGGCACATCAACTTAGATCTCAAAGGACAGCCGGTGTCCTTCGAGCTTACATCAAGCGATGGCACAACAATGACCAATTTTAACGTTGTGCCCAAGGATTGGGAATATGGCAAAACATACACCGGCAAACAGTTCCTGCTGTAGAGGGGAATTACCAATAGGGCCTTATAATTATTCTTTTTTTTGTATCCTACGAGCTGGTTGTACTGTATATTCCTCGGAGGAACAAGATTATTAGGAAGTTATAATCTCTACTGTATATTCCTCTGAGGTATGAGAGTATGATTAGGAAAAAAAATGTTTAGTTGAGAGCCTCAGATAGTTCTACATATTACAGGTGCTTTACCATTTTAACTCTGATAGTTGCTCCATGGAGGTTCATGTACCGACGAAAATATGTGACCATATGCTGATATGCCCATATTCTGGTGTCTTGATTTTGTTTGAGTATTTGCAGAAACTCAAACAGTGGTTATGTTTTGCCAAATTTACAGAACTGCATGATTCATTCCCATCTGAAGCTAAATTTACAGAACTACATGGAGATGTACTTGTTAATTCCCTTCCAAACTGCGGCTGTAGATCTCCATGTAAAGGGTCACATGGACCGCAGTTTACAGAACTGCATGATTCATCCCCGTCTGAAGATAAACACAAATACGCTATGATATCTGGCTTTGCTGAGATGATGGCATAATTTGTGTTGCTTTCCTTGAACAGAAGCAGTTTGGAGACAAAATACTTGGACATAGACAAGTAGAAAAGACATACTCGTCTTGAAAACAATTTACAGTACTGTATGATTAATTGCCATGTGAAATCTGAACCCAAATGGTCACAGTTCTAAAGCACAAGGCAATAACTATGGTGCATCTCTTCTACAGATTCAATTAGAAGCGTAATGTAAATCCAAATTCAATCGCATCAGACAGCTCGAAAGAGGAACTGTGAGAAAATTGAAAGAACCAAACACAACAATAGAGTCAAGGTTAAGGACTGGATTTTTTTCATTGAACACAGCAAGGTATTACAGACTACAGAACACACAGACGAAACACAACGGCAGACGCCAAATGAGTAATCAGATCTACCAGAGCAAATATCACACAACACACACGACGCAGCAGCAGTAACAAGCAGCCACGGCCGGACGGCCCAGTAACCTAGCCTCCGAATCCGTAGAGGGTGCGTCCCTGGCGCTTGAGCGCGTAGACGACGTCCATGGCGGTGACGGTCTTGCGGCGGGCGTGCTCCGTGTAGGTGACGGCGTCGCGGATGACGTTCTCGAGGAAGATCTTGAGGACGCCGCGGGTCTCCTCGTAGATGAGCCCGGAGATGCGCTTCACGCCGCCACGGCGAGCGAGGCGCCGGATCGCCGGCTTGGTGATGCCCTGGATGTTGTCGCGGAGCACCTTCCGGTGGCGCTTGGCGCCGCCCTTGCCCAGACCCTTGCCGCCCTTGCCACGTCCCGACATCGCCGAAACTTCGCTGCTAAGCTGGGAGAGATTCGAATTTGGGAGAAGAGAAGCTGCGGGAATTGGTGGTTTGGTGGGGAAGTGGGGTGGTGGGGGTATTTATCGGGAGG
This sequence comes from Poa pratensis, assembly GCA_947311845.1. Classification (NCBI taxonomy): domain Eukaryota; kingdom Viridiplantae; phylum Streptophyta; class Magnoliopsida; order Poales; family Poaceae; genus Poa; species Poa pratensis. The sequence continues at coordinate 21,869,553 of CAMZMU010000050.1, read as the reverse complement.
ATTTGGGTGGGAAGGCCGAAAATTTTCGGAGTTGGGCGGGAGGTGCGAAGGCTGGGTCGATCCGTGGGATCGTCGGGCTGGGACATTGGATTTACATCGGAAGGTTGCTATAGAATAGGAGGGTGGTGGCAAGGATAGGTGACGTGGCGAGAGTTCTGGGCTGGGCGGGATTCTCTGATTTAGAACAGATGATGTAAAATACTCCCTCTGTACCGTAAAAGTGACGGGAGCTGTACGTAGAGCTTTGTTAGGTGATAAGGTCATTCCTAGCGATATCTTTACTATTAAAGCAGACAACGTGGTGCATGAAATGACAATATAGGTCGAGTTTGTTAGCACGCATGGTTCTCTCTTGATATGTTGATAGAACAAACCATAATCTTTCCTGGTTTGGGTGGGATCAAGGGTGGTCAACCTGGAGATAGGTGCGGCGCCGTGGTCGTTCTAGTGCGGGATCGGTTGAATATGGGGCTTACATGCAAAAAGATGAAAAAAAAGGAAAGGCTCACAAAGGGTCTACCGTGTAAATTTATGTAGTATTTTTTTTATTTCTGTCCAAGGTCAGTGCCATACAAAAAAGAGTTTTAAGGTATGAGTTTTTACAAGATCTACAAGAGTTGCTCTTACATGACACCGATTTGGGATCCGTGGATGATTTCCAGGTCCCTCATAGTTGTTAATGGGGTTTTCCAGCTCATCGGGCGACTCACGATGGATCTCCTAACACAATGCGCGTGCTGATTTCGACATGTCTTGCTTTGGCGAGACCAACTTCTTACGCGTACCACGTCACAAAACAAACGAGGTGAGCCCTTGTTAGAGGAGCCCGTGGTTAGAGGAGCCCGTGGTTGCTAGGGCTAGAGGCGAAGAGGGGAGGGAAGGCTATAGGGGGTTGTCCCCGCCGTAGAGGAGAGAATATGATTCATAATTTTAGATCTTATATAATGATTTTCTATTATATGCAATATTTGGAAACAAAATCTCCACCCAAATTGGCAATCTTAAGGGCTTCTTTGAATCATAGGGTTTAAAACGGGAATAAAAAATACATAACTATCCCATAGTTTTGCTTGTGTAAAATAGAGGATTGTAATACACAGAATTAGAGAAATAATTGCTTGGATGGAACACAGAAAAAACATAGGAATGAGGCACATAAGAGCATCTCCAGTCGGAAGCCCCAAATTCGGCCCCCAAAACGTCCGCGGACGCGTCCGGTCGTGTCCATTTTGACCCCCAAAAAGTACGTGTCTCCAACCATATACCCAAAAATCCCCCCCAAACATCCGGTCACTTGCATATGATTGGTGGGGATGGAGAGAGAAAGAAAAAAGAAGTAGAAAAGAAGTAGATAAAGTGGTCCAATGTGGTCCGCATCCTACGTGGCGGGCGGTCCGGGCGTGTCCTCCTGCCCCCAAACCCTCCCCACATATGGGGAGAGTTTGGCTATTGCCGGACCGCCCGGGCCTATGTGGAGTGTTTGGGGACCATGGTTGGGTGAGAAAATATACTCTCTCTCATGTCCGGGCCAGGCCCGGGCTGTCCGGCCGGACGTTTGGGGAGGAAATGGCCATCCCGCTTGGAGATGCTCTAAGTCTAACCCATCATTCGTTTGATTCGAAGACAGTCCATAGGATTTTTTTTTAGGATTGTAATCTTAGGAAATTACTACGATGCCCTATAGTCAACGGTTCAGAGAAGTAGGACCCACCATTTTAGCCAAAACACTAGATTCTCTTTTCAAGGTAAAAAAAACTGGATTCTAATAATCTGACGCATCTTTTTTTGCAGAGAAACAACTGCTATATTAAAGCAAGACTTTTACAGAAAGGACCTCCACAAAGCATAAAATTACAACCAAGTCCCTCTTCTGTAAAGCGATGACTCCGACGAAGAACAGAACGCTCCGATGGCGCGCCGCCGCCGCATCTTCACACACTCCTTGGATCGGAAGATGTCCCCTGGCGGACGGGAAGTCGTCGGTCCTCGAACTCCGGAGAGCCTCCATCCTGCTCCACCGGCCGCACCGCTTGCTTGCTTCAAATCCAGCTGCTTCAGGATCTTCAAAAGCCGGAATCGCCATCCTCGAACTCCGGCGCGGGGAAGTCGCCCACGGCAGCTGCACCGAGCTGCGAGCGCGACGGAGGTAGTAGATCCACTGCGGAACTCCACCGGAGCGCCGCCGTCGAAGGGGAAGATCACCACCTGCAAAACTCCACTCCGGCCGCGCCACCGCCTTCCCGACGCCGCCGGCTGGAACGCCACACACAGCTAGACTATGTACAGGCCGAGATCCGCGGATTCCCCGCCCTCCCGCCGCCGGAGCGGCCGCCGGAGAGCGAGAAATCCGGCGAATCGCCGGCTGCGAGCTGGTACGCGCGGGTGGGTTCAGAAAATCGCCCCTCTCTACTGTGGAAGGGGAAAGGGTTCGGTTCAAGGTCCTTTTAACAGGGAGAATACAAAATGGACAAGAAAACAACCACTTGCGTCAGGGTACTGTCGCTTCAGGCTTCAGCTAAGATGAACTGTAAATTACTCACTAGTCGAGCTGAATTAACACATCAGAATGCAGAGATCTTTGATACCACCATCTCAGGTTACCAGTTGAGGGCCGGCGGCGCGATCTCGAACCCAATATCTGCACGCGTGACCGGTTCTTCGATCTGAGGAGGGGATCAGGATTCAGGGCTGGAGCGGCGGTGGGGACAGAGGGGGTAGGGCGTCGACGAAGGCCAAGGTCTAAGCAAGGTCACCACCGACGAGCCGGCGGTATTGTGAGGGCAGCCGGTCGAGGGCATTAAGCAAGGGGACTAGCTGGGATTCCAACCAGGTGCTCCCCTTCGATCGATTGCTTTAAACAATTTAGTTGCCCATCTTGCCTGCCTGTTACTTGTTCGATGTAATGTCTGAATAAGCCATTTCCTTTCTCATCTGCAGTTAATTTAGACTTGTTAGTTGTACATTCATTGTTATGTCTAGCATCTAGCCTCTGAAATAATTATTGCATTTGAGTTTTAAGAGACTTGTGGCCTATGAAGGATACTCCCAGCTAGTTGTTCTTATTATATATGTCAGCCCAAAGAGAATGCCCAGCTGCAGAATTTGAGTGTTGACTTGTGACTGGTTCGAGAACATATCCCTGCCTGCAATTGGATGTTTCGTAATTGAAGTTCACATTGGCTGCCAGTGTCACGATCATTTCATCTTATTAATTTATCACCTTCATCTTTAACAACACCACTTGGTTTATTTGAGCACTACCGCGTCTTGTCTCCCCTTGTCCTTATTATATGCGTAAGCCCAAATAGAATGCCCAGTTGCAAGATTGGATTGTTTACTCGTGATAGGTTCGAGAACAGGTCTCAAGCTGTATACACCCGTTGTTCTATGTTGTAGATCTCATCCTCTATACGCGTCTTGCTCACACAATTCTCTTCTCACTCATTCCCCTTCCCTTGCCCTTTTGATTTACTACAAACCTGTAGGTGAGATGGAACGTTTGGAGAGACTCGTCAACAAGTACTAGTATGAGAGATGCCAGATACAGCTACATTGTCTTGCCTTCAGTGCTGTGGACAAAGTAAAGGAGAAGGAGAACAGGTGGCTGGATAATTTGTTCCCTAGCTTAGTTGTTGAATTCTGCAGTTTCGAACATATAATAGGCTGTGATTTATCATATTGTCCATATGAACAAGAGATAAGCAACTGCCAGCATATCATGATCATTTCCGAGAACAATCCTGTCCTCAATCTTAATTAGAGATGTCACTAAAAAACGACAAGAAAATAAACACTTGCTTTCAGGTCTTATGATCCTCCCTATGTGTGAGGTACTCGATATGAATTGTATCTTGTAGTTCCACCGTAGGTGTCCTGTCATGCATCTAGTTGACTTTTTTGCATTTGGGAAGAAAATTGGTAGTATCTGCTAAGTTAGAGCCTGTGGAACGTCACGTTTGAAATATTACATTGGATGTACTGACATAAATACCTAATATAATGATCAACTTGCAGCATTAAGAACGGGAAGTATTGTTTCTGACTTGCGATAGGGGTGTCTGTGTCGCCTGGTGCTCTAGTTGTGCCTTATTAAGAAATGAAGATACCTTCAGCTGTTAACGTGGTATGCTAGTTGTTTCTGTTATACGCCAACCCAAAAATACTGCCCAGTTCTGAGGTGTTGCAAGATTGGATAGTTGTGATTGGTTCCCAGAAATCAAACTCATCCACTTGGCTCCCGGAAAGTCAATACTTTGTTGGCTTCCATTTTCCTCACAAGCAAAGCAAGAACGTCTTCTTCACACCATTCGCTTCTCCATTCTGCACTGCACTTGTGTTCCCCTGTTTTCTGTGTGTGTTGTGAGAGTTTCTTCTGAGCGCTCCAATGGCGGAGCTGGTGGTCTCCATGGCCATCGGGCCACTGGTGTCAATGCTAAAGGACAAGGCATCCAGCTCCCTCCTGGACCAGTACAAGGTGATGGAAGGAATGGAGAAGCAGCACAAGATTCTCAAATGCAAGCTTCCAGCCATCCTTGACGTCATCACTGACGTTGAGGAGCAGGCAACGGCCCAAAGAGAAGGGGCTAAAGCCTGGCTCCAGGAGCTCAAGACAGTGGCCTATGAGGCAAATGAAGTCTTCGACGAATTCAAGTACGAAGCACTCCGCCGTGAAGCCAAGGAGAATGGGCACTATCACAAGCTTGGCTTTGATGTAATTAAACTCTTCCCTACTCACAATCGTGTTGTGTTCCGTCACAAAATGGCTAGCAAGCTTGACCGCATTCTATAGGCCATTGAGGTCCTCATATCACAGATGCAGGCCTTTGGGTTTAAGTACCAACCACAGCCATTGGCGCCCAAGGAGTGGAGGCAGACAGATTATGTTATCGTCGACCCACAAGAAATTGCTAGCAGATCTAGAGCCAAAGATAAGAGGAATATTGTTGATACACTACTTGGTCAAGCTAACAATGCAGATCTCGCCGTGGTTCCCATCGTTGGAATGGGGGCCTTGGCAAGACAACATTAGCGCAGCTCATATACAATGAACCTCAAATTCAGAAGCATTTCCAGTTGTTGCTCTGGGTCTGTGTCTCTGATAATTTTGACGTGAACGCCCTGTCTAAGAGTATAGTTGAAGCATCTCCCAAGAAGAATGATGATACAGACAAACCACCACTGGATAGACTTCGAAAATTGGTTAGCTGGCAGAGGTATCTCCTTGTATTGGATGATGTATGGGACAATAGAGAGTTCAGTAAGTGGGAAAGTCTGATGGTGACTCTTCAGCATGGTGGCAGCGGTAGTGCAGTATTGACAACAACTCGTGATAAACAAGTTGCCGAGATAATGGGTGCAGATAGAGCATATAATCTTAATGTTTTGGAGGATAGCTTCGTAAAGGAAATTATTGAGGCCAGAGCATTCAGTTCGAAGAAAGAAAAGCCCGTCGAACTAGTCGAGATGGTTGGTGAGATTGTGAAGAGATGCTCTGGCTCTCCTTTAGCTGCAACTGCACTAGGGTCTATACTTTGGACGAAAACTAGCATGGATGAATGGAAGGCTATATCATCGAGAAGCAGCATTTGCACTGACGAAACTGGAATATTGCCAATACTCAAGCTTAGCTACAACGACTTGCCATCACACATGAAACGGTGTTTTGCGTTATGTGCTTTATTTCCCAAGGATTACAAGATTGATGTGGAGAAGTTGATCCAGCTATGGATCGCAAATGGCTTTATCCCAGAACACAAGGAAGATAGTGTTGAAACCATTGGAAAACATATATTTAGAGAGCTAGAATCAAGGTCATTCTTTCTGGACATAGAGGAATCTGCAGACCTCGGAGATAATTATACCAGAACTACATGCAAAATCCATGACCTTATGCATGATATTGCAATGTCTGTTATGGACAAGGAATGTGTTGTTGCAATCGAGAAACCAAGTCAAACCGAGTGGCTTCCAGATACTGCTAGGCATTTATTTTTGTCATACAAAGAAACTGGAGGTATTTTGAATGATTCTATGGGGAAAAGATCCTCTGCTATCCAAACACTGCTATGTGATTCTTCTATTCAATGCTCATTGCAACATCTATCTAAATACAGCTCTTTGCGTGCCTTGAAGCTCTTTATAGAGGCAGAATCATTTCTACTGAAATCAAAGTATCTGCATCACCTGAGGTACCTTGATCTCTCAAGAAGTGATATCAAAGCACTTCCTGAAGATATAAGTATTTTGTATAACCTTCATATGTTGGACCTTTCCTACTGCTCTTATCTTGCTCGACTTCCCAGGCAAATGAAGTATATGACTTCCCTCTGTCACCTCTACACTCATGGATGTACGGAGTTAAAGAGCATGCCTCCAGAAATCGGAAAACTCACTAAGCTGCAGACGCTTACATGTTTTGTAGCAGCAGTTACCGGCCCTGATTGCTGTGATGTTTCAGAGCTGCAGCATTTAAACCTTGGTGGTAAGCTAGAACTACGTAAGGTAGAGAATATTAAAGAAGCAGAGACAAAAGTTGCAAACCTTGGAAACAAGAAGGATCTCAGAGAGCTGAGATTAAGATGGACTTCTGTTTGTGACAGCGAGGTGCTCAACAATTTTGAACCTCATGATGGGCTGCAGGTTCTGAGGATATATTTATATGGAGGAAATTGCATGGGCATGTTGCAGAACATGGTTGAGATCCATCTTTTTCATTGTGAAAGATTGCAAGTTTTGTTCAGATGTGGTACAACCTTCACTTTTCCAAAACTGAAGCAGCTTACGCTGGAACATCTATTGGATTTTGAGATATGGTGGGAAATAAATGGTACGCAAGAAGGAAAGATAATATTTCCTGTGCTTGAGAAGTTGGTTATTAGGCATTGTGGAAAGCTGATAGCATTGCCTGAAGCACCATTGGTTCAAGAACCATGCAGTGGAGGTCATAGATTGGTATGGTCACCATGTCCTCTGCTTAAGAAGTTTTTTATTAGATGTTGTAGAAAGCTGATAGCATTACCCGAAGCACCATTGCTTCAAGAACCATGTAGTGGTGATTTTCGCTCAGCGTTTCCTGCCCTGAAGGTTCTTAAAATGGAAGATTTACAGAGCTTACAGAGATGGGATGCTGTCAAAGGGACTAAGGGAGAACAAATATTGTTACCTCAGCTTGAGAAACTATCAATTCGTAAATGCCCAAAGCTGATAGATCTACCCAAAGCACCAAAACTAAGTGTATTAAAAATTAAAGATGGCAACCAGGAGATCTTCCATTGGGTACACAGATATTTGTCTTCGTTGACCAATCTAGTATTGAAGCTAGAAGATAGAGAAACAACACCAGAGGCTGGGCGTGCTTTAGTTGAACCAGTGGACAGAAAGGAGAAATGGAACCAGAAATCCCGTATCACAGTTATGGAGTTAGGATGTTGCAACTCATTCTTTGGACCAGGTGCACTAGAGCTGTGGGGCTATTTTGCACATCTTGAAAATTTGACAATTGACAGATGTGATGTGCTCGTTCACTGGCCAGAGAAGGTGTTCGAAAGCTTAGTATCCTTGAGGAGTTTTGAGATTAGAAGCTGCAGAAATCTGACTGGGTACGGTCTTGAACCATCAGCATCCCAAAGGAGCCAAAACCTGCCAGGTCTGGAGGTTCTTCATTCACGTGATTGTGCAAGTTTGGTAGAGATGTTCAACGTCCCAGCATCTCTCAAGAGCATGATTATTATTCGATGCTATAAGCTTGAGTCCATATTTGGCAAGCAGCAGCAGGGCACGTCAGAGTTAGTTCATGGGTCCCTTTGCAGCGAGGCAATCGTGCCCATGAATCACTTTTGTCCATGCCTAGAATATTTATGTTTATATAGATGTGATAGTTTATCACGGGGTCTAAATCTTCCACCATCCTTAAAAAGAGCATTTATTGAGAGCTGCGGTAGTATCCAGGTCCTGTCATGCCAGCTGGATGAGGTCCCAAGGCCATCAGCAGCTGGAGAGCATTCACTTCCTCCTCGTCTCGTGTCTCTAGTAGTAGTGTCGTGTGCTGGCATGCTGGGGGGCATGCTCCGTCTACCCTCCTCCCTCAAGGAACTGAGGATTGAGAACATCAGTGGGCTGTCATCGCTGGAGTCTCTGGAAGGAGAGCCCCCATTGCTGGAATCCCTTATTCTTGCTGGATGCAGTACCCTGGCATCCCTGCCAAATGAGCCACAAGCATACGGGTCTCTCCAAAGTCTTTTTATTAATGGCTGTCCTGCTATAAAGAAGCTCCCTAGATGCCTGCAGCAGCAACTGGGCAGCATCAACATCAAAATGCTAGATACCCAATATAAAGGTACACACATATGTCCATCTTTGCCATATTTCACCCCACAAATACAGGCATATCCATCCCATTCCATGTACCGTGTGAGCACGACATCTTCTGTTAGCATTATCTTTTTGTTGTTTGAAAATGAGAAATAGCATTCTGACTGTAACGTGGAGTTTTTTTTTACATCACGTTGATCACTATATGTCCTGGTCTCCAACCAAAAAGAAAAAACAATTTCGTAGCACATGTTTTAGATATCAAGTTACAAAGACATGTCACTGATGCCAGTAGAGGGTACTAGTTTTCTGTGGGTAGCAGCAATTGTGTTTGTCACGCTGGGTGTTAACTGAAAGGGTTAGCTGGAGATATGACATGCATAGTACAATAAGAACTCAGAGCAGCTGTTTGTTTTTCAGCCTAAATTTCTCACTTTTTAATGCCATGTGTTATAAGTTTTCATGTTACATTAGTTTGCACAATGTTGTTCTGACATCATTTGTGATATATACAGTAACACTTAAACAAAAGACATGGAAGGAAATACCAAGACTGGTTCGTGAGCGGAGGAGGCACAATTGAAGAGCAGGATGTAAAGCACATAGGGAGGGCATGAATTTGGTTTGCTTCAAATAATGTACTAGGTTCTGTCATGACTGTTACCCGCCTTGTTGAACTTCACCTTATTCAGATATTTGTTATGTGAGTTAATTTCTGTCCTTCACCATTTCCCGATTCAGTACAAGTTGAGATGACTCACATTTGTGAACTATCTATGTTCAGCGTCAGCTGGTGGTTTTGTTGATGAGTGTGTGTGTGGCATAAGACAGTCCAGTGAGGCATGGGTTGGATCCCAGGTAAAATCGACTTCCCAGACGGCTCACTCTTCTCATCTCTAGATGGGTTGTATCTCCTCTGCATGGTAGTATGTAAGATGAAACTCTTATGGGTTATCTGATGTCCAATCACTGTATATGCTGTGATTGATTTCAGGGGAGCGCAGCAGGTGTTGATTCATTCATCGACATGCTCCCCTCCTGAGCAGAATCGGTGAGTACTCGCCTTGTTTTTCTTACATTGGTTATAATGATCTTGCTAAGTTGCGGTGGTCAGAAAGACTTACCTGGCATTTTCCTACTGCAGGTTGGGTAGCAGTTTGCAAGTAGATGGTTGAGTAGCAATGAAAAGGAAGTTGCTGATCTAATGGTGTGCAGATGCTTTGGCAAAGGTCATTCCGTATGATCAGGAGACGGGTTGGGTGGTGAGGCGAGGAAGAAACTGAAGATCATTAGCTTTAAAACTTGGGACTCTGAATGACCGCATAGCTAACCACATTTTTAGAAAGGTCGTTAGCTATGTGGTCGGGCGCCTGGGACTGATGCCATGTAATTTTGCTTTGCTGTTGCAGATTTGAGTGGAATGGCGGTCTCTTTCATAAGCTGTTATAGCAGTGCCGATGGTTTGTTATCGGCTTTATCCAACTCAGACCTTTACCATCTTCATTTCCATCGGCATTTCCCAGATTTAGTAGAAGTTGAGATTCTGACGTTTGTGATCTACCAAGTTTCAGTGTACTGGTTCAGAACACTGACCTATAATTTCTTCAGATTACTTCCTAATTAAACTGTAATTTATCTGATTCGATACTTGTCCAGATCATATGCAAGCTGGGAAAAACCCAAAGTTTGTGCACAATTTTTCATGTTTGACCTGAGAAGTGAAGGTTCAGTGTGACTGCATGCACCTCAATTTCACAAGCTCCCAGGGCGCCGGATAATATTGGTTGTCTGGAACCAATTCCATGACGGAGAGGAGTCTCTATCCGATCTTAATGCTATGACTGCAACCTTTGGTTGCCAGTCCTTGAAAAAAAAATGACGGAGAGGAGAGGCCAACGCTCTCGGGGCGACTCGAGAGGTTCTCTCGGAGTTGCAGGAGAAGTCTAGGAGCGCGAAGGTGATGGTGGCTGGGCGAGGTGATGCCAGAGAGGTTATCCAGGCAAAGCCCAGGATTATTTTTGTTTGACCTGGTATTTCTTCAGGCACGTCCTGACGTCCGGGAACTCAAGAGGGCTCCTCATATCACCCGTATAGTACACGACCAGCCTACTACAATGCACAGCTAACTAAGCTACTACTTTGACAAAGAATAGTAGCAGTAATAAGTGGAGATCAGCAACCAATAGGTATACTGACATACAAGTGCCAACTTCCAAAGCTCCAGATCAATTAACTTGGGAAAACTGAGAAACACACGCAACATACGATGTGTCCATAATTGTTCAATCAGGAAGTCTTACAATCTGCGTGTGTTAGCCTCCTTCCACCAAACGGATATCTGCATCGATCATCTATCCGTGTACAAAACTGAACATTTTAGACAACCAAGATACAGTCGTGTATGATTCATTGACATGATAAACCTGAAACCCAAATGGTGACAGTTCTTGAATGCACTAGGCAATATTAATGTTGCATCTCTTTTACAGATGCAGTTTCAAGAGCGCACAAAACCATATTCGATTGCATACGACAGCTCAAAAAAGGAACCATGAGAAAATCGAAAGAACCAAATCAGCTAATCAACACAGCAGTACAGCCAAGGTTCAGGATCAGGATTGTTTCATTGAACACAGCAAGGTATTACAGCCATCTGAACACACAGACGAAACACAACGCCTCACGCCAAAGGAGTAAATCGATTCCACCAGAGCACATTATCACACAACGCAGCACCACGGAACAGCACCACCGTCCCAGCCAAGAATCTAGCCTCCAAAGCCGTAGAGGGTGCGGCCCTGGCGCTTGAGCGCGTAGACGACGTCCATGGCGGTGACGGTCTTGCGGCGGGCGTGCTCGGTGTAGGTGACGGCGTCGCAGATGACGTTCTCGAGGAAGATCTTGAGGACGTCGCGGGTCTCCTCGTAGATGAGGCCAGAGATGCGCTTCACGCCGCCCCTCCTGGCCAGGCGCCGGATCGCCGGCTTGGTGATGCCCTGGATGTTGTCGCGGAGCACCTTCCGGTGGCGCTTGGCGCCGCCCTTGCCCAGCCCCTTGCCGCCCTTTCCGCGTCCTGACATCGCCGGATACCTCGCTGCTCCGCCGGAGAGATTCGAATTTGGGAGGAGAGAAGCTGCGGGAATTGGTGGTTTGGGTGCGGATTGGTGGTGGGGGTATTTATCGGCAGGATTTGGGTGGGAAGGCCGAAAATATTCGGAGTTGGGCGGGAGGTGCGAGTGTTGGGTCGATCCGTGGGATCTGTTGGGCTGGGACGTTGGATTTACATCGGATGGTTGCGATAGGATAGGAAGGTGGTGGTAAGGATCGGTGACGTGGCGGGAGTTCTGGGCTGTGCTACTTGTTCTCGGGCAACCGTCGAATGGCGATTGATTTGTGCTACTTGGTCTGGACTGGGTCCAACAGTTTACAGAATTTTTGGAAGGACAACGAGCGGGCTGAACTTTGTTTTTTTTTTCAGAAACATGGGATTTCTCATAACCACAATGTCATTACAAATAATTTCTCGGATAGAATATCTGAGTCGCCCCAAGTGATATCCACTAGGAGAGTTTTCACACAAACAAAGCAATGAGCAAATTGCAAAAAAAAAGCTAAAGAGTGAGCAGCAACATTGGCACCATGGAAAATATGCTTACAAGAACAAGCAGAAAAGGATATCATCATCTTCTTAATATTGTCAATGACTGGGCCGAAGACGACGGGGTCACAATCTCAGGAGTTCATCCTCTGAGAGGAAGTCACATTCCATCGCGAGCCGATCAAAGCATTCGGTCTTAGCAATATGAAGTGCTTGCCGAATCGCTAGAGCTTCGGCCATCTCCGGTGCCATGATCCATCAAAATGTCCGCTACAAACAGCCAAATATGCACCGGTGTGGTCACAGATCACGATGACAACACCCATTTGCTTCGAAGCTGCAAAGATTGCCGCATTAACGCTGACTAACATGGTAACTTCCAGCAGCAGGGACCATTTGCAGATGAAGAGGTCTCACGCTTTGTAAAGATGATGAACAATCAAATCAATAAGCCTTTACCTTCACTGCTAGGGTATATGTATGCATCAGGTTTTCGCCTTCTGAATTCTATTTCTGGTATCCCAAATATGCCATATCGTTGTCATTTGTGGCCTCAACATCAGAGATATGCTTGAGAAAATCAACTACCCAAACTCTTGGGGATGTAAAGTGACATTGTTGGGGAAATTGCACTAGTACAGAACGACACTATGGAAATGGGTAAAAAGACTCTTCAGCAACGGAAAAACTATGTGTTGCCCGACCCTCGTTACTTATGGGAAGGCCCTTATATGCAACATGTGGAATAGCCGTCACTGATGAGGCCAGTTATCAGCAACGGTTAAAGTCATATCTATGTTGCCGTACTATAGGGCTCATCAGTCAGGGAGTTTCTGGTTTCACTCATTTACATTGAACTTTTATCACATGTTGATACATCTCAAATGTATCTATAATTTTTGATTGTTCCATGCTTATTATATATCATTGCCACATGTTTTTACAATGTTTTTATATCATTTTGGCATGTTTTATGGAACTAATCTATTAACAAGATGCCCAGTGCCAGTTCCTGTTTTCTGCTGTCTTTTTGTTTCAGAAAAGCTAGTCGGGGGATTTTCTCGGAATTGGCTGAAAATTTAATATAATTATTTTTACGAAGAAACGAAGACGAAGCCAGGAGGGGAGCTGCAGGGGGGGGCCACAGCCCCCAGACGCCACCCAGGCGTGGTCAAAGGGTTGACCGTGCCTGGGGCCCACCTGGCGCCCTCGGGCGTCTCCCCGAGTTGCCCTTTCGCCTATAAATTGCCTTCGTCCCAAAAACTCTCGATACCGTATCATATTTTTCAGAAAACTTCCGAGGCCGCCGGCGTCGCCAACCCTAGATCGGGAGGGTCCTGAAGCTCTTCCCGGCACCCTGCCGGAGGGGGAGATCGTCACCGGAGGCATCTACACCACCATGCCTGCCTCCGGAGTGATGCGTGAGTAGTCCACCACGGGACTACGGGTCCATGGTAGTAGCTAGATGGTTGTCTCTTCTCCTTTGTGCTCCATTGTTTAGATCTTATGAGCTGCCTACATGATTAAGATCATCTTTATGTAATGCTACATGTTGTGTTTGCGGAGATTCGATGAATTATGGAGTCATGACATTATTGTTTAGATTGTTTATTCATATGTTTTATTTATGATCTTGCATGCTCTCTGATGCTTGTGGATGCTTTGGCCGAAGTAATTGCTTGTATCTTAGAGAGGGTATTTATGCTAGATACTGGGTTCATGCCTCTCTTGTGTGAGCTCGAGTTGACAGAAATGATTAAGACTTGAGATGTGCTGTTGCTACTAGGGATAAAACAAGGGTGTTTATTGCTTTATGTTGTTTCATTGCTTACATTACACACCATGCTTATTGCAATTATCTGTTGCTTGCAACTTAATACTTTCGGGTGATAGGCTAGATAGCGATCCCGGGGTGGATTATTAGTCATAGATGCAGTTGGATAACGGTTTACGTATTTTGTCGTAATGCCCATATTAGATGAAACGGTGAGCATTGTGTCATGATAATATTGTGTTGCGCCTATGTTTGTCAATTGCCTCGCTGTAATTTGTTTACCCAACATGTTTATCTTTCGGAGAGACGCCACTAGTGAACTGTGGACCCCGGTCCTATTTTTCTATATTGTTTACAACCGTTCTAATAGCTTTTACTAGTCATTTGCTCGCTGGTCATTTTTGCTCTCATATTATTTTTCCACCATATGTTTAATCCTTTGTGTTTACCAAGCCGGAGGGATTGACAACCTCTCTGTTTCGTCGGGACAAAGTAGTTTGTTCGTGTGTGCGCAGGTCCACGTCAATTATCGTAAACCTGCGCCGTTGACACCTTTCTAAAGCCTTCTTCAAATCCTACTGGATTGAATACCTTGGTTTTGTAATCAAGGGAAAACTTGGTGATAAATTACATCAAACCTTACACTTGGGTCTCCCACCGAACGTGCTATTCCACGCCATCACATGTCTACAAGATGATTATATATGCCACAACACGTGAAAAGGCTGATTGCACAACACATTAATTGGTACAAAAATATCACCGATTGTTTCATTCGTAACACGGAATAACATAGAACAATGTAATCGTTACATTAGTACAATAATATCGTAGATTACACTTTGACTACAAATATATATCTTTCTAAACTTATAAGCAATTACCCTAACAAGATGGAAGGCTGGCTCTCACCTACTATGAGATTTGGTTCGTCGCGGTACCCACTCCAGTTACTCGCATATTTGAAATTACCATTCCTCATGTTGCTAGTAATGGGAATAGTGTTTTGATACTTTTATGCAGTGTGACCAAAATAAACTCCTGCGTCATAGAAAAAAATGAACTAATACTCAATGCATCCGAATATCATCAGTGCACGCGAGTGAATCTAGAAAAAGTCTAAAATGGTCATATAATATTAAGAGATGTACCTCTAAAAGTTCGGCTAAAATTGGTGGCCATTTTCCACCAACAACTCTTATCAGTTGCCATTATCAAGCAACTCCTTGGTTAGGCCAGGCTTCCAACTTTCAATTGGAGCTTTCCTACTATAAGATCTGGTTCGTCGCGGTACCCACTCAAGGTACCCACATCCCCGAAATTTTCATTCCTCGGGCTGCTGGTTATGGGAATGGTGTTTTGATACTTTTATGTAGTGTGACCGAAATAAACTCCTGCGTCATAGAAAAATATTAATTAAAAAATATGATCGGTCCAAACGAGTGGATCTAGAAAAGGCTTAAAATGGTCATATTAATAATTTAATACTATGAGATGTACCACTTAAAGTTCAGAGAAAACTAAACAAAAAAATTGGCTAAAATCGGTGGCCATTTTCCATCAACTTCTCTTATTAGTTGTCATTTTCAACCAACTGTCTGTCGTTGTCATTATCCAGCAAGCAGCAACTGTTCTGGTCGGTTGCCATTTTCTCTCTTTTTGTGCTAGCAACGTTAATATTTCTTTTGTGTCTTCTTCACTCTTTCTGCCTCAATCCCCCACCAGCCATGAACGGTCACAGATAAACAACAGATACTACCTACATCCCTGCCCAAGGCACCACCATTCTGAAGGTGGTGTACACCAAACAATGAGCATAATAAGGCTGGACGGTCGGGTTTACCCGAAAATTCGGGTCGGGTAATTCGGGTTATTAGAAATTCGGGTTATAAAAAATGGCAACCGAAATTTTTCCTAAATTTTTTATACCCGACGTTTCGTGTAACCGAAAATTCGGGTTTGGGTTCGAATAATCCGAATTGCCTGATATAAAAAAGAAAGGACGATGGGTTCACAAATCGGCTTGGCCCAAGGTGCCGCTGTGGGTGTTTTTTTGCATCCGGACCCCCATTGGGCCTTTGTGGGGGTGGAGGTGTCGTTGGAGATGCACTAAGACTGGCTTTCTTTGTAGATCTGAAGCTGGCTGTCAAGGTTCAGATTTCTCCCACCCTGCTTGCATGGTGGCGAGAACGGAAGGGGATTCGAAGAATTTGGTTGTTGGTGGTTGGATCTGCAGCAGGGGAGCGGTTTTGCTTCTCTTTGGCGTCTCATCACGACGATCAATTCGGCGTCGTTCTTCATGGTCGATGTGTGGCCACTCCCACCTCCGACGACGGTTACGATTGCTTCTCCCGACCGGCGTCAGACGGAAATCTTCAACCTCTAGGCTGCCTTGCCAGATCGGAGGCCCTTCGGCTCTAGTGCAGTAGGCTCCCGCCTCCCTGTCCCAAGTGGTCCAGTCCCCGGTGACATCGAGGTTGACTGCGTGGAGTTGCGGTTCCATCGCGGTAGAGAAGAAGGAGGACCTTAATGTTTTTTACAAATTTCTTCTAAGGTCATTAGTACAAATTGTATGGGTTGGCTTGTAATTCTATTTGTATTAGAGGTCCTTTTTGTAAGACGTAACTCCACTGATGGTTATTAATGAAGCTCTCGGTCCGAAGGCCCCTGTTCAAAAAAGATGGGGAAAGAAAGTTTACTGGCAATTCTTAGTGGCATGCCCTTTTCTTTGCCTAGGTGAAAAAGATAGGTTATTGATACGTCTCAAACGTATCTATAATTTTTTATGTTCCATGCATGTTTTATACACTTCATATCATTTTTATGCATTTTCTGGGACTAACCTATTAACAATATGACACAATACCAGTTCTTGTTTTCTGCTGTTTTTCCATTTCAGAAAAGCTAGTCGGGAAATATTCTCGGAATTGGACGAAAATCAACGGAGCCCAGTTTTTCACCGACACGAAGACGAAGTCTGAAGGGCGCATGAAGAGGCGACCCAGGGTGGCCAAACACCACTAGGGCACGGCCCCCTTGGCCGGCGCGCCGAGGTGGTGTGTGGGGCCCTCGGCTGGCCCCATTGAAAGGACAAGGATGTCGCCAAGAGGGGGGTGAATAGGCGATTAAATTTTTTCCGGTTTAGGCTTGATAATTGCGGAATAAAACTAGGTGTTTAAATTAACAAGCCAACAACCTAAATATACTAGGCTCACCTATGTGCACCAACAACTTATGCTAAGCTAGACAAGCAACAAGGTGATAGCAATAGAATACTTCAAGCACGAAGGCTATCACAATGTAAAGCGCATAAGTAAAGAGCCCGGGTATAGAAATAACCGAGGCACGCGGAGACGAGGATGTATTCCTGAGTTCCTCCTTTTTAGGGGAGTACGTCTCGTTGGAGAGGTGTGAGTCAACACAATGACTCAACAGCCACAAAGGCTTCACCTTCTTCTCCGATGAACCGCACCACAAAGGTTTGGTTTACCTTCAACTATCGGAATCCTTCAAGGCGGAATCCGGAGCCTTTACAACAACGATCCGGGGCATACACACACCCACAACTGAATTGGGGGCTCCCGAACAGCTACAAGTGACCACAAGAGGTCTCAACCACCACAAAGGCGTCTAGGGTCCAAAGACCCAAGATTAACAAGCTCACAAATTTTCAACTTCCACGAATTCTCGTGGAGAGCACAAACCGATGCACAATGCAATGGCAAGAGCACAAGTGCTCAAATCCTTCACTCCCAAATCCCACCAAAAGCAACTAATGCTTATGGGGGGAGAAGAGAGGAAGAACAAAGAAGAACTCAACAAATAGAACTCCAAGATCTAGATCCAAAGTGTTCCCCTCACTTAGAGGATAGATGGATTGGTGGAAATGTGGATCTAGATCTCCTCTCTTTTCCCTCTAATTTAAGGCAAGAATCATGGAGGAATAGAGAGAACTCAATGTTTCAAGAGGTCAACAATGGGGGGCAATTTCGTGCTTAGAAGCTTGTCTCTTTGGGGAAGAAGGGGGCCTTTTATAGTACCCCACGAAATAGATCCGTTGCAGGAAAAATGGGGAACCGGATATTCCGGTTCCATTTTGGATCGGAATATCCGGCCATGTTGAAACCTTCTGGAGGTAGCCGGATATTTCCAACCGGATATTCCTAAAAGTACTGGAATATCCGGTTTTCAGAAAACTGACAGAACCAGCAAAACGGAAACTGCAATAACTTTTTCATCCGGACTCTGATTTCGATGATCTTGGGCTCGTTGGAATCGCAACGAAGAGCTCTTCAAGATCACGCAGAGAAACATCATAGTCCAACAAGGGAGGATAAAACCAAATGATGAAAGGTAAAACCTTTCTATTAAAGAACAGCCGGTAAATCCTCCACCACCAAGAAACCAACAAGTTTTTCATCAAGACTCCGTTTTCTATGATCTTGGGTTGTTTCGAAGATAATCACAAGCCCTACAAGATCATGCATATACACATCATAGTCTACCATGTGAGGAGGAAACCACAAGGAGAGAGTTTGACCTCTCTAGAAAAGATAAGCCGGTAAAACCTCCAACATCAAAACGCAACAAGATATGCATATGAAATCCGTTTTTGATGAACTAGAGCTTGGTATGGAGATGAACACAAGCTCTAAATTCACACATGGATAAAAGCCAAATAAGAACCAAGAAAGATGATATATCAAGAATGTAAATGTTTGAGCTCTCTACAAAGGTGCGATCAAGTTACTCACTTGAGAGCCACTCTTGATAGTACGCCGTCTATCCTATAACCCGGTCCCCCACTAACACCATGAGACCGGTAAAATAGAAACCCTATCAAGATCATACCTTTGACTTGCGCATTCCACTTGAGCTAGATGATGACGATCTTGATCTCTTCAAGTGGACCACTTTTCTTGATTGCGCTTCGCTTGGTGAAGACTCACATATCGCTCCCCCATACACCAAGATGGGAGAGTCTCTATAAGGCACATCTTCACTTGACCAATATCTCTAAATGGGTGACAAGCTTCAAGCATAAGATTTCTTCGATATGCTTCTCTTGAACTTGCACTTCATCTTCTTCTCTTAATATATATGATGGCTTGGAGATAAACATAAATGTTCACTCAATCTTCTTTTCCAAGCCACACTTGCAATAAGCTCAACTCTAGATGACCATTTGTGTGGATCACACCTTGAATATTACTTTGGTCATCACTTTATCTTCTTCTTTCAATCTTGATACCAACACATGGTGTTCAAGCATTGCCAACGGACAAGCCCTACAAGGATAGCTCAATGCAACTATTAGTCCATAGAGATTGTCATTAATTACCAAAACCACACATGGGGGCTCATGCACTTTTAATCTCCCCCATTTTGGTAATTGATGACAATCTCTTTTGAGATGGTTTATAATATGGAATTTAACGAACAAGGAGCGGTTGCGCTAACATTAAATACTACAAAAGTATGTGAT
The DNA here is from genome assembly GCA_947311845.1 of Poa pratensis. NCBI lineage: Eukaryota > Viridiplantae > Streptophyta > Magnoliopsida > Poales > Poaceae > Poa > Poa pratensis. The sequence continues at coordinate 21,850,386 of CAMZMU010000050.1, read as the reverse complement.
GTTAGTCCAACCACATATATAGTGCAAACTCCCTCACAATCTACGCACGTGTGTATGAACATGAATTCATTGCATATATTGTCAACCATTACCGGTGGTGGAGTTTCCACTATATACAAAACCAAGCAACGAATGCGAAGGCAAGAAAGGCAAATACTTAAGAACCAATCAAAGTTTAAAGCCTAATTCCATAAACCTTCCAAAACTTCTCCCCCATTGGCACCAATTGCCGAAATGGGCAAAAAGTTTCGGAAGGCCAACATAGTGAGAGTTCCTCCACGAGTTAGCTTTTCTCATAAAAATGAGTATAATCAAGTGGACATTTCCACCGATCAATAAAAGGAGGAAATCAAACTATATTGAGAATCCAAAGATTGCAACAAAAATAGCAAAGGAAAAGATACCTCAACAAAAGAGGCAAGCAATCAAAGGATTCGAAACACCAATTAGACACAAGAAGATTTTATGATAAGATCAACCAAGTGTTCTAAACATCAAGAGAGAGCTCCCCAAGGTACATGCACAAAGTAGGATTTGTATTGCAATATGGTGTGCACAACATGGAATCTTCACTCCCTCCTAGACAATCTTTGAACACAAACAAGTGCAAGAAAGCATAGATGGAAATTGAAGCAAAGCAACTAGGTCCACAAGCTTATTAAGATGCAAAAAGGGATATCAAATGAAAACCAAAGCTTGTGCCTTTTAGGAACCACCAAAGAATCAAAAGCAATAAAAGGTGGTCACTAACAAAATGGAATACCAAATAAAGATGTAACTACTCTCATGTGTATAAGTTTCTAAGTAGACATCAACCATGAAGATATAAGTCCACAAAGAAACATGCACACACAAAATAGATACTACGGTGAAGAACATGATATCCAAGTGGAAGTCATATATATACCAATAAGATCATTGCTTAAAAGCATAGCACAAAGCTCAATTTTATCTTAGAAGGATATAGATGAACTTCCAACACAATCTCATCATAGCATAAAAAATATCCACAAGGAAAAAAAAGATAGTTGGGATGCTCCGAGAAAGATAACAAGTATCACAAAGGGTAAATGAGTTTGCAAATTCATCAATATTGCATATGAGAGACTTTGAGAAGAAATGCTAGATTAACATATTTGGGATTGGTGAATCAATAAAATGATTATGTATATTCCCCTTGATATGTAATCATCTCGGCTTGCTCACATTTGCAATAAAGATGTTTTAATAAAGGCTTTGCAAGAACATATCAATTGCAACTAAAGGGATTCATGCCAAGATACAACCTACACAAGGTTGAAAGCTAGTAAAGTATGCATGAGGTAGATACTTGTTAACGAGATAGCATTGGTGATGTAGAAGATAAGAGTTCACGATCATCCGAGCTTGGCTCCAATAAGCACATGGTGATAACACCTTCCTTGTAAATGAGAGAAGCTTCCAATGCATCTCCAATGTATCTAAAACAAATTCAAGTACAAAATGGTACCCAAACTTATTGGGTCCAAAGTAGTTAGAGCAACTACAATACATAGGACAATCTCCACATAAATATGTGCATATTGATATGAAACTGAATTTCATGCACATCTTAGCCATTTAGGATTTGATGGAGTTTATCCTATATATTGGATCAACGAAAGTAAGCATGCCATAAGATATGAATAGTAAATATGCATGCACAAGACTTTCAAGAACCAAACGAGATATAATTTGGACAAAACACCAATTAAACCAAGAAAACACACACAAGTGTGACAAGAAAAGAAATTGTCCAAATTATATCAAAAGCCCAAATCAACACATGATTGAAGATACCACTTTGAAAAGATGCCAAATGAAAGTAAGATACCAATTGATTTGTGCATTATTTATGATTTTGTATTTGAATACAAAGTGGACACAAATGGGATCATCACTCTCCATATATATCATTCAAACACTAGTCATGATCAAGGAGAGCAATAAGATACAAAACCGATTTAAAGAATGATGTTCTACTCAATGTAGGATTGCTTCCCCAAGAATAGTGCATTAACTAGAAGTATGAATTTGAATGTAAGTGCACTAGAGTGGGATCATTGCTTTTCCTAACTCAAGAAAGAATAAAGCAAATTTTGAGTAGAGCAACAAGGATCCAAAAGATACAAGGAAGACAAGAGGAGTTAGATCAAAACAAATCCGTGGCAATAAAATAAGGCAATTCAAAGCAAGAGCCAAAATGAAGATGGTCTACAAATTCCACCACAATTATGAGTATCACTTGTCATGGACAAGCAGTATATAGAGATATTTCTCGGTGGTATAAAGGAATTATATTCAAGACCAACTTCACAACAAATAAGCATATGGCAAAGGATAAGATTTAAAAGCATGATTAGATAAATAGATATTCTTGATAGCTTCAAATATTCACACGATCATGCAAAGCAACTACAAAGAGTAGCTTGAAGCAATCGGTTTCCCAAAAGATATATGCGAACATATTTGGGAGAGCCGTACCAAGAACGTCCATCACAAACAAGATCCAAAAGAGTGAGAGACAAAAGTCATTTAAGCAAAGGAACTTGTTTGAGAGACATGCCACATAGGAATAAGATTATTAACAAATCAATTCTAGGTGGCAATACCTCACATGTTCACATTTTCTAGGTTTGTAATATGCACAAAGCTTATTACTCCCCCATAATGTGATAATCCAAATTTTTTAACAAGAGGCAAACAAAACCAACTAGAGATAATTAATGGACATTATAGAATTTGAATTTCTCATGAGAATGACATACCACATAGAGATAGATAATATTGATATATCAACACTAAGTGGTATTCCTCATGTATACACATTTTAGGAGTGAAGTGCACGAAGCATATCACTCCCCCAAAATGGGATAGTCCATTAATCTCTCAAAAGAGAGCCAACAAGATAAGATATCAAATAAAAGCAATAAGGCTCAACACAAGTAAATGGTGTGCAAACCAACATACACATACTTGATTACTCAAGATAAGTAAGTAGAGAGCACAACACATAAACACTAGCAAGGTACAAAACCTAACACATGCAAGGGTGCAAGCAACTTTCAATGTATATATGATTTAAATAAAAGTTACCGCAAGGAGGAACATTGGATATGAGATAGAACAATATAATCCAAATGACTTGGCTTGAGATAATATAATGATGAAGATCCCTTAATTCTTCATGATGTAGCCAAGTCTCCAATGCCCTCCAACAACACCTATTGATCAAGTTTTAGCTTGTTGGTCCCCAACCAAGTTGGGTCCTAAGAGGTTAGTCACAATAGGCTTGGCAACCCAAATGGTGCTTTTCTTGACACCACTTTGAGTACCAACATATTTGGCAAACACATTGCCAACCTTATCCTTCCGAAGAGAATAAACATCATCAATTATAATGGGGTTGGATAAGGTACCATTAGTGCATGAAGAAGCAAAGTGGCCCTTCTCACGGCATATGTAGCAACATTGGCTTCCTCCTTTCTTCTTAGTTGAATCTCGACTTGAGGAGGGGTAGCTTGATTCTTCTTGGAAGAGGCCTTGCTTTAACTTGAGGAACTTGAGTTTGAACTTGAGGCCGCTTCCCTTGTTGCTTCTCACTAAGAGCTTCTTCTTCAAAGGGCAAGATCTAACATGGTGCCCTTCAACTTTGCACTTGAAGCAAACAATCTTGGCCGAATCCTTAACTTGTTCTTGGCCCTTGTTCTTCTTGATATACTTGGACTTGTTCTTGTTATTGGAGTTGAATCCAAGTCCACTCTTGTCATTGGGGCGTCTTTGAACACTCAACACATTGTCAAGTGTGGACCTCCCAACATGACGCTTTTCCAAGTCTTTCTTCAAAGAAGTGACTTGGGCCTTGAGCTCTTTTAATTCCTCTACATGGTTAGTATCAACACAAACACTAGAGGAAGTAGATGCTTCATTGTTAGAGCAACAAGGCATGGAAGTAATTCATCACAAGATTTAGCAATAGTATGTGATGTAGAATTACTAGGACTAGCACATGGCAATAAAGCATTTAGAGAAAGTTGTGCCATTGTCCACATGAGGCTCACAAGATGTTACCTTTGACATAATAGCCTCATGAGCTAACTTTAGCTTAGCATAGGATGCTAGAAGATCCTCATTAGAGCTAGAGAGCTTTTCATGACTTTCTTCCAATTTCCTATACTTGCTAGTTAGCAACTCAAGTTGAGCCCTTAGCTCAACATTCTCCTTCAAAATAGATGCTTCACGAGAAATGGAGTTAGTAGCACAAGCATCATCAATATTAGAAATGGAAGAAGACAACTTGGCAAGCTCATCATTTTTAGATAGTTGAGTTTGGAGTTGATCATGAGACTTGATAAGGAGAGAGTGTTCACTTTCTAAAGCCTTGTGAGCTTTGTCAAGTCTCTCTATGTCCTCAATTAGTCTAGCATTGCCAACACCAAATTCAACTTTTTCCTTTTTAAGCACTTTATATTTAGCAATAGCATGATCTCTTTCCTTAATGATTTTAGCAATAATAGGATCATTTGACTCATCAAGGACTCAAGCCTCTTCAAGAGAAGCCCTAAGCTCTTCCTCTTCCTCGAGGGCAGCCTTCAAGGTTGCTATTGTAATAGAGTCTTCTCTCTCAATTTCACATTTCTCACCAAATTGAGTTTCCAAAACCTCAATTGTAAGCTTGCGGTGAACAAAGGTACTCATGATTTTTAAGAAGTTATCACTAGCAAGTTTATTCTTTGAAAGAGCACAAAGAACTATTTTACCCATCTCATGAATGGAAGCATCGTTATCATTTTCTTCATCATCATCATCATCATCATCATGAGATATATTGGGATTCGAAGTAGGAGATACCTTTGAATCCTTAGCCATAAGGCAAAAGTGAGTAGTGGACAAAGATGATGAAGAATTACTTGAAGCACCATATAAATCCATATCTTGTTCCATGGAGTGTTCGGTTTCCTCTACATTGTTAGCCAAACAAATACTAGAGGAAATAGAAGCATTTTTATCAAGGCAACAAGACATAGAGAGCATATCATCATGAGATTTAGTTAAGCAACTATTACATGATATGCAAGGACTATCAACACTAGCATGTAAGACATTTAGGGTGCTAGAAGAGTTTAAGTCCAAAGATAGAACATTGCAATGTGATAGAGATGAAGTATAGTCAATAGAATATTCACCATCAACAAAGCAATTTCTATCACCACTCACCATATCATTACCTTGTGACAAATCACATGTTGGTGATGTGGAAGAAGTTGTGAACTCATCACGGCCGGAGGTGGAGGGAGAACAATCATTCTCAATAATGTTGGACACTTCATATATATCTTGAAGCTTGGTCCAAAGCTCATGAGCGTTCCGAAAAGGCATGATTGAAGCAAGAACTACATCGCTCAAAACACATAAGACCATTAGAAACTAGAGTATCGAGATGAGAGTTTTCCTCATCCTCTAAAGATAATTCTTGGGAATCCTTTGGAGGAGAAAAACCCACATCTACAATCCTCTTAATATAATTTGGACCCATGGCCCTAAAAAGATTAAGGATGCGAATTTTCCAAACATCATAATTTGTGCCATCGAATATGAAAGTGGGATCGTGCACTAATTCTCTAAACGACATCTTTACTCTCTAGGCGGTAAAGCCCAAAAAGAGAGCCAGGCTCTGATACCAATTGAAAGGACAAGGATGTCGCCTAGAGGGGGGGTGAATAGGTGATTAAAACTTTTCTGGTTTAGGCTTGATAATTGCGGAATAAAACTAGGTGTTTAAATTAACAAGCCAATAACCTAAATATACTAGGCTCACCTATGTGCACCAACAACTTATGCTAAGCAAGACAAGCAACAAGGTGATAGCAATAGAATACTTCAAGCACGAAGGCTATCACAATGTAAAGCACATAAGTAAAGAGCTCGGGTATAGAAATAACCGAGGCACGCGGAGATGAGGATGTATTCCCGAGTTCCTCCTTTTTAGGGGAGTACATCTCGTTGGAGATGTGTGAGTCAACACAATGACTCAGCAGCCACAAAGGCTTCACCTTCTTCTCCGATGAACCGCACCACAAAGGTTTGGTTCACGTTCAACTATCGGAATCCTTTAAGGCGGAATCCAGAGCCTTTACAACAACGATCCGGGGAACACACACCCACAACTGAATTGGGGACTCCCGAACAGCTACAAGTGACCACAAGAGGTCTCAACCACCACAAAGGCGTCTAGGGTCCAAAGACCCAAGAGTAACAAGCTCACAAACTTTCAACTTCCACGAATCCTCGTGGAGAGCACAAACCGATGCACAATGCAATGGCAAGAGCACAAGTGCTCAAATCCTTCACTCCCAAATCCCACCAAAAGCAACTAATGCTTATGGGGAGAGAAGAGAGGAAGAACAAAGAAGAACTCAACAAATGGAACTCCAAGATCTAGATCCAAAGGGTTCACCTCACTTAGAGGAGAGATGGATTGGTGCAAATGTGGATCTAGATCTCCTCTCTCTTTTCCCTCTAATTTGAGGCAAGAATCATGGAGGAATAGAGAGAAATCAAAGCTTCAAGAGGTCAACAATGGGGGGCAATTTCGTGCTTAGAATCTTGTCTCTTTGGGGAAGAAGGAGGCCTTTTATAGTACCCCACGAAATAGATCCGTTGCAGGAAAAACGGGGAACTGGAATACCGGATATTCCGGTTCCATTTTGGATCGGAATATCCGGCCCTGTTGAAACCTTCTGGAGGTAGCCGGATATTTCCAACCGGATATTCCTAAAAGTACCGAAATATCCGGTTTTCAGAAAACTGACAGAAACAGCAAAACGAATACTGCAATAACTTTTTCATCCGAACTCCGATTTCGATAATCTTGGGCTCGTTGGAATCGCAACGAAGAGCTCTTCAAGATCATGAAGAGAAACATCATAGTCCAACAAGGCAGGATAAAACCAAATGATGAAAGGTAAAACCTTTCTATTAAAGAACAACCGGTAAATCCTCCACCACCAAGAAACCAACAAGTTTTTCATCAAGACTCAGTTTTCTATGATCTTGGGTTGTTTCAAAGATAATCACACGCTCTACAAGATCATGCATATACACATCATAGTCCATCATGTGAGGAGGAAACCACAAGGAGAGAGTTTGACCTCTCTAGAAAAGATAAGCCAGTAAAACCTCCAACATCAAAACGCAACAAGATATGCATATGAAATCCGTTTTTGATGAACTAGAGCTTGGTATGGAGATGAACACATGCTCTAAATTCACACATGGATAAAATCCAAATAAGAACCAAGAAAGATGATATGACAAGAATGCAAAGGTTTGAGCACTACAAAAAGGTGCGATCAAGTTACTCACTTGAAAGCCACTCTTAATAGTACGCCGTCTATCCTATAACCCGGTCTCCCACTAACACCATGATACCGGTAAAATAGAAACTCTATCAAGATCATACCTTTGCCTTGCGCATTCCACTTGAGCTAGATGATGACGATCTTGATCTACATTGCCAATGGACAAGCCCTACAAGGATAGCTCAATGCAACCATTAGTCCATAGAGATTGTCATTAATTACCAAAACCACACATGAGGGCTCATGCACTTTCACCCACGCGCCGCCCTTTCGACCATATAATCTCCTCGTCCCAAAAACGCTAAAGACCCGATCATTATTCCACGAAAAGTTCCGTCGCCGTCGTCGTCGTCAACCCTGGATCGGGAGGGTTCTGAAACTCTTCCCGACACCCTGTCGGAGAGGGAGATCATCACCGGGGGGCTCTACATCACCATGCCTGCCTCCAGAGTGATGCGTGAGTAGTTCATCCTTGGACTACGGGTCCATAGCAGTAGCTAGATGGTTGTCTATCCACTTTGTACCATCATGTTTAGATCTTGTGAGCTGCCTAACATGATCAAGATCATCTTATTGTAATGCTACATGTTGTGTTTGCTGGGATCCGATGAATAGTGATGTTATGATCAAGTTGTTTATCAATATATCTACTGTTTTATTTATGTTCTTGCATGCTCTCCGTTGCTAGTAGATGCTTTGGCCAAGTAGATGCTTGTGACTCCAAGAGGGAGTATTTATGCTCGATAGTGGGTTCATGCCTTCAGAAATTTGGGCTCGAGCGACAGAAACGACTAAGGTTGTGGATGTGTTGTTGCCACTAGGGATAAAATAACTAAAGCTTAGCTTAAGGGTACTGTTGTTAAGTCTAATGCGTTTGTTTACATTACACACTTTGCTTAATGCAATTATCCGTTGCTTGCAACTTAATACTGATGGGAGACACAGATGCTATCCTGGAGGTGGATTATTAGTCATGGATGTAGCTAGTAAGCGGTCCATGTATTATGATGTAATGCCCAATAAATACTACAATAAACAATCATGTCATATATTGCATTGTCATGTGCTTGCTATTTGTCAATTGCCCAGCTGTAATTTGTTTACCCAACATGTATGCTATCTTTTATGGAAAGACACCACTAGTGAACTGTGGACCCCGGTCCATTCTTTTACACTGATAAAAACACTGTTTCCATCACGCTATGCAATCATTTGTTCTCTGTTATTTTCTGGAATTATAATTGTTCTCCACACCATACGTTTAATCCTTTGTATTCAGCAAGCCGGGGAGATTGACAACCTTCCTGTTTCGTTGGGCAAAGTAATTTTATTGTGTTGTGTGCAGGTCCACGACAACCACCATATTTTCTGGCGCTATTAGGAGGCTTCTCTCCCGTCAAGACGCTACATTTTATGGTGCCGTTGTCAACCTTCTGAAGCTCTCTTGACTCCTACTGGTTCGATAACCTTGGTAGAATTACATGGGAAAATTGCTGCTGCACTACATCATACCTTCCTCTTGGGGTCTCCCAACGAACGTGTGTTTTCACGTCGTCAGTTATTACAGTTCTTTGATTACGTTGGTTTAGTTCTGGACTCCAGGAGAAAAATAAGTTAAATTTGCTGGCTCACGTTCATGTTTGTCCATTCCGGTCGGGTGCCCATGGCGCACGAGCCATGGGTAGGATTGCCGGCGTTACTCCTGGCTATAACTTAAAGAATTGTTTGGACACCTCTCGGTATTCAAACTTAGGCATTCCTATGTTTGATTGAAGTTCCGAACTTGGCTTGAACCTTGATTATCAACCTCATGACATGTTGTATATATTGATGTTTTGATTGTCAACCTCAAGTCATGTTTTGTAAATCGTGAAGTAATGAAAATTGCAGTGTACTATCCGAACGTTGTTGCTTGCATGTGTAATTATTCTTTCCAGTATGCTTAAATAGACATCAGAATGCAACTTCATATGTTCTGAAGTTAATACCATTTGTACTGTTTGACAGCCCTAACAGATAAAGGGAAGTTTCTACTGGCTGCTTGAAGATTCAGAAACGGGGCACATACCGAATATATCATTTCTCCAGGAAGTAATTCAGGTGTTGGAAAGCTGAGGTGAGGTCTCAACACTCCATAACTTCAGTATTTCTTTAGAAAACATAACTTCAGTTTTGCTAGCTGATTGGTGGATTATGCATTACTATTAGATTACAGAGTACGTTTTCGATTAAAATTCAAGTGAGGTCACTAGAACCAGACATTATGTTCATGCATAACCTTGTTCTCATTGCTGATATAATCTTCCAAACAATCTTATTATTGTTTATATAATAAAATAGTATGCTAACTGAATTATCCCATCTCTCTATTCCGGGCAGTAAATTTGCCAATAGCATCTACTTCTCTATGCATATGGATAGTTTTGGGTAATTAAGAAAGTACTGGGAGCTCCGCTTCCTGATTTTCTGCTTATTATGTAGGATTCATTTGACAATGGCGAAAAATAGCTAATTCATACTTTCGAGTTTGGATCCCTTTTCTATCTTAGTTTCTTCACGACGATACTTTGCATTAGAACATTGGAATAAAAAGAGGACCGCATGTTCTCTTTGATAATCTGCCAAATACTTTTTCCTGGCCAACTTGATTCAGGGGTTTGGATAAGCGCCATCCTGAACTTTCTTTAGCACCGGTTGCATATTTATTTATTGGTCTGAACATTATTTTAACTTCACTTTTAGATCGGACTTCCTGGGGATAAAGTTCATGATGTACGACAATCAGTAACCGTACGACGGTGCAAAGACCTCGGAGAGCTGATCAAGCCGTTGCTTTGCAAGCAAACAAATCAGCCCACATGTTTCAGACGGTAATTTTGAAAGTATCATACAAGTTCAATTTTCTCAAATAAAGAGGACCGAGAAGAATGCAGTGCAGTATCCAGTGCCCTGTAGGTCAGGGCACTGCATCTGATCCAGTCCAGAGAAGCCACGGAGCATCTCAAGGTCCTTGGCTCTAAGAAATAAAGTGCCTTGATGGAACGAGCATCTGCAGTGCTGGTGCTTGAATTTCCATGGCCGGCTGACCGTCGATGGAACGAGCATCTGCGGTGCTGGTGCTTGAATTTCCATGGCCGGCTGACCGTCGCATCCGTGAAGAACTTCCAGTGTGTGTGCGGTTTCGTGACAATGTTTTGCAAGGATTTAAGTAACTAACTTATTTATTTTACATGTGGTAGTGTGTATGCAACTATGCAAGTCTTGAGCAGGCATGAATTTTTGGTTATGAATTTCATTTGCCGTCTTTTTAGTGTAATGACTTCTATATGTCCAGAGTCCGATGTTACCTACGATTTGGATTATCGGGGGTTCGGAACAATGTGAGAACTGTCACGCGCGGCAAGCCGCGCTTCCTAACTAGTGATTATTCAGTTGGACTAATACTAGGGCAATATAATGGAGATCAGTTCAATGTTATTCACTATGCAAGTAGAACTCTAAATGATGCTCAACAAAATATGATTGTGACGTCTGATTTCAATGAAATCGGGAGAGACCCCTTTTAACTAAAAAAATTAATCGGCCGTGGTGCTACATACCTCTGAAAGTGCAGACTAATTCAGTCACCAAAGCTAGTCACCAAAGCTTATAAACATTGAGTGGCTCCGTGGTCTCCGTGTAGGCGAACGTCCGGTAAATTTGGCCTCTGTTGTTGCAGTCTAACGGCCGTGGCTTCCACTGGTGGTTCTGCACCACATTAGTGCACGGAGAGCTTGAGGGCGTGTGTTCATATAGGACCAGCCCTTCGCCAAGCCAAGTCCCATGCGTCAGAATGGTGGACATGCCATGACCCAGGTGTGGCCGCGCGAGCCGCTGCCCTGGCCTCGGCATCGGACGCTCATGTAGTCCTCGTCTTGGCAGCTGCACGTTATACCGATGATTCCACTTTCGTTCCATCCTCTCACCCTCTAGAATCCACACCTATAACAATGGCATGCATGTGAGGTTGTGGCTGTCTGACTGACGGACGGGATGAGGTATGTAGTATTAACAAAACTAGTTGAATGCCCGTGCGTTGCCACGGTCTAACAAAGTGCATGAAAATACCAATGATATAGAAAAGTAATTAAGAGTTGGCGCGGTCTTTAGGAGGAACATGATCATAGCACATCAGAGAACCAGAATATACATGTAGAAGTCATATGAAAAAATGTTTTTTTTTGTTAACTCAGCTAAAATGAATAGTAAAAAGGAGTACTATGGTCCGACTATTGTTTTTATATATCTCTTCTCCAACCCGTGGATTTTAATTATCAACAAACTGCATAAAAAACTAAGATGTGGCTGCTGCCTTATTTGATTTTGTAAAAGGCGGACAAAGACGACGATAGTTCATACTGAGTGTGGATTTCAAAGAGGACAAACAATAATATTTTCAAAGTGGATACAAATAGCTTGCATATGATTTAGTCAGTAAAGAGCATTCAACATATATTTCATAAGGAATGTATTTGGTGGTTATCGGTATAGCAAGGTTCCCATACAAAAAATATATACATATTCTCATATAATCAGTTTTATTTTCATGCAATGGGATCAACGACACGTTGGGTTCCTGTTGCTGATTCAACTCCTGTTTTTCGGCTTCTGAGTATTGCTCATCTTTCTGTATTGAAATAGATCAGATGATTGACATATATATCTCATATAGAGTACATTAGTGGATTAATGATTACCCTGTAGCTAGATCTTATTTTAAATCCAACCAAGATGAACGTAAATGGCAACATATCACAAGTCGATCTGCAATCACATAAGCCAAACGTCGGCATCAATAAAAGGAGGAATTAGATATTTCATCTTTCAGACAGAACCAGTGTATGATCTTTAGTACGGGCGAGATCGAGTAGTAAAACTGGAAATATCACCATCAAGAATTAGTTCCTTCATGACAGCACCAAGAACCAGCCCTCCCCCTATGAGTTTCTTTACCACTGTCTGTGCTACCATGGATCTCAAGTTCTGAACTCGGGGGAAAGGGAGCTCCGGACCTGCGGTCAAACTGAACCACCAGGGCCTTTTCGAGCCTGCTTGCGGTGTGCAGCATGCGCACCAGCTCGCTGGCAGATGGCCTTGCCCACGTACTGCTTCAGCCAAACACCGAAGCAGCGGTGCAGGGTCGGCGCCGCGAGCCGGCGAACCGCGGCCGGGAACGGGCGCCACCGTCTCAGTGCCAGGCTGAAGCTCTCGTGCTCCAAGACCGTCAGCTCCTCCGTGTCCTTGGCGACCCATGGATCTGAAGCTCCGAGAAGAGGGTGCTCGCCCAAACTTTTTGTTCCGCCAGTACAATGGCCGGAAAACCCACACGTACATGTTACGTCACCGGCGCCTCCCATCTGCCCTGCCGCGCGCTCCCGCGCCACTCCGTTTTCAATTGCCAAAACCTTCACGTCCCCCCATCCCACAGATGGAAGACCGCCACGCCGCTGCCGGGCGAAGGTCCGCGTGAACGGCGCGCCTGCCGAGGCGACGCTCTCCACCGGCGGTGGCCCCGAGCTCCGGTGGCGCTACTGCGCTGGCACCGCGGCGGAGAGTAGCCTCTCGCTCGAGGCCGACGTGCTCGGCGTCGAGGCGAACGGGAAGGAGGTCTTCGTCCGGGCCTTCGTGGCGGACCGCGGACGATGCCGCGGAAGAGAAACCGCCGTCGTGCTGCGCGGCCGGTAAGGCGGGAGGGAGAATGCGCAGGAGGAGGAGGGACTACGTGTTCGAGATGGCCGACGGCGAAGGCGCGGCCGCGGCGTGGGGCGATATGCTGAGAGGCTGCTTGGACTCGTTCGGTACGTACGTCCGCCGTGCTGACGTTTGTCGTCTCTGACGGAGACTTTGGTTCAACCGGGTGGCCGCCTCCATGATGGTAGTAGGAGATCGCTCGGTGTGACGACGAAAGAAAAAAATCCAATTGTTTTTTCAGTTATTACGGATGGCATGGTGGGTAATTAACCAATATTGCAAGGGTAAAACCGGAAAGTGAAAAACGGACCATCACCTGAAGACATATTATATAGTAGAGATAAGGTGATGAATGATTAGAAAAATACTGTCCTAATCAGATGTTGGCATTTAATTCTCATTCAGGACTATTATAGCTCGGCTTATGAACTTTTCTGCTTGATGTGTAATGCTTCTCAGTATTGGTTGACATATTTTTTAAATCACAAATGCCCTCTCTAAATATTACTCATAACTAGCAAAATGCCCGTGCGTTGCAACGAGAGAGAATAAATTCTGACATTCTTGCTAATTGATCAATTGTTTATTTTTATTTTTATTTTGAAGCTGCCCATGCGTTGCTACGGATATAAAAAGAAAAAAATAGTCTCGCAAACCTGAAAAACAGTTTAATATATCATAGTTCATATCATGATTTTTGTTGTATACCCTACAACTACAAGTAGTTTGCCATCTTAAGTTACTCTCACGATAATCACCTGATACTTGCTGAATCTGTACTGTAAAGCTAATCAAAGCAAGGAATGGGATATTAATGATAAAAAGGGGGTTCACAAAGCCTCTAGGACACACCGCTGCGAACATTCTGATTAGCTTTGGAAGCTGAATCTTTAGCAGCTTATGAGGAAGTAACTCTGGAGCGCTTGGCAGTAGGGTTGGTTACAGGAGTGCTTGCCCGTTTCAGCTCTTCCCTCGGAACACCAGGCTGAGTAAGAGGCTTCCAAGCAGATCTAGTCACTTCATGAGGTTTCGGACATGGGTTGCAGTGGGTCGTGATTAACATAGATGAGTGCTAAAGCAAGTATTGTAATACTTTTGCTGCTGCTTGTGCTATCGACTCTTTCCTTCACCTTCTAGAAATATTGAATAAATATCAACATCTAAAATCGCCATGTACACAGCATGATTCAGTGGCACATATTCAAGCACAACAAATTCCATACTATATCTCTAGGCACATTATCTATGGTTTTAAAAAATACACATTCTACGAAATAAAACCTATCACACTGAATGAACTGAATTAACCAGACATGGAAAACAGTTAACATGACACCATGGTGCACAACAAACTCCGCGAGTCTGCTCCATTCTAAAGAGCAAATAAGTTGTCTAGATTAGGCACCAATGGATGAGATGGATCAAGATGCAGCTAAAGAAAAATGGAAGTTGAGACATAGGAGTAACATACCTGCACAAAGAGACTACCGGACTGTCGGAACTCCCATGGTCGGTGACTCAGCGTCCATCCCACTTTGCTTCTTAGCATTCAATCAAACATTGCAAGTCGCACATGCACTTACCCAATAGCAGCAGGCATGAACTATCAACATACACTGTTCTCTGCCTTTGTATGGAATGCATCATGTATCATATCTGACAAATACACATCTCTTAATTTCTGCTAGCTTCCTTGGGGACAATAACACAAACATGTACCGGGCACAGACACCTCTCTATTTCAATCAACCGGGCATGGAAGCTAGAGGGAGATGTACGAAGTGGATTGTGCACAGTCCATGGCGTTGGTCACAGTGGCACGCCGACAGCCAAGTCCTCGACAAAGACCTCCCCATCAACTGCTCTCAAGCTGCCGGACACCCCCATGGCGGCAAAGAAGAAGAGGACGGGAACAGAGCAAAGACTCCAGATCGAATACTACGTGAGCAGGTCTGAGAGCCACACCGCAGATCCGCCAAAAGGGTTCCTTCCAAGGCCTCCATCTCGGGCTCTGTGGAGAACAACGAAGCAGGAGGAAGAAGACCCCGGTTATTCAGATTTGGATTTGGATTATTTTGGGGAAAAAACTGAACGAAGAGAACCACTTTCCCCTGGCTATGGTGGCCGCCGGAGATGCGGGGAAGGCAGACGGTGAAGGTGAAGGTGAAGGGAGGGCTGGTCACGCGGGCGGTGCGCTGGCTGGTAGGTAGGCCGGCGCAAGGAGCGGGGTGGCCTCAAGCTGGAAGAGACGACATGTCCTCACCTGATCCGGCGGTCCGGCCGTCCCAGATGTGCCGCCGCCGTCGACCATGAAGCTCCAGCCGCCATTTTTTCGCGGGGAGAAGCTTGCGCGGCTGGGGAAGGCTGGGGAGAACAGGTCACAGGCTCTATAGGCGCGGCCGCCGTAGCGTAGGGTCGGCGAACTCCAAGCCGAGATCGCCGCCTGATGCGATTTTCTGGCTAGCTCGTGGGGCAGAGTTTGTTTGGTCGTAGCGAACCGGTACGAGACATAAAAAAAAGGACTGCGCGTTGAATTTATAAAACCTAGAGGGTTAAAACGCAAAAACGCCGCGACGTACCAACGAAAAAAAACGAAACGTTTTTTCCACTTACCGGTGGCAGTGGTGGGTAATATCTCCTAACTCACGAGGGTAAATTGGGAAACAGAAAAACGTACCAACCATCACCTCTGGCCATATTATATAGTAGAGATTTGGGCAAAAGAAGAAAAAAAAGATTATACCTGGATCTTCTCATGCACCATGAAGCCATCGCTGATGACGGCGGCCAGCCTCCCGCGCACCTCGGCCAAGTGGCAGATAGGCTCCGGCGGTGACTCGGCGGACATGACACACTCGTCCTCGAGGTCGAAGGACATGATCCTCTCGGTTTCGGTGACCCAGTACGCCGCCCCATCTAGGGCGACGACGCCGGCGTCGAGCCTGCATCTCGCATCAGGCGGCGCTGACACATCCCTCCACGACGCTTCCCCGAGCGCGAACACCTGCACCTTGTCTTGGTCGCGTGAGACATGCACGATCTTGTACTGCCCCGTGACCGAGTGGTACGCAAAGCCGTACGCATGATGCCAGCCTATCTTGGGGCGCCTAAACCGGCCAGCGCCTGGGACTGGCGGGAGGCCCAGAGCCTCGCCGGTGGCCGGATTGACCAAGGTTATGGCGCCGCCGGGTTCGTTGTTGTCGCACAGGCACAGCAGGCCGTTGCAGGCGCCGACCACTTGCATCGCCAGGTATGCTTCGTGGTCCGTCGTCCATAGCGGAGTGCATCTGCCGACGTCGTCAACGATGTATGCACAACGAGACAGCGTCTCGATGAGAGGCCTGGCCGGGCCGATCTCTATCTTGGGGGTGCGCTCGTGGACTAGGTCGCGCCAAAGCCGGCACACCAGCCGGAGCCGCCGCCGGCAGATTGGCGAGAGCCGCAGCAGGATCTCCACCAGTACGTCCGTGGGGACGTCCATTGCTTGCTTCGACTCGATCACGTCAAAATATATACGTAGTATATAGAGGAACACCGGCGCCTGTCGTTTCTTGCTTCGATCGCTAATCTCTCACGGTACAAGGTTGGAGCCCTTTACGTACGTGTATATATGTACCCGGGCCGGAGAGACCAACCGATCCTATTAGGAAACCGAATCCCATTCCACTAAAAAAAAAGGAAACCGAATCCCATAAAAAGGAGAACTTTGCCTGTGGCAAGATGGCTAGGAGGGTGGTTGTACCCCCAGTCCACCAGAGTTCAAACCACAGGTTTGACGCTGGTGTTTCTCATTTAGGCGGAATATTCTTCAGTGGGAGGCGACGTTCCCGTCGACGGCGAGGCGCCCGTGGTGACTTCGTCAATCTCAAGACCATCCGCCGGCTCAGTCTCTCGGAGGTGCTCATAGGGGTAGGGTATGCGTGTGTGCGTTCATAGGGGTGAGTGTACGTGCGTGTTTGTGAGCATCTGCGTTGTACTGTGTTTCGCAAAAAAAAAAATCCCATAAAAAGTAAATACTCCGTACCAGGAAACCGAACTGCCCCGTACTTGACTCGACTTTTTTTTTGCGACACGAACTTGACTCGACTCACGTTGACATTGTATATGTACTACGAGTTAAATACATGGAGAACCACAAATTTTTACTGGACGTGCAAATGACCCCATAAACTTGCAAAGTGGGGTTGGTGACTCTTAAAGTTTTGTATTACAGTATAAAAAAACATAATATTAGTCCAAATTCACACAATCAGCTGCCACGTTGGAGAGATTGGGCCTCTAATTTTGCAAAACAAAAATTTGTCTTTTATATTTAGGATAAATTTGACTAGAAGAAATTGTAAAACGGTTTTATGCGTTATGTTATTTTTCATACTTCTAGTCTCACCCAGAAATCTGATTCAGCCATATGATCTACTCTCAACGATGATCATTTTATCGATGGTCTGCAGATGGCTGGCAACTAACCATGTGATACTTGCGTTTCAGGCTAGATCCTTCCCGAAAGAACCTGGCCCGGTGAGTGGCAAACTGTTTGTGGACGCTTTCTTGAAAGTGGAAGAGGCCCATGGCGTACATGGGTAGGTTGGCATGGCAAGAATTGGGCAAAACCAACCGACCTCCTGAGGATAGGAAGTGAGAAACCTACCAATCTAGGGTTCGACTCTGCCGAGTTTTTGAACAAAAAGAACCATTGTTAAATTATGAGCACATTTCGTCAATGGGTAAGCCCGGGTAGATAAAAGGAGGATTTCCCAGCTTTGCAGTTTAGCTGGTTGGCCACCGGAGTTTGAACCTCACTGGGCTGTCCGAGAACGAATACTTTACTCTTGTGATAGTTGATCTTAACTCCATACATGTTCTCCAAACACATAAGCAGGAATTTCATGTGTGCCACCTGTTCTTCACTGTATTGGATGAGGGTGGCGTCATCCGCATACTGGATATGTGTGATGCCCCTAGCACCAGATACGGCACGATGCCATGAATAGGCCCCGCAACATTGACCGCTGACAGGATAGCTAACAACCCTTTTTTTTTTTAACAAGGAGCGGCTCAGAAGGGCCTGGATACCATTACTAGTCAAAGCGGCGGGTACAATTTACATTAGGAACCAAAAGAAAAACAGAAATAACAACCAAGTCCCTAACTTTTACATAACAGACCCTACAAAGAAAAAGAGGAATGCAATTGGGTCCTCCGCCGTCGACGAAGAAGAGAGAGCTCCAGCCGCGGCCGTCTTCCTCAGCGTCGGGGACTACGCCACTTGACACCAAGAGGACGTTGAGCGCCACAGCGAACTCTGCAAAGGGCCTCCGCATGGAGGTTGAACAATCGCCGATGAACTTCGGCGAAATTGGCCACCAACTGGCCTCCAGAGTCGGTCGGCTACAGAAGGCCGCCGAGATTGTACTCCAGATCGCGGTATCACTACTCCATGGCAGCTGAATGTCAACATCGCACCCGGCGATTTACTTCCTCCCAACACTTCCACTTTGAGCAGAGGAAATTGAAATTGCCTCGTCATTCACCAATATCAAGCTGCCGGCTTCCGGCCACCGCACCTGAATAGCATATCCGCCATCGAACCCCGCACTCCCGCCATGACCCGGAGGAGACAGATTGGAGAGAGATTTGCAGCAGCAAAAAGCAGAAGAACATACCTTATTGAAGGAGGAGTTGCCCAGTGCCTACATCGTCGTCTTCGGCTTCCTCCATGGAAGCACCACAGCGAGAAGCAGCAGCACCGCGCAGAGTAGAGCCTGGCTAGAACAGCTCCACTCCAAAACCCCTGTGCATACCTTATTAGAAGGGATGCGCGAGCTCGTCAGCCACCCTTGCAACATCGCCTGCCACAAACGGAGTGCAGCGAGGCAGAAAAAGCTCACGGCGCGACGGATCTGGCCGCCGAGATCCACCGTCCGACCCTCAGTCGACACGTAGGCAAGCAGGGAAAGCCCTAAACGAAACCTACATCTACTATGTACAGCCCAAGCAACGCAACCTCGTCCACACCGAGCGGCAGCGCCGCCGGAGAGGAAAGAGGCGCTCGCCGGGAAGGGAAACGGGGAGCGGAGGTCGACTCTCAAGACGAGCGGAGAGGAAGAGGAGAGAGTGTATTGTCCCTAGCTCACAACTTATCTACTGATCTACTCCATCCTTCGTGCTAGCTAACAACCCTTCAGCTACGAAGTTAAAGAGAAACGGAGAAAGTGTGGATCCCCGTGGCGCACTCCTCATAAATGCAGTTTGGTTTGGTCTAAAAGTGTGATCTAAAAACAAACGACTCCTTATAAATGCAGTTTGGTTTGGTATGATAATTTTGTGAGCGATCGTATCCAGCCGGGTCGCAAAGCCTTTCAAAATGATTTTAAAGACAACATTGATCAGAGTTGTAGGGAGGATTTGGGAGATTTTGTCAGCTCCTTGGACTTTCGGGATCAGCGTCAACACTCCAAAGTTGAGAGTGAGATATCTGTCCTCTTCAGGATAAATTCATTAAAAATATGGAGGACGCCATGTTTAACTAAGGGCCAACATTTCTTGAAAAATTGCCCGAGAAGCCATCCGCCCAGGGGCCGTGACATTTCATTTCCTTCACTCTCATCTTCAACAAAAATAACATCCGGGAGGTTATTGTCTTGGAGTGAGGCCTGCATATCCACCTCGCAGGTGTTAGCAGCCTGACCACAACAACGTGCAGTCGAGGTGCCTAGAAGCTCCCTATAGAACACATATATATGTTCTTGTGACTCAAGCTTCCTCGAAAGAAAAGGAAGATTGAGGAGAAGAAAATGAGATGAGAGCCTCTCTAACCACAATGTTCCAATTCGACCCCTTATATGTCCGCAGACACGTGTGGACACTGTCCGGACATGTATTATTTGGACTCACATTTGCTGGCGTATCAAATCATGTCCTTAAAATTGGCCGATTATTTACCTATGATTGGTAGAGAAGTAGAGAGGGGAAAAAGAAAGAAAAAAGTGGTCATCGTGGGCTAGTCGGATAGTCTGAACACACCGGACACCCACATACTCAACTCATATTGGGTTGGATAACACACCGGACACCCACATACTCAACTCATATTGGGTTGGATAACGGGATAGATCGGATACATAGAGATAAAATGGAAGACTGGTTGAGTAGACTTTTTTTTAGTGTGCCTCTTACTGTCCGCCCGAATAATTAAGGCGAGATCGGGGACCAATTGGAGATTATGCAAATTAGATGTCAACTTTAGTCAAAAACCACGCAACATCACCAACAAAACGAATTTAGTGGGGAGAGGGAGCAAATCAGCAAATGGTAACAGTTTCTTCCTTAATTATCCGGTTTCCTAGTTGAACGACCAAAAGTGATAAGCTTGGTAATTTTAGAGATGGGAAATGGAATTTCCTTTGCGAGTCCAACGTTTCGCTGGTTTTATAAACAATCGCCCTTCAAGTTAAACGGCATTACCAAATCAATCCTCCCGCACCGGAATCTTCGCGATGTCGTCCCCCCAAATCGCACCCCCAAATCGATCCCCTTCACCGCGCTGGTGCAGGTGTACACGAGCTCGAGTCCGCCTCCAATGGCGCGTCCGCCGACAGCTCGCTACCCTCCGAGTCCGAGGCCCAGGGCCAGGCGCCGCCTCCCCTCTCCAGCGCCCCTCTCCAACGCCGAGCGCCTGCCTCCTCTCTCCAGCGGCCGCTGCCCCTCTCCAACGCCGAGCGCTAGCCTCCGCGTCTGCCACTCTCCCCAGACCGGTTCAGCGCCTCCGCGGCGTCCTCCAGAGCCGGACCTTCAGGTGTCAAGAAGGGCAAGAAGGAGGAGTCTCTGCCGCAGCAGGTGGTGGCGGAGGACGACATCTGCGAGGAGGAAAACCTCATCTCCGCCGACAGCGCCGCCGCCTCGCCAACTCGCCGCGCGCACTCGCTCCGGCCCCGCTTTCGCGCGAAGCAGTGTCTTCAAGGTCCATCCACCAAATCCCGCCGCCTGCGACGGCCGACCGGGGGGCGCCACAACCAGACGGCGAGGGAGACATGGAACCGACGTCTGTTGGCTAGGGTTTGGTCTGCCTCCGGAGTCGCACGCGCAAGGCAGAGAGATATGTCACAGATGGCAGAGCCATTTAGTCTAATGTGTATATATCCATAAAACAAATCATTTACCCCTACTGGTTTGGTTATAAAAGATTATATGCATTCATGTGCCCGACCTGAATCTCGGAGGAACACTAGCAAACATTCTTGTATACCAAACATTTAGCTAAGGCTAGGGCCGTTCAACTGAATTTTAAAACCAGGGCTAGTTAATATAAATATAGTTATCCTAAACTTTTATACCTTCTTTTTCTTTAACCTTATTGAGGAATATACTCTGTATACTATTTAGTTCGCATAGTTAACCAAACAATTTATAAATTTTCAGTTATAAAGTTTCAATGTATAGCAATTAAAATTTATCTATGTTGGGAAACCTATTTTCCTTTGTGAGATACTACTCTTGACAAGATACAAAACAACCTTAAATGCGAAAAAACACACATTCTTTATTTTTTACAATTGACTAATTATATATCGTATATTTATGATATTTTTTGAATTTTTTATATAATTCTAATATTGTTAAATATATTGGTAGAGATTATAATGGATAGAGCCTAACAAGTATCTTAATATAGACGTGTATTGTGTGGTTATGTAAGTAAATATATAGAAAATTCTAAATTGTTTGATAAAGACTTTATAAAGGATCATAGTCCTAGGGGAATGAGCTCAGAAATTGTTTGATAAAGACTTTATAAAGGTTTGCGGTTTTGGCCTGGTCCTACGAACCAAAAGTTTGGGAGATGGTTGCAAGTCTGTCAATTTGTCTCTTTCTAAATATTCAAAACACTTATGATGGCAATTTCCAAGAACATGTGCTCATTCCAATTCTGCTTGGCAACGGAGATTGTTGCAAGTCTGTCACCATGATTTTTCCAAGCAATCCCTAAATCTGCTAGCAGGAGCTGTTGAACTGGTAGTGGAAGAAATCCTTTGGTTCCTTTGGGGACCCCTTCTCTTGGAAAATTCTAACCCATCACAGTATGGTTCTTTGTACTAATTAATTCATGGAAACACACTTCTGGAATCCCCTTGGGCTACTACCAACCTCCATTCTTACGACACACGAACCAATGTGACGTCAAATGGGTAAGATCACGAACAAAAGGATTAATGGACATGTTTGTGATGATGTATAAGCTAGCCAATTAAAACACCCATGTATCACAACATACAGTGAGGTGAGGGGTTTTATAGGATGAGTGCAAAGAGAATTGACAGGAAGAAAAAAAAGTGGGAAGAGAAATAGCGGGAACGGAAAGAGAGGAGACAGATGGTGGGGACGAAAAAGGGCGGGAGAAGACAACAGGGTGGAAAAAACACACTTCTGGTGTGGTCGACGACGAAACACTCTATTCGTCATGGGGGCGCCACAACATGCACTTTCGTCGACCCTTTTACGCAAGAAGATCACTTTTCGTCCGGCGCTGAAATGCAAAGTAGTTTTTGTTCTGCTCGGCAACGAATACCATTTTGTCCCTCCCAGCGACAATAGCAACTTTTCGTCTGACGTGGTGGTGACGGTGTGCTACTTTCAAAATTTAATATTCCTTGATCATAGTAGAATATTTATAAGAAAATATCCAGAAAAAAGGTAGGGGCAAATGGAGGAGCTCATGGAATATGTGTGCCACCTGAATCTTAGCAACACACTGCTGTGAATCAAGGCTAGAAAAGTAGCAATACACTTGATGCACAATTGATAGAAAATCTGCATATCAACCAAATGTTTTGACTAATGACAGTATCTTGATTCTAGCAGACCAAGTCA
Organism: Poa pratensis; assembly: GCA_947311845.1. NCBI lineage: Eukaryota > Viridiplantae > Streptophyta > Magnoliopsida > Poales > Poaceae > Poa > Poa pratensis. Next base: position 21,827,410 of record CAMZMU010000050.1, on the reverse strand, counting down.
AAATCCCCTACATCCATCGATAACCATCTACAGATCAGCGTATGCTTTCACTGCTAACTAAATAACAACATCTACTACAATAATCAGTGCGCACCAACATAGTGCATCGACTAGTACGAATCAATAGAGCAGCCATTCAGTTCTTACTTCTTAGTCTAACAGGAAAATGAAAAGCTTCCACAACTATATTAGTGTGATTAATACTATTTTACTGATTACTGCACTAATGATCTTGCTATGGCATCATGTTCCTTCTGAATGATAAGTCTATATTCAACATATTCTGATTCTAGTAGTAGCATATTCGAAGCAGTGTTGGTGCATTCAGATTACAGAGTGATACTGAATCATGGTATCTTAACTTCATGTTCTTGACAGTTCTTGGCGTTTTGATTTCGTATCCATGAATACTCAACAACAATAATTATCCATCTCCAGATCTGCGTGTAAGACAACATAAATTCTGAGACTCACATGCTCACAACGGAAGGGTGTTAAACGAAGATATTAGTCGAGATAGGAGCGGCTCACCGTGACTTGCACGTCACGATTAGGGAGTTGAGATTGATGTAAATCTGTTAGAGTTGTAGTTGTTTAGATCCTAACTACTGCTATGTATATCCTGTAACTCCTGGCTATATAAACATGACGACCCCGATGCTATTTGGCACGGCAAACCAATCTCTTCTCCTCGTTTAGCTTTTATATGGTATCAGAGCCTCCGCTCCCAATCGACCAAGCCATGGCTCCCAACACCTCCGGAACCCTCGCCACCTCCACTGCTGCCTCGTCAAGCTCCACACCATCACCATCCCTGCCGTCCTTTGCTAGCTCCATCACCGTCAAGCTTGACCAGGAGAACTATCTCCTGTGGCGTGCCCAGTTCGTTCCTGCCCTCCATGCCCACGATCTGATGGGCTTCGTCGATGGGTCGATCAAGGAACCCGCGAAGATGATCGCCGGCGCCAGCGGGGATGACTCCGCCAAGGTACCCAACCCAGCTTATCATATCTGGTTCCGTCTTGACCAGCAGGTCCTCAGCGCCATCTTGGCATCACTCACGCCCGGACTCCTCGGGCACGTCCTCTTCATGGCGACCGCGGAAGAAGTGTGGAAGGCGCTGGAACAGATGTTCGCCTCCCGCTCCAGGGCGCGCATAGTCCAGCTGCGCGTTCTGCTCGCCACGACACAGAAAGGCGATCTGTCGATGGCTGAGTACTACCACCGCATGAAGAACCTGGCCGACACCATGTCGTCGATCGGCCAACCGCTCAGCTCGGCGGAAATCGTCTCCTACATGCTTGCCGGCCTCGGCAACAACTACGACGCCCTCATCACGTCGCTCACCTCTCGCACCGAGGATGTCTCCATCGGTGAGCTCTACGCGCACTTCATGAGCTACGAGGCTCGCCACCCGGCGCGCGACCAGACCTTCCAGCAGCACTTCGCCAACAACGCCATGCGAGGTGGTGGTCGCGGCAACTTCGGACGCGGCGGCGGTCGCGGCAACTTTGGCCGCGGCGGAGGACGCGGCCCTCATCAAGGAGGGCGTGATGGAGGCAACAACGGCAACCACGGCAATGGCGGCGGCCGTGGCAACAATGGTGGCGGCGGACGCGGGAACAACGGCAATGACGGCCGTCCCAAGTCCACATGCCAGATTTGTGGCAAATACGGCCACGACGCTCTCCGCTGCTACTCACGCTTCGACCACTCGTACCAGCCGGAGACGAAGATGGCTGGACATGCGAGCTCCAGCTCGGACTCCTACGGCGTTGATCCGAACTGGTACGTCGACTCCGGAGCAACCGACCACCTCACCAACGACCTCGACAAGCTGAACGTCCGCGAGACCTACAAGGGCAACGATCATGTCCAAGTGGCTAACGGTAATAGTCTTTCCATTACGCATGTTGGTAATTCTGTTTTATCCAGCTCATCTCGATCCTTGCATCTTAAAGATGTCTTACACGTTCCAAATATTAGCAAAAACCTTGTATCTGCTCATAGACTTGTTAGCGACAATGATGCTTTCCTTGAAATTCACCCTGATTTTTTCTCCGTTAAGGATCGAGCCACGAGGGCGGTGCTGGTGGAAGGTAGATGTCACGGCGGGCTCTATCCTGTTCCACCGATCTCTCGTACCCGTCACGTCCACTTCGCCAAGCCATCACGAGAGATTTGGCACAGGAGATTAGGGCACCCCGCGGCACCCATCGTTCAAGCCATCCTTTCTTCCAACAAGCTAGAGTCGTCGTTGAATAAAACAGTGCATGTTTGTGATGCATGTCAACAGGCCAAAGTGCACCAGCTTCCTTATAGTCTTTCGAGTCGTGTGTCCACCAAACCTCTCGAGCTTGTTCACTCCGATGTTTGGGGTCCTGCAATAAAATCAGTAGGAGGCTATAGTTACTATGTTAGTTTCCTAGATGATTACAGTAAGTTCACTTGGGTTTACTTGTTGAAACACAAGTCCGATGTAGAACAAGTTTTTTATCAATTTCAAAGTCGTGTTGAGAAATCTCTTGGATCCAAAATTTTGGCTGTTCAAACAGATTGGGGTGGCGAGTACCACAAATTGCATCGTTATTTCTCAAATACTGGCATCGTTCATCGTGTTTCTTGCCCACACACGCATCAGCAAAACGGTGCCATTGAACGTAAACACCGTCATCTAGTTGAAACAGCTCTCGCCTTGTTAGCCCAATCTCATGTTCCACTACGTTTTTGGGATGAGGCAATTCTTACGGCTTGTTTTTTAATCAATCGCATGCCTAGCCGAGTAATCCGAAACCAAACACCTGTAGCTAGACTACTTCATACTCCACCGGACTACACCTTTCTTCGAATTTTCGGTTGTGCGTGCTGGCCGAATCTCCGACCATATAACCAACACAAACTTTCCTTCCGCTCTAAACTCTGCGTTTTTCTCGGCTATAGCTCCTTGCACCGCGGTTACAAGTGTTTTGACAGATCAACGAGCCGTATCTACATCTCACGTGATGTAGTTTTTGATGAGCAGTTTTTCCCTTTCTCCAACACGTCTTCCAATTCCATGCCACCAATTGAATCCTCGATTCTTCTTCCCGAGCAGGATACAGAGTTATCTCATGCTGATGATGGTTTGACTAACTGTGCTACTAATCCGCCTGTTTCAGTATTTCGTGCTTCAGGTCCTATTGGTGACTCTGTCGAAGATGCTGTACATGTTCCTGGCCGCTACGTCGACCTCACCACAGCGCCATCCATGCATGGGCCATGCACTCCCGGGCCGTCCTCTGACGTGTCCACCGCTGATGGGCCAGGCGCACCCGACCAGGCCACGGATTCATCTGATCCTCCCTCGCCGCAGACCTCTGCTGGGCCTCATGTGCCTGAATCGCCGGAGCAGGCCTCTCACGAGTCGTCGCCTGCATCTTCGTCTCCAACAGCTTCACCTGTCCCTGACAATGCCTCGGCTGATGCTGGTCCTGCACTACACCCAATGGCCACACGCCTCCGTCAGAATATTGTTCAGCCTCGCAAATTGCATGAAGGCATCATTCGGTATGATCCGAAGAAGAGAGCATTCGCTGCTGAACCTGTGTCACATGTACAAGCACTTGATTCCCCAGCTTGGAAGGAAGCCATGGATACAGAGTATGCAGCACTGATAAGGAACAGCACCTGGCGTTTGGTTCCTGCACCACCTGGTCATCATGTGGTCAGTTGCAAGTGGGTGTTCAAACTCAAATACAAGGCAGATGGCACTATTGATCGGCACAAGGCTCGTTTGGTGGCTCGTGGGTTCTCTCAACAATATGGTGTAGATTACACCGACACTTTCAGTCCGGTCATAAAACCTACTACTGTTCGTCTCATTCTTGCCATTGCGGTTTCCAAGGGCTGGCACTTGCGTCAGATTGACATTCAGAACGCGTTCCTGCACGGAGATATTCAGGAAGAAGTTTATATGGATCAACCGCCTGGCTATGTTGACTCCAGTCGTCCCACATATGTTTGTCGCCTTCAGAAATCCTTGTATGGTCTTAAACAGGCACCGCGCGCCTGGTACTCGAAGCTGAGCATGAAACTTCAGGAACTTGGCTTTGTTCCTTCCCGGGCAGACACCTCGCTGTTCATCTTCACTTCACCCACGGTGACCATGTACATGCTCATTTATGTCGATGATATAATCGTTGCTGGTTCTCGTCAAAGTGCTGTTGACAAGCTTCTGGTACAGCTCCGTGATGCCTTTGCTGTTAAAGATCTTGGTCCTCTCACATATTTCCTTGGTGTGGAGGTTCAGCCTATCTCGGATGGAATTGCTCTCACCCAACGGAAGTATGCCAGTGATCTGCTCCGTCGTGTCGACATGCACACCTGCAAGTCTGTGACCACACCAATGTCATCAGCCGATCGTCTCTGCAAGGATTCTGGCGTTCCTCTTGTTGGCAATGACATTTTTCGCTATCGCAGCACTCTTGGCGCACTTCAGTACCTTTGCCTCACGAGACCGGATATTGCATTTGCTGTTAACAAGACATGTCAATTCCTTCAAAGTCCCACGGATGTTCATTGGGCTGCTGTCAAGCGCATTCTGCGATACATTCAGGGCACTCTTGATCTTGGTCTCTCTCTTCATCGGTCCTCCTCTACCGAGCTCAGCGTGTACTCGGATGCTGACTGGGCTGGATCTCTCGACGACCGTCGGTCCACGGGGGGCTATGCTGTGTTCTTTGGTCCCAACCTCGTCTCGTGGAGCTCTCGCAAACAGCCAACGGTGAGTCGATCAAGCACGGAGGCTGAGTACAAGGCGATCGCGAATGCTACTGCTGAAGCAGTTTGGTTACAGTCGGTACTGAAGGAATTGTGTATTTTTCAGCATGCTCCGCCAACACTCTGGTGCGACAATTTGGGTGCTACTTTCCTTAGCGCAAATCCGGTGTTTCATGCACGGACGAAACATATCGAGATCGATTTTCATTTCGTGAGGGAGAAGGTGGCAGCAGGAACACTTCGGGTTCAGTTCATTCCCTCTCGGGGTCAGCTTGCAGATATTTTTACAAAAGCACTTGGCCGAGAAGCGCTTGATCGTTTGAAGTTCGATCTCAATCTGGTGCGTACCAGTTTGGATCGAGGGGGGCTGTTAAACGAAGATATTAGTCGAGATAGGAGCGGCTCACCGTGACTTGCACGTCACGATTAGGGAGTTGAGATTGATGTAAATCTGTTAGAGTTGTAGTTGTTTAGATCCTAACTACTGCTATGTATATCCTGTAACTCCTGGCTATATAAACATGACGACCCCGATGCTATTTGGCACGGCAAACCAATCTCTTCTCCTCGTTTAGCTTTTATAAAGGGTGCATCCCTTCCAGATTGTAAAATGCAGCAGACATACAGACTCGAAGAAAATCAGAGCAGTGTGACCAACTGCTTCCACAAACACAATCTAAGACACGAAATTGAACAGATGATATCAACACACACGAACAGATGAAAAACTTCCACAGCTATTTTAATCTGATACTCTGATTGATCCTATATTACTGATTTCTGCACTAATGATATTGCTACGGTATCATGTTCCTACTGAATGATAAGTCATCTCTTCCAGACTGTAAAATGCACGAGACAAACAGACTCGGATCGAAAATCAGAGCACTGTGACCAACTGCCGACACAAACACAATCTCAGACAAGAAATTGAACAGATGAAAACAGTCAATCAAACAAGAACAAGCACAGGATTCAATTCAACACACGCACTCAGTATTGCAGCCACAGTTTCATTGAACCCATCACGGTATTACAGACAACCGAATACAAGACGACTCCCTCCAAAGCAGTAAACCACGGCAGATTATCACAGAGACCACGCGGCAGCAGAACTACATCACCACCGTCCCGGCCACGAATCTAGCCTCCGAATCCGTAGAGGGTGCGGCCCTGGCGCTTGAGCGCGTAGACGACGTCCATGGCGGTGACGGTCTTGCGGCGGGCGTGCTCGGTGTAGGTGACGGCGTCGCGGATGACGTTCTCGAGGAAGATCTTGAGGACGCCGCGGGTCTCCTCGTATATGAGCCCGGAGATGCGCTTCACGCCGCCACGGCGAGCGAGGCGCCGGATCGCCGGCTTGGTGATGCCCTGGATGTTGTCGCGGAGGACCTTCCGGTGGCGCTTGGCGCCGCCCTTGCCCAGCCCCTTGCCACCCTTGCCGCGTCCCGACATCGCCGCTGCGCTCCGAGTGTGAGATCTGGGAGAGGAGGAAGTGCTGCGGGATTGGCTGAAGCTTGTGGTGGATTGGGGATTCGGCGGCGTGGAGTTTATATGGGGAGGATGTTTTTTTTTTTTTGACATGTATGCGGAGGATTTGGGAGGGAAGGACGAAATATTTTGCGGGTTTGGGCGGGAGTTGTGTGCTGGGTCGATCCGTGGCATGATGTGACTGGGACGTTGGATCTAGATGGACGGATGGGATGGGGTGGGAGGTGGTAGCGTGGATCGGTGACGTGGCCAAAAAATCTGACGGGGCGAGTGCGTTGGAAACTTGGAATAGAACCATGGGCATTGGATCTCTTGGGCTACTTTGTTTGGGCTTTGGGCCGACACAAATTACTTTCTGAAGGGGGCAAACGCTCCGGGCCGGGTCACGACAGCACGTAGTTCTAACATTTTGGAGTAATGAATAAAGGGGGGAGTTTCTCAAAAAAATGAAAACCCCTCAAAATCTATTGGCAAGTTTACGAGTAAAGAATTTTGGCTCCCGAGGTCCAGTGCTCCCTCCAATCTAAAAAAATTGAAAATTATATTTATGGATTTTAAAAATTCTGAAAAAATCCGGATGTAGCCAATAGTATATCCTACGAACGTGTAAAATATCAACTTCACATACTTCGTGTTTAGTTAGGATGCTAGTCTCTCTCTAGTGGATGCCGTAAACTTTGTACATAAATATATGCTAAGTAGTTTTTCATGTTTAACTTCGTGTTTTTTTCTTTCAAAATGGTAGGGACGATTGTATATACCACATGAAACCAAGTACATTCGAGACGAGTATAGCGAATAAGTAATTCATATGTATGCAAAGTAGGGAACGATGATTACCATAAGAGATGCCTTTTCAATACCAAGTGTACGATATGCACATGATGTTAACTTATTATTGAACCCGGCTTTCAAGACACATTTCTTGTTTTTCCAACGTTTCAATTTATACTCTAAAAGTCTTTGTAATTGAACTTGCCTAATAATATACTAGAATCAATACTAAGATATTTGTTCGATTGTACAGTTGAAATAGCTCTAACATAATATTTAAGGATATGAAAGATATATATACACGAATGCACATACATACACACAAATACATATGTATACATTATATAATGTATGCAACCATGAAAAATAGCTCAAAGGGAACTTTTATTATAAAATACAAGTTAAATTTAGCACAACAATGCTTTCTAGTGATATACATAAATAGTATAATAAATAACACTATCACACTAATATTCAGAAACAAGGTTATCGGTTTACTATGCCATCCACGTAATTAAAAAAATACTCATTAGGAAAATAAGTCTAAAAGGTATAAAATTTATGATAAAATTTATTTTTTATAATTTTCCCGGGTTCAAAGTTTATTTGGAACGATTCTGTATATAACATGGAAAAACCCACTATGGCAATTATGATGACCCATGAAAACAAGTAGCTCTATCCATTCCTAAGCTCCATTAGTTACTCATTTATTTATTCTAGTTTACCCAATATGAATAACTTTATGCCAAGCGAAATAAGCAAGGTTAAAAACTGTAGGTGCAAAACAACCAAGTCGCCGCCATAAACCTTATCGAATATGTTGCCATCATATATACCATATTTTACACACTTTACCCTATGAGATATGATAAATTTCCAACAAGAAACACCCGCTCAAAACCTTTGTCAAAATTAATTCAAGAGTAGAGGTAATATTTCTCTGCCAAACTTGTGTGAAAAGCTATTCATTTACATGATGTGAGTCAGTTTTTAGCACAACTAGGAAGAATAGTGTGTCATGAAAGTATATTTTTGTTCCAAGAGAGAATGTGAAGAAAATTGAAGGAAGACACGGCTGCATTAAGATGAAGTCACTCAAAGTTTCTCGAAAACCGTTGTCCAGATCAAGCTCCATCACTAGGTAATCTTGTAAGCAGTCCGAGTTGGAACATAGATTGATATGAAAGGGGAGTTTCCAAGGACTTCATTTCAGAGCCATAACTTTGTCTAACACAACTTTATGTAGACAATTAATAACCAAGTACAATTGTCCATATATAAAATATAAACACCAAAAACTGACACCCGCACAAAATATGGACCCATTAAAATTACAAGACTCACATTTGGTGCCAAACTCAAAGATTACATCCCCATAAAAATATTGGATAGAATAGACCTCTTAAAAGTATGTGTATACAGAGATGTCGAATGAGCATCAGTTTCGTGGTGCTCTTGAATCACAATTGTCAACAAAATGATATAACATAGCTAAACTTATGACCTTCAAACCATCATCAAGTGGTTATGTTTTTTCATTATATATAAACATGAACCATGTAAAAGGAAATTTTATTCAATACTCATAGCTAAACTCTTCAGTATAAGAAACTCATGGTAAGATAATAAGTCCGAATTCATAATCCATCATTCTAGCTTACCTCATTACCTGAAGTACAAATTCACCAATACTTCAAGTATATGTTGGCTTAAGAAATAGCCCGATTCTAACCTGGACTTTTCCATACAATAAACTTTATATAGTAAGAAATAACCTAAACATACACTCTTATGATGCAAGCATGCGCCGGAGAGAAAGAGAGAGGGGAGGAGAGTAACTAAACTAGGTGGTTGATGTAAAGACACACAATCATGGTAATAGCATGCAACCATCTTGAAGGCCGACAGTCCGACTGGATCGTCCAAGTTGGTGGCAGAGTATAGACAACCAAAAGAAAAGCTTTGGCTAGACACGACGATGAAGTCACCGAAGGTGATCTTAAAAGAAGTCATCAAAGATTTGCTTGATCTAAATGCACCGTGCCGCACGGTGGGCACAAAGTATTGAAATAATTTACCAACAATAGAGAATAGGAGGTGATGCACTTTGAGGATCTCGACGGTTTCACTCGGACATAGCTTTATAAAGGTTTGTGCCTGGTGAAACAACCGGCCCGTAAAGAATCTACTATTGTTTTTGGTTGGATCTCTTCCTTAGTATCAGGTGCGAACTCGAGAAGGGGTCTCAATGATCTACCGAGGGAGGAGGTGTGGCGGGCGGTGCACCCTGAAGATATCCTCACTAGGGTTTTCTGTACCTCATCATAGTTAAAATGTACGATGTTGTGTGTGTAAATAGTTTTGGAGTAAACATGACAAATATTCTTAAATGGGGGTATTTTGTATCACAAATAGACAACTACTCCTAGTAGAGGATTAAAAGTAGAATCTTTACTATATAATATAGATAACCGACCGTGGTAGGTGGTATGTAAGTTCTTTGTATTTACAGGATTGCCACCGATAAGTAAAAAAAAACGATTCGTCGTGCCGTTTTTGCACCATCCCGTCTCCCACCTCTCTCGACAGGAGAACGCGGCCAAGCCCCCACCCCGACCCCGACCCCGTCCATGTCCCCGATTTCTTCCACTGCGCCGCCCGGTCTTCCTCCGTCGACGCCCTGGCTCCTTACTAGGCTACCACCTCACCGCCCCCCGCTTCCTACCTCCAGCGGAGAACGCACTCCGCCATGGAGGGAGGTGGGCAGCTGGTCGATTCGCTCGCCGAAGCGCGTGGGGGCGTCGACAAAGGATCTGGCACCGAGGCTGACGAGGCCCGTGCAGGGGCGGACGGCGGCGAAAGCGGCGGTGGTGAGTAGGGGAAGGAAGCGGTAGAGGCCATTGCCATCGAGCGCAGGGAGGTGGGGTCGCGGTGGTTGGCTGGCTGCGCGGGGAGGTTGGAGCGCGGGAGGCTCGCCGACCAGAGGACGAATAGGAGAAGGTGGCGGCGGACGCCGTTGCTGGAGGCGAGAAGGAGAGGGAATCGGAGATAGGAGAGAGAGTGGCGGCGGTGCTGGATGCGTGCGTGCGTTGTGTGTGGTGTGCGTGAGTGGATAGGGTTAGGTAGGGCAGGAGAGAGAAAAAAGGCTGGCAACGTGCAGGTTTCACAAACGCTGCAACAGAAATTTGTGTGCGTGTCTCTTCGCGTGTGTGGTAGGCTAGGTTCGATCGGGTGTGGCCGTCTGGGTGTGGGCTGCCCTGGCCGGCCCAATTAGGTCTACGTTGGAGTATTTTAGTAAAAGAATAAGGAATTTTAGAGGATTTTAAAATGACATTTAAACAACGCAAAAAATTCTATAATCTTGCTAGGATTAAAAATAAAATAGAAAACGTCAAAATAGTCTGGTTAAGAATATCCTTTTGGGGGGTGAGTGTACTCAACACTGAGTGGATCGAGTACCCTCCGGACTTTGTATCTGGTATGGTAGCAACGTCACACTACCAGAGTAGAACTCGACAAAAATCAGGTGTTTACGGTTGCCAGCGAGCTCGACCAGTAGTACGGTATACGCCTACGATGGGAAAGTGGAGGAACGCAGAGGTGGGAGACCAGCGCGACGGCGCAACAAAGTCAACAACCACGCCAACGGACCAAGACGGCGGGGAACGCGTGCACAAGCTCGATCTTCTCCGCCTATCCCCTCCAATCGAGCTGCGTGTTTGAGGACAGGAAGATGGTCGCCTTGGTGGGTGAGGATTGATTGTGTGGGAGGCAGGTTGACCACGAGCTGAGGAGAGGTAGCGGTTTCGAGTCATGGAGTTGGAACCAAAATTGGACCCGTTGCAACGCACGGGCAGTTTGCTAGTAAACTCTAATATATTGGCTTTCCTTTCTTCTTAAGTATTTACACACATAGTGAACAGTGTTGGAACTTTAAAGTCTGTGATTCGCGAGGGCAAGACAAGGCGCGATGCCCGTCGATGAGCATGCGCATGACGGTGCGGCGCACCTGTCTATGGGTAGGACACAAGGATAGATCCAAACTTTGTAATCTCTCACGTCTCACCCCATGTGCTACCAACCGTAGAGGTACAGGAGGCTCACTGCTCCGTGGCCGCAGTCGCCATCGTCGCAGCGCTTGCCATGAGCAGACGTGCAAACGTGTTCTAGGAACAAGAAGTTGTAGCAGAAGCCGGCGAAGCGCAGCCCGATCCCGTTGCCGGTGGGGACTAGCCTGTGTCTCAGCCAGCGTTGCCGCGCGTCGCTGTCTATGTGTCAGTGCGTGCCGTCGCCGGCGCGGCGCGCGTGTTGGCGGCTGGCGTTGGCAACCGGAGGACTCGGGATTTGCCTCCTGCCCGGTGGACCGTTGGGCGTGGAGGGCGGCCGTCGGTGGCGCGCGTCGGGCCGGCCGGCGACCCCGTGCAGTGCATCAGTGACCGGCGATCCATCGTCTGGTACTACCGGAATACGTCGCCTTGTTAGTCCACTGCCGCAGATGGATACATGTAAGGTGCCGCGTGGTAAGTACGGAGTACATTGCATGTGCCATTATACCCAGAACACAAAACGGCATAAAGTTAACTACACGAAAACAAAAAGTGGGTGAGATGTAGCGTCGGTACGCCCAGAAAAGTCAATGGCGACGGACGAACTCAAACAATACCTACTCCCTCCGATCCATATTAATGGACTCAAATATGGATCGGAGGGAGTACAATCTTCGGTAAGAGTACGTGCGTCAGTGCTATAGTAGGACGAGAATCATGGCACATGGCTATAGGCCTCGGTGCTGGATCGTGGCGTCAATTGTGCGCGACCGACCGATGGATCGATGGCAATGACGGTCCACCGCGAGTTTATTTAAGCCGTGTCGTTCCAAAAAACGGTTCAATCGGGAATACCTTCTCCACCTACTCTGGACAGCGAAGGCCTCACATGGCTACGCTTCGTCACATGTACCACCGTTTTGTACCCACTTGCACCCTGCATTCATCTTCCATACGATTTCTCGACGGATTCACGCGTGAATGAATATGCGCTGAGATCGATCTTTACTGCAAAAGAACAACATGTCCGAGTTCATCACCGCCGGAGTAGTAAGAGCGTCTCCACCGGGAGCCTCCAAATGACCCCAAAGGCCCATTGGGTCCGGACGCCAAAATCGCCCACCAGCGACACCCTCGAAGGGTCGGGCCGAGCGAAATCGTGTCCGTTTGGAGACCCTCTCGGGGGTTCCCAGACACTGCCCGGACATGCCCTCCGACAGGGGTGGCCCGCCCATCATAGAGACAAGGCGCGAACATGTGTTCTAATGGCGCCGTGCAAAAGGTCGTTCCGCCCGTGTTAATGGAGACACGTTTGGGCAGGCGACGACGGGACGGCGATGCGTGGCTCGCACGCGTCGCATTTACCCCGGCCTGCCGCACGCCTGCAGAGCGCCCAGCCTTTCCCGGCTTTCGCAGGCGGCGCCGTGGACGTGTCGCCGGCATTAAACTCCGACGCGACGCGTGCTCACGCACCCGGCGCTTCCCGCACAGCGTCACCGCTTCCCGCCTCGGTTTCCCGCCTCTACCTTGGCTGGCTATAAAAAGGCCCCCGCCGTGCAACCATTTTGTCACACCAGCACCGACGCTCGCCGTAGCCATTTGAGCACATAGTCCAACCGTAGCCGTAGCCCAGAGCATAACCATGCCTCGCCGCCTCGCCACCTCATGGGCCACGCTCACCCAGGCAGCACGCCGTGCACACGGCACGGCGCAGGAGGACGCCGCCGCCGCCGACGAACATCTGTTCGACTGGGCGGATGTGGACGACTTCGACGTCGACGAGCAGGAGGAGTAGGAGCCGGTGCAGGACCCGTACCCCCGCTAGGAGCCGCCGCCGGAGCTCGACGAGGTGCCGCCGTCGCCGCAGCAGGCGCTCCCGCCGCCGCTGTGGCCTGACCAGGTGGTTGCCGCCAACTCGTTCGAGAGCTGGCGCAACGAGCAGGCAAGCCGCCAGTTCAGGCTCGGCTACGAGGCGGCTGGGAATGCCGTGGAGGCCGCAATCATCCAGGCCTCCATCCTGAGCGCGGAGTGCGACGAGTGTTGCCGCGCCTTCATGGCTTCCGAGCGGGTGGCGTACGAGCAGCTCAACGCCCAGGCGGAGGAGCCCACGCAGCAACAGCTCATTGCCCAGGCGGAGGAGCTAGCGGATGCGGCCTCCCGGCTGCGCGCCGAGCGACAGGCGCACGAGGAGCTGAACTAGATGCGGGCGGAGAGGTAGGCGCATGCTGAGGCCCAGGCAGCTTCGGCGGTGAAGAGGGATGCCATGCGCCGGGCGGCGAGTCAGCTCCGGCAGGAGAAGCGTGTGCGCTCCCGCTTAGCCCAGAAGGCCGCGCACGACGGTGAGGCTGGCCCGAGCGCCGGCGTTTAGATTAGGCTTTAGTTTAAGTTTCTATGGTTTTAGTTTAACTTTGTAACGTGTTAGTTTAAGTTTGCAACTTGTATCGGTTTAGTTTAAATTTGTATCTTTTTAATTAGTTCGAATGCCGCGGCCGACATAAGTTGCCGCCCGCAAGGTGTTAGATCATATGTCGTATTTGGAGGGCGGATCTTTAGGGTGCGCCGCTGTGGGTGTGGTCGAAAACTTGGGCGGACATGTGTCCAGCCCAATTGGGGGTGCTGGACACCGATTTGGAGGCCCGGTGGAGATGCTCAAGTGAGCGACGAGCGACGTGCGCCTCCCGCCGCCTACGGTGGTGGCAAAGCGATGGCCTGGTCTGGTTCGTACGAAAAGGAGACAAGGGGGTCATGTGTTCTGCGCGAGACAGTACCGCACAGTCCAGGCTAGTGAACGTGAACGCGCTGTGCCTTTTTCCCCTTGGGCATCATGCTGCCGGCCGGGTGTGCCTTTTCAGCTGAACCAAGTGTGCTTGTTTTAATCTCAAAAAAAAAAAGTGTGCTTGTTTTTAAGTTTGCCCACAACAATCAACCCCCGCCGGCCCGTCTTCCATTACAAAGCCGCACAGCTAGTGTTGGCACAGGCAGCAGTGGTCAGCACATGTAGAACCTCCAATGCATTGTTAACTGTAAACTAAGCTGATCTGATTATTATTACACAACACTCGTACTTATCGCCAAAACCGACGCATTGTTCAACGTGGCAACGTGTGCATCCCGTGAGATCTAAACCATAGTTTTTGTACTAACCAGCAATGGATTCTTGGATGACTCCATTATTGCTGGAGTAGGAGGAGCTAGCCTCTACAGTAGACGCCAGAGCAACGAACACATTTTTGCTCCCCCTTGTCACCTTCTGTTGCCCAAGCACAGCACGCTCAACGAAGAAGAAGCGGAGCCGGGAACAAGCACAAAGCCCAACTGCCAACGCAGCAACCGCCTCTCTCTCTCTCTGAACTGCTGCAGCTCGCCTGCAAGAGACACCTCTCTCCTTTCCTAACCTTTGCCCCATACCCCACCTTTGCCATTGTCTGGCTTTGCGGACGAATGCTTGTTGTTCTACCCAGATCCTAGTTGTTGCCATCTGCTTGCGTGATCTGAGCTTTTTCTTCCTCTGTGCCTGCAATGGCTGGGAGCTTCGATGGGAGGATGCCAACTAGAGGTGTTGAGCAGGTCCGTAACCGAATCTTTCGGCCTTCTCATTTTCATGCTGCTACCCATCCTCTCCAGAATTTATTCGGTGCCCATTTCTTAGATTTCTGAGCTAATTTATCAGAAGCGCTGATATGATTCATCCGGATTTGCTCTATTCCCCCCGCTTTGTCTGGTCTTTCACCGCTCTTTATTATCTTTTTTTCTGGGGGTGGGGTAATGGGAATGCGTTCATCTAGTTACTACTTCAAAGCTGGTCGGATTCTTGAATTTATCACCCGCTAATTCCATATTCGAGAGTAGGACAAGCCAAGGATGCGATCTGATTCTGACGGTTTAGTTCTCTGTATTATCCAGGCCATTGTTGCTCTGAAGAAGGGCGCGAATCTCCTGAAATGCGGCAAGAGAGGGAAGCCCAAGTTCTGCCCCTTCAGACTCTCTTCTGTGAGTACTTCTGCTATCTCCTGATGTATAAAGTCTAAATTAGGGAGCAGGGATTTGTAGGCCCATGGGAGACCTTAGTGCAACCACCTACAAAATTAGTATGCTGTTACTAGAATTAGTAGTTACCCCTAGTCTGCTCATTTTGACTGTAGAGTTTGCAGCTAAAACCATCTGAAGTGCATAAAGCATGCTTCTTCTTTCAGTCATCACAAAGCACGCTTCTTCTTTTTTGTAGGATGAGAATACATTGGTATGGTACTCGAAAGACAGGGAAAAACGTCTGAGCTTGAATACTGTGTCATCTGTAATTCTTGGGCAAAAGACTGTACGCAATTCCAAGAACCTGAAACAAATTATTATGTTCGTTATTCATCGCGCAACACTATTGTTTCTAATGACTTCAGAGTTATACAGATAAACTTTCAGCGTCTGCGTTGGCCTGAGAAGGAAAATCAATCCTTGTCCCTGATATACAGAAACGGCGATTGCTCTCTCGACTTGGTATATCTCTTGCTGGATATTATGTCAGTTCATTTGTAAAAAGATTTCAGTGTCCGTTGTTCCTCACTAGTATCACGTCCTCTGAAAATCATCTTGACCAGATCTGCAGAGACAGAGATCAGGCTGAATGCTGGCATCTTGGCTTAACAGCCTTAATATCATGTCCTTATAGTCCAGTTTCATCAGTTGGGTCAAGGAGCAGTAGGCAGATGGCTAGCTGCACAAGTACACCCCTTAGCTATATTCAGCGAAAGAGCAAGCTATCAGCTGTGCATGACACACCAAGGCACAGACAGGTTAGTTCTAGAACTCACATGATGCTGTCTAAGTGAGCTTTATTTTCGTTTCAGAAAGTTTCATATGACAAACTATATCTGGTTGTATATTGGCTGGCCTGTATGAACTTTAGCTACAGATCGTAGTCAAAATAATATTCTTTCTACAGAGTCGTATCAATTTCAAATTTTCAACAAACCAATCTCTGTCTAGACAGCATGACAAACGCATTGGGTACAAAATAAGATCCACAGATAATTATTAGATTAATCTCTAAACTTTGTTTTCGACAAGGAGTGACATCTTTAAGTTTTTTATGTGCTTAAGTATGTAAGCATTGCTGATCCATTGATTTATTATGAAATGCTATATATTCTCAGTAAAATTGTAATGTCTTCGTGGTAGTGATCCTTCTTTCAATGAATTTCTTCTTGAAGGTATACCCATCTACATGGAGTCCTAAAATGACACAGAAAGATTTTTTTGGTGGTTATCTGGATTGTTCGGAGGCCTTATTTTACCAAAGACAGCGAACGTTTTCTGAAATAGAATCTTATAGGGAGAGGCTTACTCCCAGGGTGGCAAATCCGGTCAGACATGGGCTGAAGGATATTTTGGTTGCTAACAAACATAAGACCAGATAGTTGCTCACACACCTAAACTCAAAACATTTGAAGGGCCTCGGACAGCATGCCGATTGGATTCTCTGAAGGATGTTTTCCTCTGGGGCGATGTTCTTGGCAGTATGTTTGGCAGTGAAGATATTCAAAGGCCCTTCCAAGGTTAGTGGGATCAACCAAAATGCTTGATGTACATAGCATTTCTTGTGGGGAGAATCGTGCGGCCATAATCACTAAGCAAGGGGAAGTCTTCTCATGGGGCAAGGAGAGTAGTGGGAGACTGGGACACAAAGTAAGTGGCAATGTCTCGTGTCCTAGAATAGTCGAGTCTCTTGCTTCTGTACATGTGAAGGCTGTTGCATTTGGATCAAAGCACACCTGTGCAGTCACCGTTTCTGGCGAACTTTTTGAGTGGGGTGAAGGAGCTCATAGCTTGGCTGTGTTGAATAATGGATGTGGGAGGAACCAATGGTTTCCCCATAAATTGTTTGGTCCTATGGACAACATTTCCGTGTCGAAAATTGCTTGTGGCGAGTGGCACACAGCTGTTATAACATCTTCTGGCCAGCTATTCACATATGGCGATGGAACATTTGGTGTTCTTGGGCACGGGGATACTCAAGGAATTGCTAGACCAAAAGAAGTAGAGTCCTTAAAAGGGTACGGTGAAATCTGCAGCATGTGGGCCATGGCATACAGCTGCCATTGTTGAAGTAGCGAATAGTTTCAAGTGCAACACTGTAAGTGGCAATCTGTTCACATGGGGCGACGCAGATAAAGGGAAGCTGGGTCACGCTGACAAGAATATGAAGCTTGTACCAACATGCGTCGAGTCACTCACCAGTTATGATTTTCTTCAGGTATCCTGCGGGATGGCTCTGACTGTTGTACTTACATCTACAGGTGTGGTATTTACTATAGGAAGTTCCAAGCATGGACAATTAGGGAACCCACAAACAGATGGTGAATCTGTTTGTATTGTTGAAGGAATACTTAAGAATGAGTATGTTACAGACATATCATCTGGTTCTTCCCACGTAGTGGTGTTGACTATGAACGGAAAGGTTTTTACATGGGGTAAAGGTGCGGACGGACAGCTTGGTTTGGGTGATTATGATAATAGAAGCTCTCCTACTTTAGTAGAGACATTAGAAGGTAGGCATGTTCAGAGTATAGCTTGCGGCTCCAATTATAGTGCTGCAATATGTTTGCATAAGGGTATCTCAATGAAGGACCAACCCATATGCAGCGGATGCAAGTTGGCTTTTAGTTTTACTAGAAAGAAGCACAACTGTTATAACTGTGGTTCAATGTTCTGCAGTTCCTGCAGTAATAACAAGATCACAAACGCAGCAGTTGCGCCTGACAAGAACAGAAGGTATCGTGTCTGTGATGTGTGTTTCCGTCAGCTAGAGAAAGTATTAAATTCTAGCGAAGCCAAGCCACGACCAAAGATCGCAAAGGAGAAATGCTTAAAGCAGAAATAAAGGCATATACACCAAAGCTGTCACGTTTATTCAAGGAAGCAAACCTCATTGTAGAAAAGATGGCGTCAGTACAAGGCCCCAATCAGAGAAATGTGGACTCTGCCGTTCCAATTCCAGTACAAACGCAAAGATGGGGGCAAGTTCAGTGTCCTGCTCAATTCTTATCTGCACAAGACATTTTCCAGCATCAGCGGATATCGAATACTGAGATGTGTGGTGTCTCTTTTTCGCAAAGAATGCATGACTCTGTAGGGCTGAAGGCTGGTAACTATTTGCGACGGTCTACTGATAGCCAGAGAGAGGAATTTAACATGATGAATACAATACTCACAGAGGAAATAAAGCAGCTTCGTTCACAGGTAATTCATTTATTTTTCGTCAGCAAATGAAATTTTCCGAAGAAAGCTGATGTTCTTGTTGCTGTTCATGCAGGTGACTGCTCTTGCAGAACAATGCCAGCAAAAAAGTCTTATAGCTCAAGTGTACAAACAAAAACTTGATGAAACATGGTTAATTGTTAGGGATGAGGCTGCAAAGTGTAAAGCTGCCAAAGATATCATAAAGGTTCTAAGTAATCAGGTATGAGCTTGTCACACTGTATTGTTAGTATATTTTCCAATAACAACGAACTAATATACTCCCCCTTCATATATGATCTGTTCGGCTGTTATAAACTGCAGTGCAAAGCCTTGTCAGAGAAACTCTCAGTCGGCCAGCAATCTGAAAACTCAAAGATCACACCTAATAGCATCCCGGGACAAGCACCGTCGCCATATGCCGCTATACCAGCAAATGGATCATTCAGTCATCAGAATATCACCAGAACATTTGACAGTGATGGATATACGACGGAAGCAGATTCCACCGCTCCAATTGACGGTGTGATCGAGCAGATCGAACGAGGAGTGTATGTCACACTTGCTGTATCCCCGAGCGGGAAGAAAGACATAAGGCGAATGAGATTCAGGTGAATCCTATAAGGCCTCATGGTTGCTGTTGCTGATTGCTTGTCATTTTTTTTATATGTATTGTCTGTCAGTTTGCTTGCGCCATAACCTCGGTTCTTGGTTGTGCAGTCGGAAGCATTTTGGCGAAAAGGAAGCGCAGAGTTGGTGGGAAGAGAACAGGAGCAGGGTATATGCGAAGTACGGCATTGAGCAAGTGGCATCACCACCTCTGAACCACCGTTAGCGGTGACCGGCAAACGTATTGTACAGAGCTAACCGGAGCTACCTATATGAAGCTGGGCAATCTGCACAAGAAGCAGACAGTCTTCAGCAATTAGGCCCGTAGCATGAAGCAGATGGGATTTTGTAAGCTACCTAGTGATCTAATCGACCTTTTGTTTTGTACAATGGGCAGTGAAACTTACTGTACATATGGTTCCAATAGGAAGTACCTGATCGGCACGATAGTATCGACCTTTAAACCCTATCTTTGATGCTGATGAGATGAATGAACGATGTTCACTGTTGCCCTTCCTGATTGTGATGCCAATGCCTCAATGATCAACCTGACGGAGGAAACAATGGTCTGTACGTGAGAACACGGCCTCTTTCCTAACGGAGCAGGAAACCTTGGTTAACAAACAACTTTCTTCCGTGAACGCAAACCCTCGGTCCCTGCCCACGCGACAGGCCACACCAATGGCGAGCGCCCACACCGTCTTCGCCTCCACGGTTACCCCCGCCGCCGCTCCTTCTAGAAGCATCGACATCTCTGCAGCGGCTAACTCCTCGCCCGCGCCCTCTCCCCCGCATAGTCCGGTCGCCGCCTCTGCAGCGCGCAACGTCTCGCCACGGCCTGTTTCCGCCCACCTGAGATTTCCCGCAATCCAGTGCTATGTCTAGGGTCCCGACGGAAATCAGTTTGGATTCCCCACGGAGGCGACGACGGCACTAACCGCGTTCCATCTACTCCCTCCGTTTCAAATAGATGACTTCCATTTCTCCACATGCGGATGTATCTAGACATGTTACAAGTATAGATACATCCGCACGTGGACAAATGGAAATCATCTAATTTGGAACGGAGGGAGTAGTTCTTCGGCACGAATCTTAAAGCATCTGGCCATGGACCTGGCCTTCTAACATCATTTTTTTTTTTTTTTGAGATTTCCCTGATCTTAGTACAGCTGTAGTATCTGAACTCACGCACTACTCACACCACACGCACGCAACACCATACACACACACGCCACCGGTGCGCAAGCTAGATCTAACAAGCCTTATACTAAGACTGAGCCTACGCGAGCCTAGATCTTCTGGGAGAACCCTGCGGTGGTGGGCACACCACAATACCACTGTCGAACCGCGCGGGAAATCGGCTCCACCTGCGAAATACTGGGATAGGCTGATTTTTAATGGGCTCAGCCTACTGCATATATGCAGCCCCTATTGCCCTCCACAAATTGGCGTACACTGTTCACGAGAACAGTGCAGCCCGGTGAGGAAAACGCCCCCAAAATTCGCTCCAGCCGGAGTCGAACCTGGGACGTGCTGGAGGAGCCACTGCTCCCCAAGCCACTCGCGCTAGGCGCGGTCCTCGCCTTCTAACATCATGGGAGGGCAAAGGATGCACGGGATAAAGGTACAAAAACTACGTAGCTCATTTCAATCTGCTAGCCTTTGATCACTTTTCAGAAAAGAAGTACTCCCTCCGTTCCAAATTAATTGACATGCATTTGTCTAGTAACGAATGTATCTAGACATTATACAAGTATAGATACATCCGTATCTAGACAAAGCCAAGTCAATTAATTTGGAACGGAGGGAGTACAAGAAGGTCTTGTAGTAACCTCAGTTCTGAACTATCAAGCCAGGGAAATGTTGCGGGTACAGCACATATGAGAGAATCCATCAGGTCTGAAGTTCTGAACTTTCATCAGTGTGGTTGTTTGCAGAAAAAAGTCTAAACAGCTAGTTAATTGCCCTCTAATTCCATTTTTGAGTAGTACGTCACAGCATTCAGAACAAGTAGAAAGAGAAGTCTTCAATTATTCAGGAATGTTTTAACATTCTGCATGTAGGGCGTCGGTGTTCAGTTCATTCATCAAAATATACACTGCAACGAAGAAGGTCTTAGAGCACTCTCTGGTGCTGCTTCCATGTCATTTGTTTTACAGATAAAGAGCTCTATAATTTACATCAATTTGATCCTACTACAACTATACCAAAATACAGCTCACCATCGACCGATGGAGCAAAATTACATACACCCAATGTGGAGGTATGAAAACACAGGAGCAGCAGCTGTTCTTCCATTGGTGGAAGACCAGTGTGGTTTTAATCTGCCTCATGAGTAAGTGAAGAACAGAGCGCCTTTGTGCAGTACATCAGTTCAAGTCATCTGTGCTTTCATCATCATCTATCTATAGTAGCACCATGATAGTGAGAACTTCTTATAAGCACAATCTCGTCATCTCACCATCTGCCTCCTCGCTGGGGGCCTGAGGCTGCAGCACCTTGCTCTCAGCTGCACACCGCTTGTATGGCATGAAACCTCGTTGGTGGTTGGAACTTGGGCTCACAAACTTTCTGAAACCCACAGCAGGCGCCATTTTCTCGTCACCGCCGTTTGCTTCTGTAGATGATTCTTCAGAGTTACTAGTTGCTGTTTCAGGCACACTGGAGGAGGCCGAATTCGATTCCACCAGTGATGCTTCCCTCTGCGCAAGCTGGTCCTCAGCTTCAGAAGTTTGGTGCTGACCCTGTTGATCTGAAGTTACCCCCTTGGGGTTCGACGACATGGGGCAAGGCACACTTCCACCATTGTAGCTGAAGAAAACCGCCCCCTGAGGAACATAATACATACACTGTTGTGCGTTTGCCATCCATGTGTTTGCTTCTGGGGTACCATGGGAAGAGAAGTTCTCAACTCCACTAGTGGGTGTCTCAGCAGAAGTATCCAGTTCCATATCTGTGGAAGTTTGCAGGTTACGCTGCTGACGTGAATCATGCACCGCAACTGTCTTCCCGAATAGCTTGATGAGTGGAGCTTCGGATGTGTCACACACCACTTGTTCTGAAGTAGTACTGCCCTTGGCTTCCTGAAATACATAATCAAGAAATTCATCAGAATTAAGAACTTTAACAGTAGTGTCACAACTAGATCATATCGTCAAGCAACAAAATCACTGTCAATACCAGGTGTTTCTACAAAAATATGACTTTCAGTAACTAATAAACCTGCAAGAAGTTTTTACCTACTACTACAAGATACCAATATCACTGTCAACAATCAGAGAGTTACTATCGTGTTGATATCGGGTACCTATCCTAGGAAGATACAAAGAAGATATGCTTTGGGGGGAGAGTATCATGTCGCTAAGATTTAGTACCTGAACATCGGTTGGTGGCACTTGCACAGCTGCCTCAGAGGTTCCCACAACTGGCGTGGGGCATCTCTCTTCAATGTCAATCGTCGACGTGTCGCTGTCAGAGCACTCAGAGCCTATCTGCGACGCGGTCACCACAGACGTCGGCGAGCCGTTCCCCTGCTCGCACATCTGCAGCTTGGCCTTCTGGAGCCGCGGGAGCGCGAGCTTCCCCGACGCGCTCCTCAGGTTGCACGGGTACGGGTGCACCGACTTCCTCTTGGGCCGCGGCGGCGGGATCTGAATCGGCGCCGAATCGCCGGCGCCCGAGGAGCTCTTGCCGCTACTGTCGCCGGACGATTCCCTGATCACCTTGGTGAAGAACTTCTGCGCGTGGCTCCTGATCTGCACGGCTGTCTTGGTGCCGATGTGCTCTGCAGTTGCGAAAAAATTCAGTTTGTCAGATAAGGCCGGCCTAGTTTACTCAGACGCTAGTACTGTTTAGCATGGAAGTTATTTGGAGATGAAACCCACCTTGTATGCGGCGCCAGGCGCGGCCGTGGAGCTGCATGGCTTCGAGGAAGAGCTTGTGCTCCTCCTCGGTCCACTTCTCCCGCTGCTTCGTTATCATGTACGGCTTCCGCGCCTTGGGGACTCGCGCCTCGGCCAGCGCGTCCATGTCGCTGGGATTCAGAGGGATCCTGAGATCTCCCATGGTGTTTTGATCGTCACTCGTGTTGGTTTCCTGCAGGAGGAGAAGGAGACGATTTCGTTAGACTCAATTTCAAGGGGAAGAAAGTTAAAAGATTTGAGCTTCAATTTTAGTCGACAAATTGTTCCAAAATAAAAGATCTTTCCCACAAATATCTAGCATCTATCTTCCCGTTTGAAAAAAAAAAACAGTTCTTTGACCATGGATCTCCCGTGAAGATGTTTTGCTACTACAAGAAACGATCCACAAGAAACACAGCTGAACATACGACGATGAATTACCTGAAAGCGAGCCATATCTTCTGAATCGAGGTAGTAGCGAAGCCAGATCTCACAGTAACGAGCAAGAACAGAAACAAGCACCCAATCTTTGTTTTGCTTCAAGAGCTGCTCGCTGAGCGAGAGGATAAAGAGGAGGAGAGCTGGGGGAGAAATGAGGCGTGCGTTGAAGGGGAAGGGAGAGGGGAGGAGAAAAAGGGCGAGGCCGAGGGTGCCACGTCGGAGAGGATTTTTGGTCGCTTTACGCTTTTCGCCGGTGCGCTTTTCTGACCCGCGCAAATATCCTAGGCGCAGAATTCCGCAAGCCGCTCGATTCTTGTGGCTCTCGCTGCTTCACCTGCTTGTTTGGTAGTGGAGCGGTAGCTATAGCGGGTCACAGCTGGATCGTGTGCTACGTGGTAAACCCATGTGCTTTCGTGGGGCTGGGTTGCACGAATTCAATGGATGTTCGGTGTCCGTCGCCCGTTCGTTCTATCCATCTAGAGGGGAGCTCCTTTGCGCTTTTTCAGTGCCGTGTGCGCCTGTCTGTTTTACTGGACACGTTTGATGGTGATCTAGGCGATCTCGTACTTTGCTACTAAAAGATTATTACATGTGTGTGTGACGAATTCTAAGTAGTAATTGTTTTTGTAGAAATTTATTTTGTGATGGCAGTACTATTTCTTTTTGAGTTTTCATTTTTGAAACGATATTTGCAGTTTTCTAGTTGACCGGCTCACATATATCAAGTCTACACTTGAAAAATGGGGTTTGCAAAATTTAGGTCTAGAAGTATTCAACAATTTGATTGTAAAGTTTTATTTTACAACAACATGAGCCGCTTCCAGGTTCTATTTCTTCACGTAAATCTAAATTAAGTTGCACGTAACTTCTACAATATCCACTCACAATAAATCATTCGCTTAGGAAAAAAAAACTTACTATTTTAACAATCAGATACTTGATAAGTTTGGTTCCATGCATATGGTGTGGATCAACTTAGATATTTGCCTCTTGTTTTGTCACAAGACAAAATACGGTGCCGAGCTTAGATATTTGCCTCTTGTCTCGTCACAAGATAAAGTGCAAGAGATATCGAAACATCAACTTAGACACATGACAAGCAAAAACCAAAAGAGCATCCAGGAATATCTACGAGCTCCCTCTAGTAAACTACCCGGTTCAATTTTTATTTGCAGATGTAAATTTAAAGTAAGTTGCACATAACTTGTACAAAATGCACTCACAATTCATTGGCTTAGAGAAAACTTACTATTTTTAGAATCAGATACTTTTTTTTTTTTTTTGAGAACCAGGGCGGGGAGTTCCCGCATTGCATTATAGAAGAATAGAATTGATCCAGTTAATTAGGGAAACCGGATCCAAAAACCATACAAAACGCGGTTACAAAACCGCATACTCCAACTCATGGAACATCGTCTGTGCCTGAAACCAGGGAACCTAAACCCAAGCTAACAGACCACCTCTCATACCCAACTAAAAGGACCTCTCCAAACACACACGAGCTATCTCCACTAGTGATGCACCGATGTGCATCGTCCACACGTAAGAGCTCATGCATTGGTCACAACTAAAGCTCGCACAACCTCCCTCACCTGTGGTGTGTGCTGCTCCTTGTACATCTGCAAAAAAAATTGCATCTTCTCATCTATGGCCTCCTCGGTGTCTTTCCCTTTGCTCTTGAGCTTACGGGTCTCTCCAAACGCCTCCGCCCGCCTAAACTCGGCGCGCTTGGCTGTTGGAATGACACAATCCTTGTTCTTCTTGTCCAGCCGAATACTTCGTCGCTTGGCCAAAGGGGGAAAATCCTCCCGAACCTGCTTGTCCTTGGGCATGTCGACAATCTCACGGCAGAGGTCCGCCATCGAGAAAGGCAAGGTCTTCTCCTGTGGCTCAATCGCATCAAACTCGGCCATCACCTTCGCGATCTTCTCCTCGGGGCTAAGGGCATCAGAACCCCTCAACTCCTCCAAAGCCAAAGGCACCAAGGGCACCTGCACCACCGGGGAAACATGCTCCGAAGCAGCCATACGTGTGGAGGTGGAGTTTAGGTCAAGCGCCGAGTTGATCACACCCCTAGGGGAGTACGAACCAAAAAACTCGAGACCACCATCCACACAGCCAGCATTGACATTAGCAAGCGGAGATAGCACAGCCGGCGGCAAGGAAAACCTCTCAAGAGCAGTCTCAGCCCGTTCCACCAAGCTCCCAACACGCTCCATCAACTCCTGCACAGCTTCCTGCATCTTGAGCTGAGCTGCGGCCATCTCCCCAAGCCGATTCGCGACCAAGCCTCGCAGCTCCGCCTGCTCTTGTCCTGCCCGCAACAGCACTGCCTCGAGGTCGTGCTCGGCTCGCGACCTAGAGGATGTCACACCAAGGTGTGGCATGGCCGGAGCAGGGGGTGCAGCCGCTGCAGCAGGGCGCAATGTCGGTGTAGGCGCGGCAGGAGGAGCGGGGCGACGAGGAGCAGGAGAAGGCTTGCAATCCCTTGCACGGTGGCCGGACACACCGCAAGAGAGGCACCTTATAGGGTCGCGGCAATCGATCTTGCGGTATCCCTTGGCATGGCATCGGAAGCAGCGACCATGGAGCCAGGCTGGCGGAGGTTGCCGTTGCTTCATAGCTGCGGACGGGATGGGCGAACGGCGTGGACCATTGCGGAATGGCACCATCTCCCATGGCAGCTCACTAGGAGGTGAGGGCTCTGGAGCAGTGGCGCGCCGTCCCGGACAGCAATCCATCCCGCTGCCCTCGCGGTGCGGCAGGGCAGGAGGCGCCTCCAGCCCGCAATCGCTTCCGGCCGGAGAGGAAACGCGAGCAGGGGAGGCCGGGGTAGCCGCCGGGTCCAAAACCGCAGAGGGCGGCGATCCCGGGTGCGCGGGGAGCTGCGAGCTGTAGGGAGAGCAGGCGGGAGACGCAGACGAACCTGCAAGGACAACCGGCGGTGACGGGAGGGGCACCAACCAAGCAGAAAAGCTGGACCCGGGAGTGGCCGCCGTCGTGGAGGGAGGAGGTGGGGGCTGGGGGACTTGGTGGGGGCGGAGGGAGACAGTGGGCGACGGGGCCGGAGCGGCGGCCGCCGGGAGAGGCCGGTGGTGGGAGGGGAAGGACGGAGACACCTCTGCCATCACGGGAGCCCGACGGAGGCAGCCCTCACATGAAGGGCAGAGGGATGGAGAGAGGGCGACGAGGGGCTGTCGGATCTGTAGGCGGTGGAGGTGGAGGGCGCCTGAGGGAGGAGATCAGGTGGCCGGCGGCGCTGGTTCGCCCCTAGTCGCCATGGTCGCTTGAGCTACGAGGGAGTACTGTCGCAAGTTGGTATGGTTATCTAGAATCAGATACTTGATATGTTTGGTTCCATGCATATGGTGCATAACTTAGATATTTGCCTCTTGTTTTGTCTGAAGATAAAGTGTGAGAGATATCAAAACGTCAACTTCAGAAACAAGCAAAACCCAAAATGGCATCCAAGAATATCTAGCAGCTCCCCTATAGAAATATACTAGAGCTCGACCTGGGATGGAATATCTCTTCTTCACATCGCACGAGGACCCGTGGCCCTTTCCACTTCTCGAATGGATTCCGTTTTATCTTTATTTACAAATAAAATTGCGATTTCCTAGTCGACCAACTCACATACATCAAGTCTACACTTGAATATTTTGGTTTGTAAGTTTAGGTCTAGAAATATTCAACAATTGGAATGTAAAGTTTTCCTAGAACAACATAAGTCACTGCCCGGTTCTATTTCTATATGTAAATCTAAAATAAGTTGCACATAACTTGTACAATAGGCACTCACAATAAATTAGTGGCTTAACTGAATCGAATACTTGAAAAGTTTGTTTCCATGCATACGGTGCTGAGCTTAGATATTTTCCTCTTGATTTTGTTATCGGAAGATAAAATGCGAGAGATCGATACATCGACTTCACACACGGAACAAGAAAAAAAGAAAAGGGCTACCAAAGAGTATCAAGGAGCTCCCCTAAAAAAATATCCTGGAGCTTGACTTGGGATGGAATATCTCTTCTTCACATCGCACGAGGACCCGTGATCCTTTCCACTTCTCGAATTGATTCCATTTTATCTTTATTTACAAATAAACTTGCGATTTCCTAGTCGACCAACTCACATATATCAAGTCTACACTTGAAAATTTGGGTATGTAAGTTTAGGTCTAGAAATATTCAACAATTGAAGTGTAAAGTTTCCTTAGAAAAACATAAGTCATTGCTTGGTTCTATTTCTATATGTAAATCTAAAATAAGTTGCCCATCACATATACAATATGCACGCACAATAAATTAATGGCTTAACTTATCATTTTTAGAATCAGATACTCGATATGTTTGGTTACATGCATACGGTGTTGAGCTTAGATATTTTCGTCTTGATTTGTCATCGTAAGATAAAGAGCGAGAAATTGATACATCGACTTCTCACATGGAACAAGCGAAAATTAAAAGGCAACCAGACCAAAGAGTATCAAAGAGCTCCCCTCAAGAAATATCCTGGAGCTCGATACATACTTTTCGCTTTTCGAGTGCCCTGTGCACCTGTTTTACCAAAACATACTTTGCAAAAGATCAGAGTCTGTCTTGGCGATGTGTGAAACTGGTTCGTAGAACTTCTTGAATTCTAAGTAATGTGTTATGGATAATAGTTTTTCGGGACTTTCCAATTTTTTGTAAAGATATATTTGGAATTTCCTACTAGACCGAAGTCTGCACTTAAATTTCCATAGGAAAATCTACATCTAAAAAATGGGGCTTGGAAATTTAGGTATATAGATATTCAACTATTGGATTGTAAAATTTTCTTGGACCAACATGAGTCACCGCCCTGTTCTACTTCTACTTGTAAATCTGAAGTAAGCTGCACATAGATTGTACAATACGCAGTCACAATAAATCATTCGCTCAGGAAAAAACTTATTACTTTAAGAATCGGATACTTGATAAGTTTGGTTCCGTGCATACGGTGTACATCTTAGATATTTGCCTCTTGTTTTGTCACAAGATAAATACGGTGCAGAGCTTAGATATTTGCCTCTTGTTTTGTCACGAGATAAATACGGTGTTGAGCTTATTATTTTTAGAATCGAATTCTTGATATGTTTGGTTGCGTGCATACGGTGATGAGTTTAGATATTTGCCTCCTCTTTTGTGACAAGATAAAGTGCGAGGGATTGAAAAGGCTTCGGACCCAGAACAAGCAAAAACCAAAAGCGCATGCAACCAAAAATATCTAGGAGCTCCCGTGTAGAAATATGCTAGAGCTTGATCTGCGATTAAATATCTCTTCCTCAAAACGCATGAGGAGTGAGGACCCATGACGTTGTCAACTTCTCGAGTTGATTCCATTTTATCTCGATTTACAAATAAACCTGCAATTTCCTTGTCGACCAACTCACATATACCGGTCTTGAAAAACCGGGTTTCCTCCGTTTCGAAAAAAACGGTTTTGTAAATTTAGTTCTAAAAATATTCAACAATTGGATTATAAAGTTTCCTTAAAGCAACATGCATGAGTAACTGCCTGGTTCTATTTGTATGTGTAAATCTAAATTAAGCTGCACATAACTTGCATAATATACACTCACGATAATTCAGTGACTTAATTTATTATATTTTAGAATCGGGTGCTTGATAGGTTTGGTTCCATGCATACGGTGCCAAGCTTAGATATTTGCCTCTTCTTGTTTTGTCACAAGATAAAGCGCGAGGGATCAAAATATCAACTTTAGACCCAGAACAAGCAAAAACCAAAAGAGCCCTCTCTAGAAATATCCCGGAGCTTGATCTATGATGAAATATCTCTTCTTCATGTAGCACGAGGACTCGGCCCTGTCTACTTCTCGAATTGACTCCATTTTATCTTAATTTACAGATGAAATTTGCAATTTCCTAGTAGACTAAATATCAAGTCTACACTTGAAGAATGAGGTTTGTAAAACTAGGTCTGGAAACATTCAAATTGATCATAAATTTTTATTCGAGCAACATGAGTCGGATATATACAACATGCACATAAGTTTGTAAATAAGTTGCACATAACTTGTACAATATGCACTCACAGTAAATCAACTTATTATTTTTAGAATCAGATATATGCTTGATAAAGTTTGGTTCCATGCATACGGTGCAGAGCTCAGATATTTGCCCTCTCCTTGTTTTGTCAGAAGATAAAGCGCGAGAGATATCGAAATATCAGCTTCAGAGCCAGAAGAAGCAAAAACCAAAAGCGCAACCAGAAAGAATATCTAAGTACGTACCCTCCCGAAATATCCTGGAGCTCGATGTGGGAAGAGAAATATCTCGGAGGTGGATCGATTTGGGAACAAATATCTCTTCTTTCACAGATCGCCAGGACTAGTTGCAAGCTAGTATGAGCCTATGCCCCTGCACCTCTCGAATTGATTCCTGCAAGGCTGTAGTAATTCTCTTGCTCCAGCAAAAGAAAAACAGATATTCGGCCCCCGCCTAACAAATATCACGGGACCCTGCTGGCTTCACTGCTCGGATGGATAGAAAAGCGCAGGGGTGGCGGGCCCCACCGGCCTCTCGCTTTTGGACACGTCAAAGCCCTCCCACGTGGAACCCCCGCTGTTTTCCTCGTCTGACTGGGACAGGGCGCTCCTCCTCCACATGTTGGCGGAGCTCGGGTTGGCTGGAACCGAAAAATTTCCCAGCCACATCTTCGCTTGCTTCTCCACCGAGAAGTTTGTGGGGGAGATGAGATGTGACCGGGCGGGCCCGCAAGCCAGACGGGCGACGCCAAATCTGTCGCTTGGGTTTCTCGTCCAGGCAGGCAGAGCGTAGAGTTTTTGTGGTGGCTGCCGCTGTGTCGTCTAGATGGTGGTGGCATGTGGCGCACATCCAGGGATTATCCGCAGCAAACTGGAATTGTTTACGTTGGAATGCAGTCCAGACGTCCAGTACACGCTTAAAATTCAGGCCCCAAAACTGAAAACTTTTCTTCCGCCCGTCTATCGAATTTCTCCGTACAGTACAGATGCTACCTGTTGACAATTACAAGTATGACAACGCCGCATAAAAGCTAGTAATATTTAGACTCATAAATTTATCACATGTTGTATGTTATCTTTTCAAACATTGAGAACATATGGTGGTGG
The DNA here is from genome assembly GCA_947311845.1 of Poa pratensis. Classification (NCBI taxonomy): domain Eukaryota; kingdom Viridiplantae; phylum Streptophyta; class Magnoliopsida; order Poales; family Poaceae; genus Poa; species Poa pratensis. The sequence continues at coordinate 21,797,018 of CAMZMU010000050.1, read as the reverse complement.
CTGCCAGTTATGCAACCCATGTGTCACATTCTAGTTTGTAAGAGCATGTCCACCAACACACCCAATAGAGTGTCCGGCAACATTGCCGGGCATGTGCAGTGTCGGCGCGTCGGCAAACGTTGCCGCCTATTGAGAACGACGCGCCCCATCGGTTTTTTTTCCAAAAAATTCAAAACGACGAAATTCTTCAAACTTAATATATTTCATTGGATTTCGATAGTTTCTTACAAAATACGACAAAATTTAACTAAACCTAAACCTAAGAGCTGGTGTAGAACATGTCCCAGTCGTACGCGGCCACGACGGCGTCGGCGTCGAACGCGCCATCCTCCTGCGCGTCGCCCTGGTCCTCCTCCTCCTTGACGGATGCCGGGGGCGGCAGTGGCGCGGGGATGACGATGGTGGTGTTGTCGACGTATGACCACTTCTCGGCGAACTCCTTCGACGGCGGCTGGACGGTGTCGAAGGACAGCTTCTCGGCTAGGGCGAGGTCCCTGAGAAACTGCACCTCGGCCTCCTCCTCCGACAGCGTCCGCGGCGCCGAGGGCGCGACGCGCTTCTTGCCGCGGAACAGGACGTGCCTGGCTCGGTCTTCACCTTCGCGGGCGGCAGTGGCCCGAAGTCGCGGATGGTGACGCCGCCCCGGCGCGACGCCGGCACAGACTTGACCTTGACGAAGTGCCGCTCCTCGGCCTTGATCGGCGTCGGCTCGGACTTCACCTTGCCGAAGCGCGCCGCCGCCGGCCGCGCGTTCGAGGAGGAGCTGTGGGAGGAGGAGGAGCTCGCCGCCGGCATCTCCCACAGGTCGCGGGAGGGGTTTTCCGGCACGACGTAGCCGTGCTCGCGCATCACCTGGTGCAAGTTGCGATCCTCCCACCACTTGCGGCGCGCCTCGGCGTTGTTTTTTGCCGGCCGCACCCCGCCGCCGTGGTCGTCAACGGCGTCCTACCGCTGCGCCGCGAACAGCGCCGCCCAGTTGGGGCTGTTCGCGGCGTACTCCGGGTCCACGAGCTGCTTCGGCGTCAGCTGATGGCGGCGCAGACGGATGAGCTCGTGGAGATGGTCCCCCTCCGGCAAGGGAGGGACGACGTACCCCAACGCCGAGACGGACCAGCCGCTGCCGCTAGGGAGGAGCATCCCCGGCGGCACGGGAATGCGCTTGCGGTAGAAAAATGCCGCCTCGTCCTTCCGGAGGAAGGTCTTGCCCGCGCCGCCCCCGCTGCCTCCCGCTTGGTCGTTGTGCGCCATCTCTCGTCGCCGCCGCCGGTTGATTGTGGAGAAAGGGGAGAGGAGAGAAGAGGATGAGTGCGCCGCGCGTGCTTTATAGGGACGGCGGGGAGGCGAAGCGCGGGAACACGCTCCATTACTCCGGCGCCGGTTCCGGTTCCCGATGCGTCATAACTCCGGTGACGCGCGTCGGGAAGACAAGGTGACGCGTGCGACGCGTCAGAAAACCGCTTAGCGTTCGTAGCTAATTACGCTGACCGTCCCGTATCTCACTGACGAGACGGTCTTGCGCGTCAGGATCCGACGTGGCGCACGTTGCCGCGGTTGCCGGCGCGCCCGCTTGCCCCTAGAACCTAGGCACGAAGCAGGGTTGCCGGACATTCTATTGGGACGTGTCGGCAACTTTTTTTTCGATTGGGCGCGCCGCTGGGGTGTGGGGGGAGGAGGAATTTCGTGCCGGCACGCCCAAAACGTCTATTGAGAGCGCAGTTGGGCACGCCGATGGAGATGCTCTAAGTTATCTTTATAGTATTATTTTCATTTTGCTGGTAGTCGTACTTCATGAGTTATGATAAATGAATCTTTTTTTAACCCTTTAATTTTGTTAAGCTGACTTGTTTTTGTGACTCCGTCACTGCCTGCTGTTGCAGAGCTGATTCCTAGGTTGTTGCTGCAGATCCCTCCATCGATCCAAAGCAATTATATACTGCCATCTCTAGCCACAGGATTACGACGGATAAGTAAGTCTTCTGGCTGAATGCATGATTAGGATTGGTGAATACTATAAGTAAGATCCCTCCATCGATCCAAAGCATATACTATAAGTAAGTCTATCTAGCTCCTCCTCTCCGTTGTTTAACATCGTTTGGTGAATCCTAACAGGATAGGATAGCGTGATCACACTCCACTCATTCAACGTGGCCTTAGGCCCGCAATAATTCATTCTCAGACACTTTAATTGCCGTCTTTAGGTGCAAGACAGAGACGCTTGCAGTTATGGTTTGGGTAAGTACCATTTTTTTGGCCCTCTAGAAGAAAGTCGGATGCTTGGATATGCTGGCTCGGGCGGCTTATTATCCTTTTGTTTACGACCAATGGCGGGTAGTACAAGGTTTGTTTCTTCGCACAAAAGCGATACGAGAACCCGGCTTTTCCAACAAAGAAAACGCCTTTTCCAACAAAGGAAACGGCTGGCCACTGCCGTGCGAGCAGTTGGCGCAACGCACGTTCGCCTACCCCGGCCGTGCGAGAGGTCGCTGGTTCTGTACAGCGCACCACCACCACCTCAGTGAGGAGCTTGTGGCGGAGACGAGAGGAGACTTGCTGCACTGCAATGGAACAAAGGCGATCTCGCATTTGCAACGCCAGCCAGATCATGGACGTCGATGGAGTCCATGTCGTCGCGGAGACGCCTTGCCCGCCCGGTTGCGCCATCCAGGCTTTTGAGTAGAGCTTTGAAAAGCAACCAGGAGCACGTTGGAATGTTAAGCAATTTTGGATGAGATTAATTACGAACATCACATCACAGATGTACTGTGTGTCAAATCTAACCACATACATAAATTACACATATCTAACAGATGTGTATATGCATCAAATAATAGTGTAAACAGAGAGAAAAATAGTACATACATGTTGACCGGAAAAATAGTATATGCATCAAATAAAATGTATTATTTATAAAAAAATTGTCGGGGGAAGAAGAAAAAAAATGGATGACTAACAATTTCGTTGTCGTTGGTCATGGCCGTGAAGAGGAAGTAGACAAACGGTTGACCCCGATGTACTCGAACGGAAGCAATTCCGAGACGCTCCCAAAAATCTTATCGGCCCTCTCACTGTGCAGGATATCAAGGAAGGGGATTCAAAGGCTTGTAATCCTAGACGGTCGTGCACGCGCGGTCACTGAGACAGAGAAAACGGGAAGCTCTTCAACAAAAGGAACTAAGGTATGGTGAGACAGAGTGTGTGTGGTGTGGTTTGGATATGTCTGTTTTGTTCTCTATATACCGAAGGGACAAAGGAAAATGCATGCATGTTGCACACCATGCAAAAAATTAATCTTCCGACAAAACAAGCTCCACCTCTAATTTGAACCCGATTCACAAAACGCGACATGCGTGCGAGGCATGGCAAGACGAGCAGGGAGGAGAAGGTGCGCGAGAACTGCTCCTAGCCTCACTCAATTAGTGAGAGTAGAAGAGCTACCCTTATAAGTAGTTTCAACTCTCTCTCCCAACAAGCAATATGAGACCAAACTTAGTCCCACTTGTATTTCCTGTACATAGCATGCAACCAATCTGAATGGTCCTTCGAGATTTCGTATCTGTTAAACTAAACGGGCCAAAGGCCAATACAGTACAACACTCCTCCCACCGGATTTCGAAGACACTTCATGTTGCACTCTAGTTTCATATCACTGACTATTTGAAATACATGCAGTCCAGTGGAGACTGCAAAGTTAAATTTTCACCTAGACAAAGAGTTACGCTTGACTACAACTGAACAATTGACTATGCCTTAACTTTCAGTCTTGTGCATTTCATTCAATGTCGTTACCGACATTAGGCTGCCAAGACTGCCTCGTGGGTGGAGCATATATATAAGTCATACTCCTCGGTTTTTTCATGAGCTTACTAGATATTCAGCCAAATCTTATGGAGTGTGACCATAACTGTGTTTTTCAAGATCGTACTGTGGGACAGTATCTTTGCTCATCAAGATCTGGACATAACACACTAAGATATAATCAATCTTCCTAACATTATTCTATGACAGAATTGCATCTGCAGCGGAGTGGGAGTTTCATTAGAGATTCTCTCAACCAGCTACTCCATTTTGTTTTTCTAGTCCTAATTGACGGGATTTCCGATCACATAGGTTGGGTTACCCCCTCGGCAATTTAATTGAGTCTCAAACTCATCTACATCGATGCATTGTCTATCATATTTTTTGATACACCTTTTGTAAAACGATCTGCCAGATTCTTAGCCGCCTAGACATAATTTAAAGCTATAACTCCGGTGTCTTCAATTTTTTGAATTTTTTAATCCTCTCTTAACATGCCTTTAACTTTTCATATTATCTTTAGAATTGTTCACTTTGACAATCACAGTTTGATTGTCACGGTTCATGAGGATAGTCGATATTGGCTTTTCAACCATAGGGAAGTACATTAAGAGTTCGCGAAGCCATCTGCTTCGGCAATTGCAGTGGCTAGTGTAGCGAGTTCTGTTTCCATTATTAACCTTACTATGTTGGCCTGCTTGCAAGACTTTCCATGAACAACGCCACCACCAAGATTGAATATATGTCCACTTGTGGCCTTCGTCCCATCAGCATCAAAAATCCAGTTTGAATGACCATACCATTCAAATACTCTTGGATACCATGTATAATGAATTCCATAGCACATGTTCCTTTTAGATAGCGCATTACTCTTTTAAGAGCATGCCGGTGATCATCTCCCAGATTGTCCATAAACCGGTTTAGTTTGCTAATAACAAACAAGATGACAGGTCTCGTATTGCAAGTTAAATACATGAGCGAACCAATTATCTGAGAGTATCTCAATTGATGTCTAGTTTTATTCTTTCAAAACTTCAGTAAGGTGGGCGAAAAGGGCTGCATGTACTGTTTGCGTCGACCGGTATTGTAAATAAAAGCAAACCCGTACTATTTGTGCCACCAATAATACACTCTCTAGATGTTTTAATGTCAAGTGGACACTATATTGGATACTTTCACTATAGTAAGCAGAAGCAAACCGGTACTATTTGTGCCACCAATAATACACTCTCTAGATCTTTTAATGTCAAGCCGGCTGATCTACAACTCGGATAGTGTGAACACCTCGGGTCTAAGCATTCCATTGTATGAGTTGGTTCGTATGACGGTATACTCACGCCAACTCATTCTTTGGGTCAGTCCATAACTCTCCAGCTCAGCTAGTGAAATGCGGATTATCATCTCCATGCACATGACATGTAGAACTTAGTCATCATCCGGCTTAACACATTAGTCTCGGCTGTGTGTGTCCAGCACAACTTCAAACGACTAAGGACAAAGCTGCAAATGAACTAATGAAAACAAATGGTTCTACAATCAAATCACATATTCGATTACAGATGCTATCAGTTCATTACATGGACGAATATAAGGCGGAAATAGTATCGCCTCTAGGGCACTATTCCTAACAAATAGACCAAGTCAATCTATCATTTAGTTCTCACAAACATCAAAGTTTGATTCCAATGTTGCATTTGTTGCATAACGTTAACTTGACATTCCCTTGAACTCCTTTTGTTGTTTTCAATGTTTTATTTTTGACATGGTTTTCAATGTTTTGTTGTTTACATTTAAGGTTGATAATCCCCGCATGACCTTCTATTAGTTTCAAGGTAGGTCTATACATATTTTCTCTTAAAATCTCAAATAAGTGGTATGTGGAGAGGTTTCTTATGGTGTTGCGTTAGTGCGAAAAGCGAACATGTTTGCGTTATTTATCAATGTCATGTACTTCCGATGCTTGTTCACCTTAAAAATGATGAAAATGCATGGCTTTGTAAACTGTTGAGAAACAACCTGGACCAACTTGGAAGATTCTAGGATTATTCAGAAATTGCAAGATAATGGATATTTTCTATGGAGACTGCAAATAAATAGGCAGACATGCATCATGGTAGAGAATCTAGAAACAAGATATTGATAAGAAATTTCTAGATAGTATATAAATGTTTATTGTATAGTGTAGGTTAGAATATTAGTCGTTTTATCTGATACATTTGAGAGGTAGAAAATTTGAACATTTGTGGCCATCCGATCAACTCGAGTGAAGAGGATCCCAACCAACTAGTATATGAGGGTTGGTATGCTTGTATTACAATTTCTTTATATAAAGGTGTAGAGTGTCCGGTTTGCAACTAAAATTAGTTGTCGGATTTTCTCGGTATGACCAACATTTTCGTTCTAGCTTGAATAATTGTCGAGATTGGAATTTTCATGCTCCTTATCCCACTTTATCTTTTTTCTTCTTTTAAAAACATGTGCAAACAAAACTTTAGCTAAAATTTTGAGTACTTATTTTCTTGGAGGCCCATTGAGCTCAAACCAAACATGCCCATGAAGCATATTATAGTGAATTATGATAGATTTTCTCTATTGCACATGCATGTGACACAAACTAAATATAAAATTTTCTGGTGCTGCTTTCCTCCATGTTATCTCCAGGCCGTTGAAGGTTTACAAGATTAGAACTTTGAGGTCTTTTTCTTGATGTTATGCATCCATATGTTTAATATATTAATGGTATAGGTTATATTTGATTAGTTTAAGATACATAATTTTGTACAACATAACTTATTTGAGTATTAAGAAATTGTAATTAATAAAAAACAATGTTGTATTAAAGCTTTCTGTTGAATTAATGTAAAATTAGTTGATCTATGTTGGACCAAGCCGAACTTATCGACAACTCAACGCTGCACATCCTCTTTTATCTTTTTGGACAAAATAACGCCTGAGTGTCCATCACCGTGGTGGCCGTCAATTCTGCCTCGCCATACACGCGTCTCACATCTAATCTTGTTACACCTAGTGACTTGATTTGTACTTACCGTGGTGTTGTTATAAATGAGTACAAAGCTATTTTTGTTACTTTTGTTGGAAAGGTTGCAGCACGGTTCCAGAAGATGAGTATTATTTTAATTGATTAATTATATTTTTTAAAATATTAATAATTATTGAAACATATGGACCAATCAGTTACTGGTCTTAAGTTGACTCATGTTATATTTTCTTTAAAAATATCACTATACATGATGTCATGTTAACTTTAACACAATTGTCATGATTCATCTTTGTCTCGCTCTGATTAGTTGGCATTTTTTATTTATATTATACCGGTGTCGTGTATTTTCGATATTTTTTTTAGCATAACTTGCATGAAAGAATACGAGCACAAACTCATGGTTTACAAACTAACTTTTTAATGGAGAAAGAACAGCTATGTAAAAAAGTCTCCTTCACCAAGTCCACAACAACATAGGTTACATTGGATGCATGTCTTTACTATCAAATGGATTGATGCTAAGCAAGCAACTCTCCGCAATTTTGGGTGTTAGACTCCAAACCGCACCGCTCCGGTCCGCAATGTTGGCTAGCCCGGATCCGCACCGTTTCGTTTTTTTCCCCGTTTCAACCCAACCCAACAGAGACCAAAGCAAAAACCGCCCCAAAATGCCCATTTGCACCCACACCATTCTCAGCCTGACAAGCAAGAAAGAAATAAAGAGCAATTACTGTCAATTTTGCTGGAGAAAAAGAAGTACGCCATTGAAGCAACAATCAGTCGATCAATGGCAGGAAACGAAGACTTCGTTGCATAATTTTTGTATGTAAAGAGATATCAGTTCAATGCTGGGTTACTGCCAGCTACAAGCAAGTGTACCAAAGGCAAACCAACACAAGATTACAGTTCTGGAAAGAATAGCAAAATACGGCATTCCCTACAAGATCAATGCTGGCATATAAGTACACGAATACACCGTACTCGCCACAAGGCAATACAATACAAGTGTACAGGTAGAATTCTCCACGGACCACGATTCTCACCTTCCTGTGAGGGAAGTGGAGGTCATGGAGCAATAACTGGTCTGTCCTCCGGTGAACAGCAAACCAACATGAGGCAGCTCGATCTCCGGCTGATTGCCGGACGGAGGCCAGACAAATGCAGGCCTCACAAATGGGGGATCCGGCGCCGACGCTCCACCGATCAGGACCTGCACCGCCAACCTCATAGACGGCCTCTCCCTCGGGTTCGGGTGGCACCACGCCACGGCCAACCTCACGGCACAGACCAGCTGCGCCTCATCGTATACTCCACCGAGCACTGTGTCGGCCGCCGCGAAGATTCTGCCCTCGCCGTAGTGTCTCCATATCCAGTCCACAATATACATAGCCTCGAGTGTCCTGCCTGCAGCCTCATCCTGGTTGCGGTAGGACACGGAGCGGCTCGCGCTCCTCCCACTGATGACCTCCATTACAAACACCCCAAAGGCGTACACGTCAGTGTCGAGGCTGGCACGGCCGGTGAAGAAGCTCTCGTAGGCCATGTAGCCGGGAGTGCCCGTCACCGCCTGCATGGAGTGGTGCGTGAACCCATCGTACTGGATGACGCGAGCGAGGCCGAAGTCGCCCAGCCGTGCGTTGTAGTCCTCATCAAGCATCACGTTGCTGGCCTTGACATCCCGGTGGAGGATTCGCTGGCTGCTCCCGTGGTGCAGGTAGTCAAGCGCAGATGCCACGCCACAGATGATTCTGTACCGCCGTTCCCAGGTGAGGTCAGGAGCGCTTGCACTTGCACCAGCATACAAGAGGTTGTCCAGGCTGCCCATGGGGAAATACTCGTAGACGAGGAGCAACTCATCCCCCTCGTGACACCAACCGATCAGCCGTACTAGGTTCCGGTGCGAGAGCTTGCTGATGGTGTTCACCTCGATAACGAATTCCTGCTCTCCTCGGTCGGACTTGGCGCTGTTCGTTGACACACGCTTCACTGCCACCTCCAAGTTCATCTTCTTGATATAGCCAAAGTAAACGGTGCCAAAGCTGCCTCTACCGAGCTTATGTGTAGGACTGAAGTTGGCAGTTGCACGCCTGAGCTCCTTGAGTTTAAATTTGACTGGACCTTGTGCATCGATCATGTTCTCCAGGCTGCGGTAGGCGAGCCTTCTGTGCCGTCTCAGCCTTCTCCACATAAAGAACACAGCGAAGAAACAGATTGAAAATATAATCAAGATAGCAAGAGCCAAAAGCACCTTCGTCCATGTTCCAACCTTGACATCGCCGTCTAATGTGGTGAAGTTCCAGGACTTTATCTGGTTCAGCTGGGTGAAATCACCCGTGGAACCTGCAAATCCCAGATATATGTCGTCCAGTAGACCTAGTGATAGGTCAATGTACCGACCTAGTACAGATACATGCTGCCCACTTGTGCTGTACTGGACTAGAGTTACTTGAAACAGTAGTGATGTACCATTGTATTTGATCCCAACAAATACATCAGACCCACTTGAGAGTACGATGGACTGATTACTGAGTGGGATCTGGCTGACAGATTTGATGCTGTTGATGTCGATTCCAACATGGTTGTCGTCAAGGTCTTCCTTGTAGCTCTTCCTGGTGTCGAATTCCACGGCTACCACTCGGTTTGCAAAGGCGCCATCTGTCTCGTTATTGAATAAGCCCAGCCACTGGCCACTGCTGTTGCTAGGCAAAGATGGATATATCGCACTATCCTAAAGACCGTGAGTTTCTCGGAAGCACAACGCTCCACCCGTCGTTGTCTTCTTTTCCAAGCTTGTCCACCACCAAACACTTACGTGGCAGTTCCTTGTCCAAACACATCGTCGGGCCAGAGGTGGGCTTTTTCAGACCCTGTAAAGCCTCATTATAACCCTGAAAAACTCTTTTTCCCAGCCCCGTGTAGCCCGTTTTGCTTTCTCTTTCGCTGCTCCCAGCTCCGGGTGGTCACCGGTGCCACCCAGTTGGTGGAGACCGTGACCGGGACTTCCTTGGAAGGCAGCTGCACGCAGCCGGTTCCTTCCCGTCCAGATGACAACCTGCAATCATGTGTACTTAAGGAGAGCTAAAAAAGATAGCTAATGTATTTTATGTAGTATTAACATAGCTAAGTAACATGTTTTAGATCGACTTGCATCATCAAACAGTAATGCATTCTCCATCCAATTCACACTGGTTTATCGAAAAGTTGCAGATCCAATCACTAGAAAAAAGAAAGAAAGTAGATAATTTGCCAAAAAAAGGGGAACATAAGTAATACGTTGTCCCAACCAAACCTTACAGGTTCTTCAAAATATCACAAATTTAAGTGAAAACAACAGATTATCTTCTACAGGAAAAAGGTTCTTCAAAATATCACAAATTTAAGTGAAAACAACAGATTTTCTTCTACAGGAAAAAACACAAATTCAGTTGCAAAATAGGGAGAATGAGAATGAAGAGCGCAGCGGTCACTTCCGCTGGCGTCGTCTCCAATCGAACCACACTAATGGCAATCTACGATAGTCGCAGATTCAACTACAGAATAAGGAAGAAAATACGTTCAATTGCAAAAGAAAAGGAGAAGATAAGCGATACATTGCTCTGACAAAAGAACATTTCTTCTTCAAAAAATCATATATTTAACTAAAAAACCAAATTTAATTACCAAAAAAGGATGTCAACAAATTTAATTGCAAAAGAGGGAAGAAAATGAGAGACACACGGATTATTTGCTCCCACCGAACCACACTGGTTTATCAACAGGTCACACTCAAGTGCAAAACAGGGAGGAAAACAGATTCAATTGCAAGAAAGAGAAGAGTTTATCAACAGGTCACATTCAACTGCAAAACAGGGAGTAAAACAAATTCAATTGCAAGAAAGAGAAGAAGAAGAACATGAGAAATGACAACAGACGCAAAGATCCTTTCGTACAAGTTGTTCATGGCGTTGTCAATGCAGGCAGCGACTTTCAGTGTTCTCATCAATCTTTTGCGCAAGTCAGCGCTAAGATCACCAAGGCATGCACCGCGCCTAGCCGTCGAGCCCAATCCCACAAGGTGCCCATCATGGACCATGTGCTCGAACTGGGCACCTACCGCCATGTGCGGGAGCAGCAAGAGGGCTTCCGGCGAAGAAGCATGGGGTGGAGAAAACCCTCCCACGGGGCCCTGCTCATCACGGCCACGCACACAAGGACAATCTCCTGTGTGCGACGGCGCAGTGCACGACGGAGCCGTAGCGCACAACAGATGTTTAACCTTTACAGTGCCACCCCTTTCAATCATGTGGTGGGAACTTTGAGAAACAAAATAGAATAAATACATCTGAAACTGTACTGTTTGTATCGGTTGTTCTAAATGCCTAGCAATTTATTTGAAGGAGCAAATCCTTCAGAAAAGATGGAGGAATCTGCTACTCAAGCAGCTAGCTCGTAAATTGCTAATAGCAAATGACTGTGTATTTTCCCGCAATTAAGAAATATAAAATGGAGAAAGGAGAAAAGAGGCAGAGCAAGGAGGAAAGAAGCATCGAAGCCCTGGTGAAATCGACTAGCAAGTAGAAACAGAGGATAAAAAACCGTTGATCCAACTAACCCTCTCCATTTGCGCCATGGCTGCCCTGCTCAGGCTGGGCTAGACAGCTGAACATGTTCGGCATTCTCCAACCTTCCCTCTTCGTCCCGCCATGCCAAGGGCATCTTGTACCTGACGTGCCACCACGGAGAGGGCAGTAGATCAAGGACGACCATGGGGCGCTGCCTGCTGCATTGCCTCCAAAGGTGTACCCACCATCTGCGCCAGCGCCACCGCTCCCGACATCACCACCGCCGCCTCAACGACCAATGCTACACGCTCGCCTTCGTCCGACCTCGTTGAAGACGTGTTGGATCTGGAGCCAGTGCGCACCTTCCTCCCTTCTGCCGCCACGACACCGCTCCGGGTTAAATGGTACGGCTCGTCAGAAGCGGCGAATGCTACCGCTGCATAACTTTTTCTCCGACGCTCGCATTGTTGGGATAGTCGCGGGCGGCGTCACGCTCGAAGGCGACAGAGGAGGGTTGTGGGTAGGCGGATCAGATGGGGATGGTGCGGCGGTAGGAGGTGGGAAGCGATGCGCAGCTGCACCGGCGAGGTCGGAAGACGGTACCGGCGGAATGGATCTGACCAGAGGTAGAGGAGACGTCGGTTTGGGTCAGGATGAGGTGGGGAACGTGTTCCTTTGAGCTGGCTGCCCACTAGCTACGTGTCCTCCTTCAGCTGAGAATAGACACGTGAGCAGTCGGTTACTCTCAAAGGAAAAGAAAATGAGAGGGTATTTAATTAATTACTTTAATTAATCATGTAATCCCTGCTTGTAATGTCGGTTTGTGAAACCGACATACCCCTTTTGTAACCGCTTGTTCGGTGCTATATATAGCACCATTCATCATCAATAAAGACAGAGTTCGATTCATTTGTTGTCTCTCTCGATTGCTCTTGATTCTACCTTCAACACGTTATCAGCCACGTTGCTCTACATCTGAGCGATTTAGAGATCGAGAAGAACAGAAACGAACAGGCAAAAGAAGAACAGGGGGGCGTCCGCCTCCATCATTCGAAAGAGAACCGTGCAGGGAAGAAAACAAGGAGGAATCGACGCACTAGCCGTCGTCATCGCTCCACCCCAACCCGCTCTGCGAACTGGGCTTCGACATCATCGAAATCGAAGAACTGAAGAACAAATCAGCGACAGAGAGAACCGAAGAAGACGAAACATCTGGTAAGATGATGCCATGGAACTTGCCTTCCACGACTTCAGTTCTCCTACCCTTCCGATCGAAGGCAGCCCCGACGACCGGCGGCGCGGCTTCTCGAGCGCGCGTAGCCCTCGGCCGTCGCCGCCGCTCCCAGTGGAGGCGGCGCCTAGCGGCCGTCGAGGTCGCTGCGCGGCCGTCATCTCCGACCCCAGCGGTCGTTGAGGTCGCCGCGCCTCCCGTCGCCAACACCCGTAGTAGAGGACGATGCCGTGCCGCCGGGATACCCGTGCACGCCGTCCTCCGCGGGCCGCGGCTCCCCTGCCACCCCTCCGCCTTCACCGCGCACGGGCGCTGATACGTCTCCAACGTATCCATAATTTCTGTGTTCCATGCTTATATTATACCATTTGCTACATGTTTTATATACACTTCATATCACTTTTATGCATTTTCTGGGACTAACCTATTAACAAGATGCCACAGTGCCAGTTCCCTGTTTTCTGCTGTTTTTGGTTTCAGAAAGTTACTTCTGGAAATATTCTCGGAATTGCACGAAACAAAAGGCCAAGTCCCTATTTTTCCAACACGTACACGGAGTCCGAAGGAGAGACGAAGGGAGCCACGAGGTGGCCAAACCACCTGGCGGCGCGGCCCCCCGCCGCGCCAGCCTGTGGTTTGGGCCCCTCGGGGGTCCGCCGACATCGCCCCTTCGCCTATTTATTCCCCGAGACGCGAAAACCCTAAAACACCGAGCCTTTCATCCAGAACATATTCGCTGCCGCCGCCGTCGTCAACCCTAACTCGGGGGGTTCTGAAGCTCTTCCCGGCACCCTGCCGGAGAGGGGAATCATCACCGGAGGGCTCTACATCGCCATGCCCGCCTCCGGAGTGATGCGTGAGTAGTTCATCCTTGGACTATGGGTCCATAGCAGTAGCTAGATGGTTGTCTTCTCCACTTGTGCCATCATGTTTAGATCTTGTGAGCTGCCTATCATGATCAAGATCATCTTATTGTAATGCTACATGTTGTGTTTGCTGGGATCTGACTTATATTGATACCTATGTGGAGCTGAATATTATATTATCATGTCTATGTCATTTGTGATCTTGCATGCTCTCCGTTACTTGTTGAAGCCTTGGCCAAGTGAATACTTGTGACTCCAAGAGGGGTATTTATGCATGATAGTTGGGTTCAACCTCTATTTAACCTGGGATAGTGACAGCAAGTTCTAAGGTTGTAGATGTGTTGTTGCCACTAGGGGTAAAACAGCAATGCTTTATTCAAGGATGAATGTATTGTTTACATTACGCACATTACTTAATGCAATTGTCTGTTGCTTGCAACTTAATACTGGAAGGGGTACGGATGTTAACCGGAAAGTGGACTATTTAGGCATAGATGCATGCTGGATAGCGGTCTATGTACTTTGTCGTAATGCCCAAATGAATCTCATAGTAGACACCACAACTCACACATGCATGTTATATGCACTTATCAATTGTCAATTGCCCAGCTGTAATTTGTTTACCCAGCATGTTAGTTATCTTATTGGAGAGACACCACTAGTGAACTGTGGACCCCGGTCCATTCTTTTACATCTGAAATACAATCTACTGCAATCATTGTTCTCTACTGTTTTATGCAAACAAACATCATCTTCCATTCGATACGTTTAACCCTTTGTTTTCAGCAAGCCGGTGAGATTGACAACCTCACTGTTAAGTTGGGGCAAAGTAATTTGATTGTGTTGTGCAGGTTCCACGTTGGCACCGGAATCCCTGGTGTTGCGCCGCACTACACTCCTTCACCAACACCTTCGAAGCAACCTCGTTTTCCTACTGGTTCGATTAAACCTTGGTTTCATACTGAGGGAAAACTTGCTGCTGCACTCATCATACCTTCCTCTTGGGGTTCCCAACTGACGTGTGACGTACAAGCATTGTTTCTGGACTGTTGCCGGGGAGATATTCCCTCGTCAACTTAGCGCTAGCAACACGTTTTCTGGCGCCGTTGCCGGGGAAAACCGAATTGCTTCTGCAAGGGGAGTCTCTCACACCCAATCTCTTTACTTTGTTATTTGTCTTGCTTAGTTTATTTTTATTTAGTCTTGTTTGCTCTCTTTATCAAAAACACAAAAAAATTAGTTACTTGTTTAATTCAAAATGAATGCTCCTGAAGTTGAAGTTCGTTCTTTTAGGCAACTAGGAGGTGAAAATTTGAAAGATGCTTGGTATAGAATTAGTGATGCTCATCATAGATGTACTAAGAAACACTCTACCACTATCCTCCTTAGGAACTTTTATGTTGGTATCTCTAGTTGGTATAGGTATGTTCTAGACACTCTTACAGGTGGAAATTTCTTGGGTACTCCTGCTTTAGAAGCCTGTAATATTATTGAAAGTTTGGTAGGAACACCACCCACTAAAGATATTAAAATTGAGATCACCTTGGAGGATGTTATAAATAAGTTAGACTCTATGGAGAATTTTTTTCCAAATTTTCTTGATTGTATTGGTAAGACTAATGAATCAATAGCCACCATCAATGAAAGAATCACTGTTCTTGAGGATAATAATATCCATGACACCCAAAATCATAGAATTGATGAGTTAGAGGAAGCTATTGAAACCTTAAGTTCAACCTTTACTTCTCTTAAGTCTAAAAAGGAGAAAGTTTATGTGGGTAGAGAGCAAAAGTTTATGTATGTTCCTAAAGTGCCAAAACCAAAGACTCATTATGAGCTTAAAATTGATAAAACTTTTAGTACGGTTAAAGGTAATGAAACACCTCCAGGAACATCTAAGATACCCATTGTTACAAGCTGTGTGTTGGAAGAAGCTTTTGATGATTTGAATGATTTGCCACTTGACAACACTTGATTTTCACTTTCTGCGCCTAGCTGAAAGGCGTTAAAGAAAAGCGCTTATGGGAGACAACCCATCGTTTTTATTTGCTGTTATTTTTGTTTTCTTTGAGTCAAGGAGTTTTGTTACTTCTGTAGCAACTCCTTTGTATCTTTATTTTATCGCAATGTTGTGCCAAGTAAAGTTCTATATTGAAAGTTGATGCAAGATTTGGATTTCTGCGCAGTGACAGATTTTTAGCTGTCACGGATTTGAGCTTATCTCCCTGTAGAAAATTCAAAAAATTCTGAAAAAATCACGCATATTCCTGAGATATGTACGCAACTTTCATTATTTTAGGCCAGATCCATCTGAGCAACTTAAGTGCCTCGAAAAAATTCGTCATTCCAGACTGTTCTGTTTTTGACAGATTCTGCCTTTTGTTTTGCATTCGCTCTTTTACTGTGTTTGTGTGGATTTCTTTGCTCCACAAAGCATTGGTGGCTGTAGCTAATGTCCAGAAGCTTTGGGATTGATTGTATCATTACAGAATATGAGAATTTTTGATTATGCACTAACCCTCTAATGAGAACTGTCTTGAGTTTGGTGTGAAGGAAGTTTTCAAGGATCAAGCGAGAAGGGTGATATTATGTGATCAAGAAGAGTGAAAAGCCTAAGCTTGGGGATGCCCCCGTGGTTCATCCCAACCATATTCAGAGAGACTCAAGCGTCTAAGCTTGGGGATGCCCAAGGCATCCCCTTCTTCATCAACAAACTTATCAGGTCATCTCTAGTGAAACTATATTTTAATTCTTTCACATCTTATGCGCTTTACTTGGAGCGTCTGTGTGTTTTTATTTTTGTTTTTGTTTGAATAAATTCGGATCCTAGCAATCCTTGTGTGGGAGAGAGACACGCTCCGCTTTTTCATGTGAATACTCATGTTCTTCACTTATATTTGTTGAGTATTCTTAACTAGCTACTGCAGTGCTTTTAGCTCCTGTTTTTCATGCATCTCTTCGAGCTGTTAGCACTTGTTTATAAATACTCTCTTGCTGCATTATATTATCATTTGGAGAGTTTATGTTTAAATAAATTGATTGGTGTTTGTTTGGAAGAAAGAAAATGCTACATGTAGTAGTTGGTATTGGAAAAGACATATGCATTCTTGTAGATCATTGTCTTGTTTCGATTTGATACTTTGCAATTGTTTTGAGCTCTCAAGTAGATCATGTTTAAGCTCTTGCATCATGTAGTTAAAGCCTAGTAGTGGAGAACTACCGTAGAGCTTGTTGAGACTTGGGATGCATATTTGTTCTCTCTAAGGTCTAGATATTTTCTGGTAAAATGTTTGAGCAACAAGGAAGACAGTGTAGAGTCTTATAATACTTGCAATATGTTTTTATGTGATTCTTGCTGTACCGGTTTATACTTGTGTTTGCTTCAAACAACCTTGCTAGCCTAAACTCTGTACTGAGAGGGAATGCTTCTCGTGCATCCAAAACTTGAGCCAAAACCCATGCCATTTGTGTCCACCATACCTACCTACTATGTGGTATTTCCTGCCATTCCAAGTAAATATTTCATGTGCTACCTTTAAACTATTCAAAACTTTATTACTCCTTATTTGTGTCAATGTTTTATAGCTCATGAGGAAGTATGTGGTGTTTTATCTTTCAATCTTGTCATTTACTTCTGACAGACTTTCACCAATGGACTAGTGGCATATACATCCGCTTATCCAATAATTTGCAAAAAGAGCTGGCAACGGGGTGCCCAGCCCCAATTAATTACAACTTTCATTAATAATTCTCTTCACATGTTTTGCCCTGATTTATCAGTAAGCAACTTAATTTGCAAATAGACACTCCTCCATGGTATGTGAATGTTGGAAGGCACCCGAGGATTCGGTTAGCCATGGCTTGTGTAAGCAAAAGGTTGGGAGGAGTGTCATCTATAAAGAAACTAAAATACATGTGTAAACAAAAGAGAAGAGGGATGATCTACCTTGCTGGTAGAGATAACGTCCTTCATGGGAGCCGCTCTTGAAAGTCTGGTTGACAAGGGGGTTAGAGTGCCCACTACCATTCGTTGACAACAACAAACACCTCTCAAATACTTATTTTGTGCTCTCTATATGCTTTCGAAAACTTAAAAAGCTCTAGCACATGATTTAATCCCTGCTTCCCTCTGCGAAGGGCCTATCTTTTACTTTATGTTGAGTCAGTTTACCTACTCCTTTCTATCTTAGAAGCAAACACTTGTGTCAACTTTGTGTGCATTGATTCTTACATGTTTACTTATTGCACTTGTTATATTGCTTTATGTTGACAACTATCCATGAGATATACATGTTACAAGTTGAAAGCAATGCTGAAACTTAATCATCCTTTGTGTTGCTTCAATGCCTTTTACTTTGAATCTATTGCTTTATGAGTTACCTCTTATGCAAAACTTTTTGATGCTTGTCTTGAAAGTACTATTCATGAAAAGTTTTTGCTTATATGATTCATTGTTTACTCTTTATCTATTTGTTAGCAAACTATAGACATTGCTTTGAGTCACTTCATTCATGACATGAGCCTTGCAATATATTGATCAAGATTGTGTGAAAGCATGTCTCCTCAGAAATTATTTGTTGTTATCGTTTTACCTACTCGAGGACGAGTAGAACTAAGCTTGGGGATGCTTGATACGTCTCCAACGTATCCATAATTTCTGCTGTTCCATGCTTATATTATACCATTTGCTACATGTTTTATATACACTTCATATCACTTTTATGCATTTTCTGGGACTAACCTATTAACAAGATGCCACAGTGCCAGTTCCCTGTTTTCTGCTGTTTTTGGTTTCAGAAAGTTACTTCTGGAAATATTCTCGGAATTGCACGAAACAAAAGGCCAAGTCCCTATTTTTCCACACGTACACGGAGTCCGAAGGAGAGACGAAGGGAGCCACGAGGTGGCCAAACCACCTGGCGGCGCGGCCCCCCCCGCGCCAGCCTGTGGTTTGGGCCCCTCGGGGGTCCGCCGACATCGCCCCTTCGCCTATTTATTCCCCGAGACGTGAAAACCCTAAAACACCGAGCCTTTCATCCAGAACATATTCGCTGCCGCCGTCGTCAACCCTAACTCGGGGGGTTCTGAAGCTCTTCCCGGCACCCTGCCGGAGAGGGGAATCATCACCGGAGGGCTCTACATCGCCATGCCCGCCTCCGGAGTGATGCGTGAGTAGTTCATCCTTGGACTATGGGTCCATAGCAGTAGCTAGATGGTTGTCTTCTCCACTTGTGCCATCATGTTTAGATCTTGTGAGCTGCCTATCATGATCAAGATCATCTTATTGTAATGCTACATGTTGTGTTTGCTGGGATCTGACTTATATTGATACCTATGTGGAGCTGAATATTATATTATCATGTCTATGTCATTTGTGATCTTGCATGCTCTCCGTTACTTGTTGAAGCCTTGGCCAAGTGAATACTTGTGACTCCAAGAGGGGGTATTTATGCATGATAGTTGGGTTCAACCTCTATTTAACCTGGGATAGTGACAGCAAGTTCTAAGGTTGTAGATGTGTTGTTGCCACTAGGGGTAAAACAGCAATGCTTTATTCAAGGATGAATGTATTGTTTACATTACGCACATTACTTAATGCAATTGTCTGTTGCTTGCAACTTAATACTGGAAGGGGTACGGATGTTAACCGGAAAGTGGACTATTTAGGCATAGATGCATGCTGGATAGCGGTCTATGTACTTTGTCGTAATGCCCAAATGAATCTCATAGTAGACACCACAACTCACACATGCATGTTATATGCACTTATCAATTGTCAATTGCCCAGCTGTAATTTGTTTACCCAGCATGTTAGTTATCTTATTGGAGAGACACCACTAGTGAACTGTGGACCCCGGTCCATTCTTTTACATCTGAAATACAATCTACTGCAATCATTGTTCTCTACTGTTTTATGCAAACAAACATCATCTTCCATTCGATACGTTTAACCCTTTGTTTTCAGCAAGCCGGTGAGATTGACAACCTCACTGTTAAGTTGGGGCAAAGTAATTTGATTGTGTTGTGCAGGTTCCACGTTGGCACCGGAATCCCTGGTGTTGCGCCGCACTACACTCCTTCACCAACACCTTCGAAGCAACCTCGTTTTCCTACTGGTTCGATAAACCTTGGTTTCATACTGAGGGAAAACTTGCTGCTGCACTCATCATACCTTCCTCTTGGGGTTCCCAACTGACGTGTGACGTTACACGCATCAAGCATAGTTTCTGGTGCTGTTGCCGGGGAGATATTCCCTCGTCAACTTAGCGCTAGCAGGCGCTTGCCGTCGCCTTATGGCCCTCGGCTTTCCGCTCTCCAACCCGCCGTCGAGCAAACGTGCCGCGCGCGCGGGACTTGGAGTCCGCCCGCCCTCGGGCTCTGCGTCGCGCCGGGCACCGTGCTCCCTGGAGAATCCTTTGACGAGGACGACCGCGGCGGAGCTCCTCTCGGCGCCGGTGATGCGGCCGACCGGATGTGGGCGTCTCCGCCTGTGTCGGTCACGGGATTGGGGATTGAGACGTGACTGGGTTGGCTCCTGGTCGCTCTCTCCCTTATCTGATCGGTTGAGCAGGCTGGTTTTAGCGATGGCTGCCTTAATTGGCCCATTTGCATGCGTACTGGGCCACCACCAGCCCCTGCTTATTTGCTTAATTGCGGTATATTTCAGCTTTTTAGCAAATTAGTGTTCTAACAACACTTCTAGCAGTGATTTATTCCTGCTTTAGACTGTTAAATTCGTACATATATTTCAGTACTGTTTTTTTGTTGAGTACTAATGTATTCCAGATCCTAAGTTGATGTAATATATTTCCATGTTTCACGTGTCGAGATTAATTACGTCCATTTGCAATTGAGATTTTTAATTTCTTGCAAATATAAATTTAGTGACTATATAATACTGTCTATCTGTCGAGTACGATGTATTCCGGAATCTTTCTACGATGTATATATTTCCATGTTCGCCACATGTCGAGATTAATACATCTATTTGCAATTGAGATTTTCAATTTCTTGCAAATATAGATGCAAAATTTGAAGTGATTTCTTCAAATTGATGTTTTGGGAACATGAGGTGGTGTGTAGATTTATCTACCACTACTGTTTAAGCCTACATTTTGTCATTTTTGACATTATGATTGACAATGTGCTCTCCCATACATTTTAATTAAGCTATGACATAAGGCATTCGAAGTGTGAGTATCGTATACTCCGCTAATGCTGTTAGATCTACTCCAAAATTTATTTAGGAGATTTTCTACAACGTGCCATACTTAACAATTTGAGGTTCACACTAATGAGTTCAAGCTCACTTCTTGAAGCTTCATTTATTTTGCATAGTTCATTACGACATAACCATGATGGATTTTAATTTACCGAATGTAAATTAATATTCTCTGGTTTACCATATAGATAAACGATGGCTCGAGAGTTTAATGCACTGGGTTAGTGCGTGGAATCCAGACTCCGGATGTTCCACTCCCGGCTGGAGTCACGCCACTGACAGATGAGCAAAATATACTGCTTTGTACATCATAAGGCACCATGTTCATCCAGATTTCAAGTCTGAGTACTTGGAGGAAGAATCCCCGAGTACCTTGTTTCACACCCTCAATACGAGGTATGAACAGCAGAAGACAGTTGTCATGCCTGAAGCACTCCATGATTGGACACATCTCTGACTCTAGGACTTCAAGTCTGTCGGGGAGTACAATCATGAGGTTCATAAGATCAGTTCTAAACTGCGCTTTTGCGGGAAGGAACCTACTGATGTGGAGAATAAAAAAAAACTTTGTCTACATGCTCCCATCTGACAGGATCCTCCAGTAGCAGTATCGTGCTCGCGACTACCAAGTCTATTCTGACCTTATTCATATATTACTTCAGCTGAAAAGCATGATGAGCTGCTCGCTAAGAATGGCTTTCGGCGCCCGGTTGGTTTTCAACCTCTACCTGAAGTTCATATGAATGTTGCGAACGGGCGAAAGTTTGATGGTGCCTTCAACGTTAAGCCTTCGAACTTCAATGGTAAGCAAAAGCGCAACTAGAACAGGAAGCCTAGAAACTCGGAATGTGGGAAAGGCACCGCAAAGCATTAGTTTGAAAAAAACTAAGCTTTGCGACAAGTGTGGTGAAAGAGCATATTTTAGTCCCTTGTGTTTTGTGTGTTAGTTAACAACACTAGTGAACATTTGACTAGGTGTTAAGTGATGCAGGTCTTAGTGGTACATAATACTTAATTGCATCAACACCAAAAAGGAGAAGAAAAGGCCTGGAGAATTTTAGTTTGACAGACCGGATATTCCGGCCCCAGTGGGGGCGGAATATCCGGCCCTCAAGTTTTATCAAAGGCCGGATTTTCTAAGGACGAAGAGCGTCCAATTGTGCGACTCTCTGGACTCCCCCGGATATTTGGGGCCGGAGATTTCTAGGAGGCCGGAATATTCCGGGGGGCCGGATATTCCGGTGTTGACTTAGGCCGGAATATCCGGCCTTCCTGTCTTCAACGGTTACTTTTGTGGGAGGGGTATAAATACCCCTCCACCTACCTCCAGCCAAGCAGCTCGCCCAAAATATCTGCACCTCCATTGTTGCAAGCTCAAACCTACAAGATCTCCCAATCTCTCCACCCAAACTCGTTGATACTTGGAGGATTGAAGGAGAAGACCCGGATCTACATCTTCACCAAGCCGTTTTTCTTTCCCCTCATTCACTTGAGGTCCCCTTTGCTAGGGTTTCCATTGGGAAAGCCTAGCTCATTGTTGTACTTACTTGACTGTCTTTGTGACAGATTGTAGCTATTCGGGAGCCCCCAACCTTTTGTGGGTTGTGCCCCGGATCGTTGTTGTAAAGGCTCCGGAATCCGCCTTGAAGGTTTCCGATAGTGGAAGGTGAACCAAACCTTTGTGGTGCGGTTCATCGGAGAAGAAGGTGAAGCCTTTGTGGCTGTTGAGTTGACCTTTGTGGTAGCTCACACCTCTCCAACGAGACGTACTCCCCTAAAAAGGAGGAACTCGGGATTACATCCGTGTCTCCGCGTGCTTTCACCTTCGGTTACCTCTATCCTTGTTTACCGTCTTTACTTCGTGTATCTTGCTTAGTTGCTAGCTTGTCATATAGGTAAATTCACCATAGTTGCATATCTAGAGAATTTACCTTTTGTGTCAAGCCTAATTTGAAAAAGTACTAAAATTGAAGTAGCACCTATTCACCCCCCCCCCCCTAGGTGTCATACGATCCTTTCAATTGGTATCAGCCCCTCGGCTCTCTTGTTGGGCTTAACCACCTAAGAGAAGTATGACTAATGGTGAGGTGCCCCCAGAAGGGCAAAGTACGCCGGCATCCATGGCCGATGTCAAATCGATGGAAACATCTTTGAGATCGTCCATGGATACCCAATTTAGTGAGATACGCGACATGCTCGCAAGACTCACTAGTACTAAGCCCCCTTCGGACACTCTCCCATTAATAGAGGACCCTCTTCATTCCAACTCGGATGATTCCGGGGATGGAAGTAAGAAGAAGGAAGGGGATGAAGAAACCGACACCGAAATTAAGAACTCCTCTCCATCCACAACCAAGCCGGAAAGTGGGAAGCCCGAGTACCATGAGGTCTCTCCTCATGGTGTCTACTCTCCCGACCCACTTATCCCTCGTGCTCGCATAAATACCTTAGGTCCTCCACCTAAGCTTAATGCATTGGCTTTTACTAGTTGACAACACTCAATGAAATCTCATGTCAACAGTGCATCTATCGAGCTCTAGAGGATCATACGAGTGGGATTCAAGGCCGTGGATCCAAACAACTTGACAAGAAGAGAGGTGGTTGATGCTCAACTCAATGCCTCCGCTCTTCACATGCTTGAACTTGCCATTGGAGAAAATGGTATGCATCACATTCAACATGTCTCCACCGCCAAAGAAGCTTGGGATTGCCTTGAGGTGGTATTTCTTGGAAATGAAAGCATGAAGAGGAATAGATTTGATGCCTTGTGCAATGAGGCCGAAGGTTTCTACATGCTTGATAATGAAACTCATGAGGAGATGTATGGAAGACTCAAGATTCTTTCCAAAGCCTTTTATAATGTTGGGGCAACCTATGTGGATGATGCTTGGATCAAGAGGAAGTATGTGAATGCTCTCCACTAGTACAGAACGACACATCGGAAACGGGCCAAAAACCCCTTCGACAACGGAGAAAGGGTCCGTGTCCCCGCCTCTGTCACTGATGTGAAGGCCTTCATCGGTAACAGAGGCCA
Organism: Poa pratensis; assembly: GCA_947311845.1. Taxonomy (NCBI): domain Eukaryota; kingdom Viridiplantae; phylum Streptophyta; class Magnoliopsida; order Poales; family Poaceae; genus Poa; species Poa pratensis. The sequence continues at coordinate 21,773,328 of CAMZMU010000050.1, read as the reverse complement.
AAAACCGTTTCCGATGAGGTCTCCATTTGGCAACGGTTGTGCGCAGACCTCCGTTGCATTAGTTTTCCTACATCGGATACAGAGTTTTCCATCTACCCGTTTGCACTGAGCTTTTCTCATATTTCGGTTATATGCCATAATACATGAAAGGCTGATTTCACAATGCACTAAAACGTTATTCAATTCATAACATAGAACAAATGCCATCATTACATTGGTATACAATAATATCACCGTTTTTTACAATTTGACTACAATCATATCTATCACACATTGGCATAATGTAATATCACCTATTACACTTTGACTACAATCATGAACTCTAAACCTATAAGCAACTAACCTAACAAGATGGAAGGCTGGCTTAATTAAGCCAGCGTTCCATCTTTGACTTGGAGCTCACCTTCTATGAGCTCTCGGTCGTCGCTGTACCCACTCCGAGACCAGTATCCACGAAATTTCCTTGCCTTAAGTTTTTGGTTCTCGGAATGGTTCATTGGTACTTTTATGCAGTGTTGCCGAAATAAACTCCTGCATGAAAGAAAAAAAAGATTAGCGAAATGTACAAAATACATCTGGATATAAAAAACCGGTGGCTATTTTCCAGCAACTGCTTTGTTCGGTTGCCATTTTCGAGAAACTGCTAAGATCGACGGCAAATATCCAGGAACTGCTCTGTTCGGTGGCAGACAGTTCGCATTCCTTCCTTCTCTTCTTCCTCGTTCCACCCCAATCCCCCACCCGCCATGGACGACCGCAACAGAACAACAGAGACAACTACCGTCCGTACCCACGGCACCGTTCTGGAGGTGGTGTACACGAACGAGGAGCATACCGTGGAGCGGATCCTCGACAAGTACGAGGAATGGCTAGCAGAGGAGAAGCATCGGTTCATCGGCCTTGACATCGAGTACACCCGTAATCGTCGGCACATGTCTGTCCTGCAACTCGCCATGCGCCAGCATGTCCTCGTGTTCCACTGGTGCAAGTCCAAGAAGAATTGTCCAGAGTTGGGCAAATTCTTTGAACGCAAGAATATCACCTTCGCAAGCGTGGACATCACCAACGACAGCAAGGTGCTTTCTTCTGCCGGCTTCCACATTCCACCGGAGTACTACGTGGACATCCAACTCGTATACAAAATCAAGGGTGGAGACGAGAGGGACGGAATGGGTGATCTAGCGGCAGACCTCATCGACAAATCATACGCCAACATGAAGAAGGAGTTCCCATCCAACCAGCACGATTTTTGGGAGTGGATGCCGTTGCACAAAGTTAACCTCGACTACGCAGCAATAGATGGGTACGTGACCTACGAGTTGTATCGCAAGATCCTAACCTTGAAGGACAGGCTACGTCCAACATGGCAGAAATGCTCTGCCCTAGGTGCAAGAATGGCCTAGGTGAATTGCAATAGGCTTTGGATGTGGGTGTTTAACTAGTTTGTACAGTTGGTGCTTTAACAATAAGTGTTTGTAATTATCAGAACATGTATGTGTGAATTTGCACTAGGAATTTGTTTATGTGATGAAATGCTCATACGTAGAACCTAGTTCATCGGCATCACAGCCGGTCACAGAAAGATTTATACCTTTCACCCGGCGGGAGAGGAGGTGCAGGCCTCTGCCAGATGCGCTGAGATGCTACCAGCGCGCTGCGACGCAATCACCTCATCCTCCTTCTCCTTCGTCGACATCCACCTCCTCCTCCTTCTCCAGATCAGACACCACCTACAGATCCTCCATCACCTCCAGATCGGCCACTTCCTCTTCCAGATGGGTTTCTGCTGGTAGATCCGCCGGAGGTGCTGCACCACCACCTCATGAATGACCTCCTCCACATCGGCCTGGCTCAGAAGAAGCCGGGCATCACCGGAGGAGGAGGGCGTCAGATGGTGGCGCTGCCGCATCATTAGCTGACGCATGGCCGCCTCCAGATCGACCTTCCCCTCACGAAGGGCTGCCGCTAGAACGGTGCTGCCGCGGCGGCTAGAGCCGCGGCCGCGATGGCCGGATCTAGAAGCGCCGACAGAGGAAGCCATTAGAGAGAGTGAGGAGAGTTGAAAGCCACAGTGTGCGGCGGCTAGGGTTGGAAGAGAGACAAGTGAGAGAGTGATAATGAGACCGAGCCGGCAGTATATATAAGCGCCACATTGGCAACGGACATTTTATATAACCGTTTCCATTGATTTTACACCAGCGAGAGACCACTTAGCAGCTAGTCCTACTACATACGGACTTGATAATGAAGTAAACGATTACATATATGCTACTACGATTTGTACGCAGCGAAAGGGTCCGTTGCCAATGTAGGCGGGCCTGGTCAGGTTTGTACGCACCGGCCGCGCGGAAAGCGCGATTCTCCGTCGCCTAACACCTGCCGTTTCCATAGAGTGGTATCCGATGTGTCGTTCTGTACTAGTGAGATCTTATGCCTTTCGAGCCCATTGAATTGAAGGCCATACAAGGAAGACACAACTATCTTCTTATGTCATCTAATGAAGTCATGCAAGAAGTGCAAGCCTCCAAGGTTACCAAGAATGCTCTAGACAACCGTGCTAGGGCCATGGGAATGAAACAAGGTTCCTCACTTGCTTTGAAGGCCAAGGTGGTGAGTCTTGATGATAGTGTGGAAATTGAAGCATGCCCAAGCAACATTCTCCCCGATGATCTTGAAAAAGTCTACCATGATCACGTGGCTCTTGCCACAAGAGATTTTTGGCGTGACCCAGCCAAGGCAAAGGCTCAAGTTGATCTAAAGAACAATCCAAGTGGGAAGAAGGAGTTTGCTATAAGGACGAAGACTTGCTACAATTGTCATGACAAGCATCACTTCATCAAAGATTGCCGTATGAGAACCGAGAACAACATGGTGGAAAGCTTGTCCCAAAGGATCACTCAAAGTTGATTCAAAAGAAGCCTTTTGTCAAGAGGAAGCCATTCTTCAAGAAGGCACCGAGAATTGTGTTGGTGGCTGGTGGCTCTTAGTTAATAGTGCCAGAAACAATGCTTGTACGTCACACGTCAGTTGGGAACCCCAAGAGGAAGGTATGATGAGTGCAGCAGCAAGTTTTCCCTCAGTATGAAACCAAGGTTATCAATCCAGGAGGAGGACGACGTTGCTTCGAAGGTGTTGGTGAAGGAGTGTAGTGCGGCGCAACACCAGGGATTCCGGTGCCAACGTGGAACCTGCACAATACAACCAAATTACTTTGCCCCAACTTAACAGTGAGGTTGTCAATCTCACCGGCTTGCTGAAAACAAAGGGTTAAACGTATCGAATGGAAAATGATGTTTGTTTGCATAAAACAGTAGAGAACAATGATTGCAGTAGATTGTATTTCAGATGTAAAAGAATGGACCGGGGTCCACAGTTCACTAGTGGTGTCTCTCCAATAAGATAACTAACATGCTGGGTAAACAAATTACAGTTGGGCAATTGACAATTGATAAGTGCATATAACATGCATGTGTGAGCTGTGGTGTCTACTATGAGATTCATTTGGGCATTACGACAAAGTACATAGACCGCTATCCAGCATGCATCTATGCCTAAATAGTCCACTTTCCGGTTAACATCCGTACCCCTTCCAGTATTAAGTTGCAAGCAACAGACAATTGCATTAAGTAATGTGCGTAATGTAAACAATACATTCATCCTTGAATAAAGCATTGCTGTTTTACCCCTAGTGGCAACAACACATCTACAACCTTAGAACTTGCTGTCACTATCCCAGGTTAAATAGAGGTTGAACCCAACTATCATGCATAAATACCCCCTCTTGGAGTTACAAGTATTCACGTGGCCAAGGCTTCAACAAGTAACGGAGAGCATGCAAGATCACAAATGACATAGACATGATAATATAATATTCAGCTCCACATAGGTATCAATATAAGTCAGATCCCAGCAAACACAACATGTAGCATTACAATAAGATGATCTTGATCATGATAGGCAGCTCACAAGATCTAAACATGATGGCACAAGTGGAGAAGACAACCATCTAGCTACTGCTATGGACCCATAGTCCAAGGATGAACTACTCACGCATCACTCCGGAGGCGGGCATGGCGATGTAGAGCCCTCCGGTGATGATTCCCCTCTCCGGCAGGGTGCCGGGAAGAGCTTCAGGAACCCCCGAGTTAGGGTTGACGACGGCGGCGGCAGCGAATATGTTCTGGATGAAAGGCTCGGTGTTTTAGGGTTTTCGCGTCTCGGGGAATAAATAGGCGAAGGCGTGATGTCGGCGGACCCCCGAGGGGCCCAAACCACCTGGTGGCGCGGCTGGGCCCACTGCCGCGCCTGGGTGTGGTTTGGCCACCTCGTGGCTCCCCTTTGTGTCTCCTTCGGACTCCGTGATGGTGCTGGAAAAATAGGGACGTGGCCTTTTGTTTCGTGCAATTCCGAGAATATTTCCAGAAGTAACTTTCTGAAACCAAAAACAGCAGAAAACAGGGAACTGGCACTGTGGCATCTTGTTAATAGGTTAGTCCCAGAAAATGCATAAAAGTGATACGAAGTGCATATAAAACATGTAGCAAATGGTATAATATAAGCATGGAACAGCAGAAATTATGGATACGTTGGAGACGTATCAGTGGCTCAAGAAGAGCATCCTTCTGAAGATTCCGAAGGAGAAGATGAACCCCCTAACGAGGTGGCCGCATTGGCTATTGTCTCAACTTCATCATCTTCTCTCTTTGAATCCCCCAATGAAAATCTCTCCATCAACAACGCTCGTTGCCTCATGGCTCATGTTACCGAGGTATCATCTTCTACACCCAAGTCCATGCATGAAATGGATGATAAAGCTAGTCTTGTGATTAAGAAAGAACTTGTTTCTTTCGATACTTTTGTGACTAACTTGCAAGGTGATGCTAAGAAACATGTTGAGTCTCTGATAACCCCCAAGAGCAGGGGATCACTGTATCACCTCTCAATGTGGAAGTAAGGTATCGATCCGCAGGAGCAAGAAGGAAAAGTTATCTATTCCCCACAACTAAAGTGTCACAAGTTTTAGTTGATTATGCACTAAACAAGTTTAAAGAACAAGGTGGTTGATTTATTTGATGAAGTTTAACGTAACAAAACAAGAACGTGAAAGTGTCCCAATCATCTTCAATGCAAGAGGACAAGACAAAGGTTTTCTCTTATAGGAACAATGGACATGGGTTCATGGGTTCACTTAATCCTCTCTCTCTCATCTACGGTGATTATCATGTTATAGATAAAGTACACACAATTGTCATGTTTTAATGGTAGCTTTTAATGACGGCTATATGTCCTAAAACACATAGTTGAAAGAAATACTCATTTGTGTGCTATGTCACCCCCGCAAGGCTAGCATGGCTGCTGTCACTCCCACATCGTACTCTTTTTTTTTACCCCCAGATAAAGGATGTTGGGCTGTATTTCACATGTCACTCAATACATATGCCATGTCACATCGGCCATCCCGTACCTACATACATCATACTTCATAATGGACAATATTCTAAACACTAGTGCAATGATTCATATTTCGTGTGCATGACCACATCTCTCTCATCTATCCACACTTGGTGGTGTCAATCACCTCATGACAAGGATAAACAAGGCATTATGCATAAATCAAACCATCACATGCATCATAGAATATCTCCAAAGTATGACAAATCATAAAAGCTCCAACACAACGGTAAATGTATAACAAATCATCTCATACCACAATATCCACCATAGGAATTACATAGATGACCGTAATCATGTTCAGCAGCTCATACGGTACTAATTAGTGAATCTCAAAGAGAGGAGAGATACATAAGTTACCACCACAAACCCAAGTCCAGGGGGTGGACTACTCCCCCTTCATCATGGAGACGGTGGAGAAGTCGTTGGAGAAGATGGAGACCACCCCGGCAGCGCCTCGCCGGAGTTTCCCCCTCCAATCTGCAGCTCCAGGTCTCTGTTTCGTGGTTTCTGTCTTTCGGCGGCGCTTCTTCCAAAGAACGTCGGGGGGCTATTTTTATAGTCGATTTTAGGTCAGACAGAGTCGTGGGCGAAAAGATCGACGGCAACGGAGCCTCGAGGCTCCAGATGGTGGGTCCCACGCGGCCAGATTCCTTGGCCGCGTGGGCCACCCCTTTTGGGCCTCGGGCCTCCGCTTGTTCGCTTCCTTCGCTCCCAAGTCTTCTTCCTTCCAAAAACTGATGCTCGTAAATTTCCAGGTCATTTGGACGTCGTTTGGGTCCCTGAAACATTAAAATATAGAAAACAGGGTTTTCTGACTGCGCAGGGTTAATTCCATAAAAATAGGAAAATCATGAAATATTCCAAAAATCATTATAAAACAGTGATATAACCCTTATATGATGCAAATATGACTGGAATGTAAGTAAAATAATGCATAGTTCATGTATGCATTTTACATGCATCAACATCCCCAAGCTTAACCATGCTCGTCCCGAGTATGAAGGTGATAAAACTAACATGGACTTTGCATTTTAATACGATCAATGGATATCAAAGGTGATTACTATTGCTACATAGAGTCAAATGATTCATTCTTCAAAGGAATAACAATATGCAAGATAAATTATGAAGTGGTATCAAATACTCAATGTAAAGATGTTCAATGATAAATTCACAAAGTGTAATATAGAAGAAAGTACTATGGACCAAATGTATGCATAATGAAAAGTAAAAACATCCTATGGTGGTCATAGAGTACTTCTTATGAAAACTGAATATGAAAGGTGGACACTTTGGATAGATAAATAAGTAGAGGTAAAGCATGAATAAGTTTCATCTAACTTCCAAACATTTCTACTTAAGTTAATGCTTGCAATGTGGTAGTCATTGGTGTGGAGCTCTCATTACCCCTATCATAGCATCTTGAATGATTAATGTTTAAAGTGAAAGCAAATATGAGTGGTGTGCTTGACAATGTATTGGTTGAATGTCTCATGTCCCTTGAATACAAGTACCTACACCATGTGTTACTCACTTTGGTCCACAAAGTAAATTCAAATAAAGGTCATTGCAAGTAATAATAGTATCATCAAGAACTGCACTGGGGTACCTCTTGCCCTTGACATGAACAAGCCCATGTCAAAACAACAAGACAAACAGACAATGAACAATCTCAGCACTCTTTTATTTACTATGGGTATAGCTTTTTATTATGAGGTGCATCACTGAATGAACATTATGGTTATGCTGTAAATTTCCACCATGAATGATGCATGGCTTAGATTAGCGGCTCAGGCATTTCTCTAACCATTTATACAAACTCTTTGAACTTACTAAGTATCCACATTCATTTCACCCATGATAGGCATCCATAAACAAAAGTACATGACATCAACTAAATATAAAGAAGTGCAATGTTGAAAGCTTGCCATGTGACAGCACATATGGGCTAACTCCCAACCAAAACAATTGTCAAGCCTACAACTTCATAATTTTAATCACAATGGTTCATGCTTATTAAATGCAATAAAAGTAAATTGTGCATCAAGTTCGTGAGAGCTTTTAACCAATTTTTCCCATGACAATCAATAACATAAGCATTTAAATTCAGAAATGTAGATAACACAATATAACATGATAAACATACTTGGAATAGCATAAAGCTAATAGGTAGATATGGTGGACTCACTGGAAAAACTTTGGTTGAAGGTGTTGGGAAACAAGCTTTTTACTTGTTGTAATTTTTGGGCTAGCAATAGGGAGAAAGTTGACCATCTAAATGCATGCATAAGTGTCCATAGAACTAATAAATCCATGTTAAACCAAGTAAAGTTAAAATTCAACATCTAAACATGGCATAAGATATCTCTTAACAACACTCTTGCAAATTAACATTCATTCAAAGCACATGAATTATGCAACTATATGTATCTTTTAAAATCAACTCAAACATCCCTATCCCAATATATTTAATAGCATCCAACATAATTCAACCCAAACTTCCAGTAGCTCTCTCATACATAAATGATAGTGGTGGTCTTATTATCAAACCAAAATAACAAAAGCAAAAGAAAACAGACGCTCCAAGTTTATACGATAAAGTGCTTTGATCGAAAAACAGAAGTTAGACGCGTGCAAACCGAGAGTGTGTTGGTCCAGTGGGGTTGTCTTGACATCCCCAAGCTTATGGTTTTCACCATCCTTGGATAGCTCTTGGTGCAGCTCCTCTAATCCCTGTGAAAAAACTTCAAAACACCGTTTCTCCCATTTCTTTTCTGTGGGGTGATATTAGTAGTGATAAACAAATAGGTTCCTTGCTGCATAAAATCCTTAGCAAAAATTCATATGAATGTCCAGAGAGTATATAATGTTGTATGCCTACTCATAAACTCAATTAATCAAAAAGATTCAAGCAAAAAGCTCAAAGAATGCATCAAACAATATCAAGACAGAATCTGTCCAGAAAAACAGCAGCAACAAAACATATTTTTCTACCCTACTTAAATTTGTCGAAAAATTCCGAACAAATTCATGCATACAGAGGATGAAAAGTTGCAACTACAGTTCAAATATGAGCTCATTCGGAGTTACAGAGTAAGAATTAAAAATCATACCGTGCACAGATTCGTGCAGGAATAAAATCTCCGAATGCTATAAGCAACTTTTTCAAACCAAAATGGGTAAAACTTGCACTTTATTAAAAATTCAGAAACTAAACTAAAAACTAAGTCTCTTGTTACAGCAAGAGGACACAAAGAAAATCACAAATAAAAACAACCGGGTTGCCTCCCGTAAAGCGCTTTCTTTATAGCCATATAGCTAGGCTTACTTACTTGGTATCAAGATGGTTGAGTGAGGTGGCTTGGCATCCCCAAGCTTGAATTCTTGTACTTATTCGAAATATGTAGGGTGTACCCAGGGGTACATCCCCAAGCTTGAGTGTTTGTCCCTCTTAATATTTGTTCATCATCCTCATCTCTTCCACTTGAAGATTCTCTTTACACAAAACTCATCATAAAACTTGATTAAGGGGTTAGTGTCTCCATAAATAAAATCCTCTTAGGTACAGAAAAGTCATATCATGAATTGATTCTACACATTAGCTAATATTACTATGGTTGTGTATTGCTCTTTGATCAATGGAACCACACAAAACACAAGTAATGAGAGTAATGCAAAATAAAGACAGAATCTGTCAAAAACTGGACAGCCCGTAAAGAGTGAATTTTCAGAGGCACTTACGTTGCTCAAATCAGAAAACTTTGAACTAATGAAATGTGTATTAATAACTGAATATTGCTGTCGTAAAATATCAGGTCAAAATTCCTCTTCTGTGATTTTTAACATTTTTCGCAGTGAAGCTTAGGAATCTGTTTTCTGGACAGCCATGATAGTTTTAATGATGCTCACATAGGAATAAGAATTGTAATGCAAAAAGAGAGCATCAAGAGAAAAAATATGAAACACTTTTAAGTCTAACCCACTTCCTATGCATTGGCATGTTGTAAGAAAATAAATCATTGAAACACAAAGCAAGTAGCATAGGAAGATAAAACAAGAGCAATTTCAAGACTTTGAACTTAAAGAGAGGAAACACAATAATATTGAGATATTTAGAACCATGTTTTGCCCTCTCACAATAATTTTCAGTGGCATCATGAATAAACTCAACAATATAGCTATCACATAAAGCATTATTATCATGATCCATAAGCATAACAGTACCATTACTCTCCACATAAGCATAATCATTAAAAATAGTGGGAGTAAAAATATCACATCCATCATTTAAAGCATTATCATATAGCACGTCTAAACCATATTCCTCATTATCTTTAAAATCATTATCAATCATGTTCTCATTATGCATAGGTTGATATTCCTCATCTTCACCGGAATCATAAAAGCAGAGTTTATCATCAGCAATATATTGAAGGTTACCCTCTTCCATAGGTGGTGAAGGTGGAAGTTCCCTCTCTTCATTCTCTAGTTGTTCATCATCTTCATCATCTTCTTGGGGTTGCATGGGCATCCCCAAGCTTAGGCTCTTATCCTCTTCTTCAGCTTCTTCCTCTTCCAAGCTCATATTTCCATCATCTTCTTCCTGCAAAACATCAGTACTTTCTTGGGGAGCCTCATGATATTCAACAACATAAATATTTTGAGAGAAGTTGTTTCTGCAATATTCAAGAATAAAATCTATCTCTCTTTCAAATTTATTAGCTATAGGGCAAGTTTTATTTTCATGAATGAAGGTTTGCAATTCAAAAGATGCCTTGAAGGTAACAAATTCCTCTACTTGTTCCATTCCTAAATAAGCATAATCACCAGTATGGTAGGATGAAATAACACATTCTTCATGGAACCTGCATTGAAATTCAAAATGTTTATCCTTTTGTTCAGAGCAAAACATACAAGTTGCATCATGGTGTAAAAGCAACTTCTCAGCAATATAATTTAATTCCATCATGAAACCTTTTAGTATTTTCCCTTCCTTTGATTCTCTATAATCCTTGGCAATTTTATCAGCATTCAAGTGTCTAAACAAAGCATCATTTATATCCATAGTTATGCCCATAACACGAGTTTTTATACTATTTTCCATTTTCTAATTTTTTTGTATTTGATATATATAACTGAAAGTAAAGCTAATGAGAAACTCACAACCAAACAAGTTTAAAGAAACCTCCCCAAGCTTAGGTGATTGCAAGATATAAAACAAGATAAAATAAATCTAAAGTCTAGTGCACACAAGAATAGAAACTTAAGCGCTACGCTCCCCGGCAATGGCGCCAGAAAAGTGCTTGATAACCCCCAAGAGCAGGGGATCACTGTAGCACCTCTCAATGTGGAAGTAAGGTATCGATCCGCAGGAGCAAGAAGGAAAAGTTATCTATTCCCTACAACTAAAGTGTCACAAGTTTTAGTTGATTATGCACTAAACAAGTTTAAAGAACAAGGTGGTTGATTTAATGGATGAAGTTTAACGTAACAAAACAAGAATGTGAAAGTGTTCCAATCCTCTTCAATGCAAGAGGACAAGACAAAGGTTTTCTCTTATAGGAACAATGGACATGGGTTCATGGGTTCACTTAATCCTCTCTCTCTCATCTACGGTGATTATCATGTTATAGATAAAGTACACACAATTGTCATGTTTTAATGGTAGCTTTTAATGACGGCTATATGTCCTAAAACACATAGTTGAAAGAAATACTCATTTGTGTGCTATGTCACCCCCGCAAGGCTAGCATGGCTGCTGTCACTCCCACATCGTACTCTTTCTTTTTACCCCCAGATAAAGGATGTTGGGCTGTATTTCACATGTCACTCAATACATATGCCGTGTCACATCGGCCATCCCGTACCTACATACATCATACTTCATAATGGACAATATTCTAAACACTAGTGCAATGATTCATATTTCGTGTGCATGACCACATCTCTCTCATCTATCCACACTTGGTGGTGTCAATCACCGCATGACAAGGATAAACAAGGCATTATGCATAAATCAAACCATCACATGCATCATAGAATATCTCCAAAGTATGACAAATCATAAAAGCTCCAACACAACGGTAAATGTATAACAAATCATCTCATACCACAATATCCACCATAGGAATTACATAGATGACCGTAATCATGTTCAGCAGCTCATACGGTACTAATTAGTGAAGCTCAAAGAGAGGAGAGATACATAAGTTACCACCACAAACCCAAGTCCAGGGGTGGACTACTCCCCCTTCATCATGGAGACGGTGGAGAAGTCGTTGGAGAAGATGGAGACCACCCCGGCAGCGCCTCGCCGGAGTTTCCCCCCTCCAATCTGCAGCTCCAGATCTCTGTTTCGTGGTTTCTGTCTTTCGGCGGCGCTTCTTCCAGAGAACGTCGGGGGGCTATTTTTATAGTCGGTTTTAGGTCAAGACGGAGTCGTGGGCGAAAAGATCGACGGCAACAGAGCCTCGAGGCTCCAGATGGTGGGTCCCACGCGGCCAGATTCCTTGGCCGCGTGGGCCACCCCCTTTTGGGCCTCGGGCCTCCGCTTGTTCGCTTCCTTCGCTCCCAAGTCTTCTTCCTTCCAAAAACTGATGCTCGTAAATTTCCAGGTCATTTGGACATCGTTTGGGTCCTTGAAACATTAAAATATAGAAAACAGGGTTTTCTGACTGCGCAGGGTTAATTCCATAAAAATAGGAAAATCATGAAATATTCCAAAAAAAATCATTATAAAACAGTGATATAACCCTTATATGATGCAAATATGACTGGAATATAAGTAAAATAATGCAAAGTTCATGTATGCATTTTACATGCATCAGTTTCTCATGAGACAACTTGGTGCGGCCGAAGAACTCCTTGAGGACAAGGGAAAAATTGAGAGAGAGGACTCTCTCACCATAGCATCCTTGAATGCTTCCATAGAATCCTTGAATGCTTCCCTAGAAGAAGAAAGTGAATATAGAACTTCTCTTGAGGAAAGACTTGAGTCCCTTGATGATAAAAATGATGAAATAATTGCTAAAATCATTAAGGATAGAGACCATGTCTTTGCTAAATATAAAGTGATTAAAAAGGAGAAAGTCGAATTTGTGGTTGCTAATGCTAGACTTCTTGAGGATATGGAGAAGCTTGACAAGGCCACAAGGCCTTGGAAAGTGATCACTCCAACCTTGTCAAGTCTCATGAGCAACTTCAAACTCAACTTTCTAAATCTACTTCACCTAGTACCTCTACTCCCTCTTGTGATCATGCAAATGTTATTGAGGAAAATGCTAGGTTGAAGGTGGATCTTGCCAAGGCCACTAGTGCCAAGACCTCTATTCCAAAGGTAAAGAAAAGGTTGTTGCTCATTTTTGAGCAAAAGCCACACAAAGGGAAGAGGGTCTTGGTTATGTAGCCAAGGCAAAGATCAAGAAGAGCAACAACAAGGAGAACAATGCCAAGCCCGCACAAGCCAAGACTTCCATTGCGGTGGTAATGCCACTAGGGGCAAGACCACTCGTAGTGACTTTGCGGGGCATAACAATCCCAACTACATTCTTTATGTTGATTATTATGGGGATGTTTATGCAAAATATGTTGGTCCTTATGATGGTTACATTGCTTATTCTATTTGGGTTCCTAAGACCCTTGTTGCTAACAAAAGAGGACCCATTGAGAAATGGGTACCTAAATCCAAGCAATGATTTCTTGTAGGACTATGCTTCCGGTGGGTCTAAATGGGTGGTTGATAGTGGATGCACTAGTCATATGACCGGAAGCAAGGAGATTATGACGGAGTTGAGACCAAATTAAATCACTCAACCGTCTCTATGGTGATAAGTCAAAAGCTGAGGTAAAGGTCTCGGCAAGGTGGTAGTTGCAAAGGATATCACCCTTGTAAATGTCATGCTTGTCGAGTCTCGGTTACAATCTTATGTCCGTTCGTGCACTTAATAAGATGAACTTTGATGTCCATTTTACTATTGATATGGTGGTACTCTTGAGGAGCAAGACTCTAAAGGTCATGTTCGTTGGGTATGTTGAAAATGAGTTGTTTGTGGTGGACTTTTCGGGGTCAACCAACACTCAAGCAATATGCCTATTCGGAAAGGCCGACGTGGGATGGTTGTGGCATCGCCGCTTGTCCCATGTCAACATGAGAACTTTGCAAAGTCTTCACAAGGGTGGCCACATTCTTGGACTAAAAGAAATGTTTCTTTTTCTAGAGATCGTCTTTGTAGGGCTTGTGTTGAAGGAAAGATGCATGATTCTCCCCACTCAAGCAAGACCATCATCTCATCAAAGAGGAATTGGAACTTCTTCATGTTGATCTCTTTGGTGCCGTTCCTCAACCGAGTCTTGGTGGGAAGAAGTATTGTTTGGTGATTGTTGATGACTATTCAAGATTTACTTGGGTTTATTTCTTCAAGTCGAAGGATGAGACTCAACAAGCCGTCATCGACTTCTCCAATGAAGTTCAACGTCAACACAATGTTCCCATATTGGCCATTAGAAGTGACAATGGCTCCGAGTTCAAGAACTACACCCTAAATGAGTTTCTTAGTGAAGAGGGAATTCGTCATCAATATTCCGCTGCATATACCCCTCAACAAAATGGTGTAGCCGAGAGGAAGAACCGGACTCTCATGGATATGGCAAGGTCCATGTTGGCGGAGTTTAAGTCTCCACTTTACTTATGGGCCGAGGCCATCTCCACGGCGTGTCACTCATCTAACCGGTTATTCTTTCGTGTTGGAAGAAAGGAGACTCCCTATGAAATGCTTACCGGCAACAAGCCCACCATCTCCTACTACCGAGTGTTTGGTTGTAAGTGTTTCTATAAGATCAAAGTGTTCGTTTATCTAAATTTGAATCTAAAGCTTTAGAGGGTATTTTGTTGGTTACGGTGCCGAATCCCACACTTATAGAGTCTACGACAAATCCTTAGGGAGAGTTGTGGAATCTTGTAGTGTGGAGTTCGATGAGAATGACGGCTCCCAAGTGGCGCAATTTCATGTTCGTGATGTAGATATGAGGAACCTCAAGATGCAATAAGAAGAATGGGCATTGGTTTCTATCGCCCCATCGAGATACATCATGAGCCTCCTCAAGCAAGTCAAGCAAGTCCAGCTCCACTCAAGTGGAGACTACATCATCACAAGTTGAACCGGCGCCTACCATGGAAGCAAATGATGCACCAACCCAAGAACAAGTTCAAGACCCTCCTCAAGTTGACCAAGTTGCTATGCAAGAACCAAGTTCTCCTATTGTTGATGCTAGCCAAGGTCAAGACCAAGATCAACCCTCTCCTTCTATTGTTGAAGATGTGCATAATGATGATCAAGGTCAACATTCCGGTCAAGACGGGGACTCAAATGATCAAGATGATCAAGAGATACCTCCAAGATGCAATAGAGATATCGAAGCCCGTCGTAAAGCAAGAGTTGCAAGGACCTTGGAATTAGGAAGCCATAAGCTAGAAGAGGTTCTTGGTGATTTGAAGACAAGGTGACCACAAGGGGTCAATTGGCAAGCTTTAGTGAGCATCAAGCACATATCTCCATGGTAGAACCAAAGAAAGTGTTTGAAGCTCTTGAAGACCCGGATTGGTTGGAAGCTATGCATGAAGAGCTAAACAACTTCAAGCGCAACAAAGTGTGGAATTTAGTTGAGAAGCCAAAAGATTGCCGCAATGTTATAGGCACTAAGTGGATTTCAAGAACAAGCAAGATGAACATGGAATGGTTGTGAGGAACAAGGCAAGATTGGTTGCACAAGGGTACTCTCAAGTTGAAGGCATTGATTTTGGAGAGACTTATGCACCCGTGGCTCGCCTTGAGTCCATCCGTATCCTTCTTGCATATGCATCACATCATAACTTTAAATTGCAACAAATGGATGTGAAAAGTGCTTTCTTAATGGTCCTTTAAAGGAGTTGGTATATGTTAAGCAACCACCGGGTTTGAGGACCCAAATTCCCTAACCATGTCTACAAGCTTGATAAGGCGCTCTATGGTCTCAAACAAGCACCTCGTGCTTGGTATGAGCACCTAAGAGAGCTATTGCTAGACCGTGGATTTGAAGTGGGGCAAATCGATCCCACCCTCTTTACCAAGAGGGTTAAAGGGGAGCTTTTCATATGCCAACTTTATGTTGATGATATTATCTTTGGCTCATCTAACAAAGCTTTTAATGATGAATTTTCAAAGCTTATGACCGATAGGTTTGAGATGTCCATGATGGGAGAGTTGAAGTTCTTCCTTGGTTTTGAGATCAAGCAATTGAGTGGAGGGACTTTCATTTCTCAAGCCAAGTACACCCAAGACATGCTCAAGAGGTTCAAGATGCAAGATGCTAAAGAGAAGAGGTTTCCTATGGACACCAAATGTCATCTTGAACTTAATCCAAAGGGTATTGATGTTGATCAAAAACTTTATCGCTCTATGATTGGTTCTTTGCTTTATCTTTGTGCATCTAGACCCGATATTGTGTTGAGTGTAGGGGTGTGTGCAAGGTATCAAGCGGCTCCTAAAGAAAGCCACTTGCAAGCGGTCAATAGAATCCTTCGATATTTGGTTCATACCCCAAGGTTTGGTTTGTGGTATCCTAAGGACTCCAATTTCTCTCTTGCCGGGTACACGGATTCGGATTGGGCTGGTTGTAAGGATGATAGGAAATCAACTTCCGGGGCATGCCAATTCCTTGGTAGGTCCTTGGTGAGTTGGTCTTCTAAGAAGCAAAATTGTATATCTCTCTCCACCACCGAAGCCGAGTATGTGGCAGCCGCTAGTGCTTGCACTCAATTGCTATGGATGAGGCAAACTTTAAAGGAATACGGTGTCCATTGTGACAAAGTGCCTCTTTTATGTGACAATGAAAGTGCTATCAAGATTGGTCACAACCCGGTGGAACACTCAAGAACGAAGCATATTGAGATTCGTTATCACTTTATTCGTGATCACATTACCCGGGTGACATTGAGCTTGGCTATATTCCAACCAAGAACCAACTTGCCGATATGTTCACGAAGCCACTTGATGAAGCAAGATTCACTTTTTTGAGGCATGAGCTAAATATCGTGGATTCAAGGAGTGTGGCTTGACTATCTTGCATACACACCTATTTTTGACTATCTATTTGGTTTAGGTGTAGGCATGGACATAGGGGGAGTGTGTCCCTAATACATTGGACCATCCCTCCCCCATTATGCCGATAGTAATACCTCATTTGTCTCTCTACTTTCATTTGTTGAAATTGTGAGCTAAATATGACGAGTAATGGTTGTGAACCCTAGATATATCTTCGCGGTGTCACGCCACAAACTCATACATGGTGGCCTAGTGAAAGTGCATGTGTTGCCCCATGCGTGGTTTTGGTAATTAATGAAAATCCTTATGGACTAATGTTTGCATTGAGATATACTTGTAGATCTTGTCCATAGGAAAAGATTGGAGTTCATGTGTTGGACTCTAGAAGATTACATGATGATCAATGCTCTATTCAAGGGTTTATATGAAGACTGGTCATGTGTAGAGTTGAGCATATTGCAAGTATGTCTTGAAGTCAAGACATCATCTTCATGAAGACGGAGCTAAGCGAGGCTCTCCCATAATGGTGTATGGGGGAGTATTTGGAGAAGTCTTCATCAAGCATGTGCTAGCAAGCGCAATCAAGAAATGTGGTCCACTTGAAGAGATCAAGATCATCATCATCTAGCTCAAGTGGAATGCGCAAGGCAAAGGTATGATCTTGATAGGGTTTCTATTTTACCGGTCTCGTGGTGTTAGTGGGAGACCGGGTTATAGGATAGACGGCGTACTATCAAGAGGGGCTCTCAAGTAAGTAACTTGATCGCATCTTTGTGGAGAGCTCAAACCTTTGCATACTTGGCATATCATCTTTCTTGGTTCTTATTTGGTTCTTCTCCTTGTTGGTTTTTGGTGCTTGTTGTGATCCTCATGACAAGCCCAAGTTCTTCGAAAATGGATTTTGGATGGAAAACTTGTTGCGTTCTCGGTGTTGGAAATATTATCGGTCCTCCTCGAGATAAGGTCCAAACCTCCCATGTGTGATATCTCCTCTTGTCGCTACCTTTCCAACCTCGTTGGTTTCATCTCGTTTGGAGCTTCCATGCAAAAGTTATTGCATTTCAGGATTTACCGGTTGTTCTTATTTAGAGAAGGTTTACCTTTCTTCATTTGGTTTTATCCTCACATGAGGGACTATGATGTTGCTCTGCATAATCTTGAAGGTCTCTTCGTTGCGATTCCAACGAGCCCAAGAACATCGAAAACGGAGTCCGGATGATCAAGATATGTTCGTTTTCATATTGCGCGTTTTTGCAGTTTTTGTTGGCCGGCGGGCTCTATTGGGTGGCCAGCCCCCAGGCCGGCCCAGGCCGGGCCCAAGGCCGGACGCCTCAGCCAGGTGGCCAGCCCGCAGGCCGGCCCAGGCCGGACGCCTCAGCAGGGTGGCCAGCCCACAGGCCGGCCCAGGCCGGCTCCAAGGCCGGCCCCGCGAAATCTGCCCAACGGTCATTTTTTATCAGTACCTATTTAAGGGGCTTTCTTCCCCAACGGTTCTCCAACTTTTTGAGCTCGTTTTTCCCCTCTCTCTCCTCCATTGTTGACATTTGGAAAAGCTTGCCTTTCTCTCAATCCATCCCATGATTCTTGCATATCTTTGAGGGAAAGTGAGAGGAGATCAAGATCTACATTTCCACCAATCCATTCCTCCTCTAAGTGAGGGAAACCTAGTAGATCGTGATCTTGGAGTTCTTGTGTGGTTCTCTTCTTTGTTCTTCCTCTCTTCTCCCCCATAAGCATTAGTTGCTTGTGGTGGGATTTGAGAGTGAAGGATTTGAGCACTTGTGCTCTTTCCATTGCTTTGTGCATCGGTTTGTACTTTCCACGAGGATTCGTGGAAGTTGAAAGCTTGTGAACTTGTTACTTTTGGGTATTTGGACCCTAGACGCCCGTGTGGTGGTTGAGACCCTTGTGTGGTCACTTGTAGCTGTTCGGGAGCCCCCAATCCCATTATGGGTTGTGCCCCGGATCATTGTTGAAAGGCTCCGGATTTCGGCCTCGAAGGATTTCGATAGTGGAAGGTGAACCAAACCTTTGTGGTGCGGTTCATCGGAGAATAGGGTGAGCCTTTGTGCCGTTGAGATCGACCTTTGTGGTGCCTCACACCTCTCCAACGAGACGTACTCCCCTAAAAAGGAGGAACTCGGGAATACATCCTCGTCTCCGCGTGCCTCGGTTATTTCTATACCCGAGCTCTTTACTTATGCACTTTACATTGTGATAGCCTTCGTGCTTGAAGTATTATATCTTGCTATCACCTTGTTGCTTGTCTTGCTTAGCATAAGTTGTTGGTGCACATAGGTGAACCTAGTTTACTTAGGTTGTTGGCTTGTTAATTTAAACACCTAGTTTTATTCCGCAATTAGCAAGCCTAAACCGGAAAAGTTTTAATCGCCTATTCACCCCCCCTCTAGGCAACATCTTTGTCCTTTCACCTAGGCCACCGCCCTCTTCTTTGCGAAGAGATGGTTCTTTCAGATGTTATTGATTTTTGATCTTATTTGCTCGTCCGTCGGTTCTTCATGGAAAACACATTCAAACTTGGCTTTTATTTTGTTGATTTTTGCAAGTTTGAAGTGAAGTACCATTCCCAGTTTGAATTTCTTAATCCCAAGCCTTTCCCACCTAAAACCATCTATCTTTGCACACAAGTCATCCTTTGGAACAAAGGGAGAAAAGGTTCTGCAGGCTGAATTTTTAGTGCTTTGCACTGAAATTTTTTAAGCCGGAATATCCGGCCCAAGTTGGGGCCGGAATATCCGGCCTGGCGGTTAGTCTTTTTTTATAAGGGAGAGGGCACGGGGTGAAGGGCTCACTCGAGCCTTTCTTCCACCCCCGTCCCCTCTCTCTCCTCTGCCGCTGCCGCCGCCTGCCCAACCCGCCTCCTCCGGCGCCTCCAACCACCGGTTCCTTCGGCCCTTGGCCGAATCTGGACTTCCTCCTCCGCGGGAACCTTCTTCTCCGCGCCATTTTCCCCATGGATGAGGGTAAAGTCTTCTATCTCAAATCTTAGGTGTCTCCACCTATTTTTTTGTGAAGACGTTTGTCTTGTGATTCCTTGGAGTTCATGGTGCCTTGTTGTCCCTCATTGCTTACTAGACACACCAGGATAGCAACATTAGTGTCGATCTACTTTTAGACCTAGGTCAAATCTCGTTTTGCTGAGTTTCCTCAGGCCGGAATATCCGGGTTGACTCCGGACCGGAATATCCGGCCCTGCCTTTTTTTTCAGCAGTACTTGATTGGCTATGGACTAGGTGGTATTGATTCTTTTGGTTGCTGTTCTATTGTATCTAGGTGGTATTTTTTTCCTGCGACTTGTGTGTACTTATCTTTGTGCTACCTTCCTATTGCTTTACCTCATAGGTGACTCGAGCTCGGCTCCTCCGAAGAAGATGTATCACCACAAGAGATACCTTCACCGCAATGAGGAAGGGGTGCTTGTGGATGAGGTCGATGCAACCCATTAAGATGCAGTTTCTCAAGTCCAAGGAGGCTTTTGCTCAAGCTGTGCAAGTGATCAAGCATCTCGGATAGTTCGTCTCATGGAGTTTCAGTGTGCCTACAGTGTTCCCCTCATGATGCAGTTTTTCTCCACTCTTGTGATGAAAGCGGACGATGCTAAGACACTCAAATGGATGTCCGGATCAACCTATTGTGAGGCAAACTTCTATGACTTTGCATGAGCCCTTGGCTATGGCTACAATGGCCTCACTCCCGTTGGTCGCCGCCTCCACTCCCCTGACAAGCCCAACAAGAACAAGCTAGCCGCTTTGTATGGCCGTGGTGGCAAAATTGGGTTCAAGACTGGTTTGCTCCCTCTTTATGATCAGCTTGTGTGCATTTTCCGGGAAAACATTTCTCCAAGTGGAGGAAACAATGATGCCATTCGTTCCGGACTTGTCAACTTGCTTTGCCTTGCTTGTGATTTTGTTACAAACGAAGACCCGGACCAAGTCTTCAAGATTGATGTCATGGATTTTATTTACAATGAGATGTATGAGGCTATGGTGGGTCGATACTCTATTCCTTATGCTCCATACATCATGGCGCTCATCAAGGCCACTTTGGAGAAGAAAGGGCAAGAACTAAGTTGAAAGGGCATGGCGCCCCCATGTGTGGTTTTGGTAATTAATGACAATCCCTATGGACTAATGGTTGCATTGAGTTGTACTTGTAGTGTTTGTCCATAGACCATGCTTGAACTCCATATGTTGGATTCAAGGTTGATGCCATAAATATATTGATATAATGAAGTATTTGGTATCAAGATCATCGAGGTGTATGGATATATACTTGATATGATCAAGAAGAAGAGTATGTGATGACCAAGTTGTTATTCGAGGAGTTATCCGATGAATGGTCATATGTGAGTTGAGCATATCGCAAGTATGTCTTGAAGAAAAGGATTATGTGATCATTCATGGCTATCTTCAAGACATCATCTATTGAAAAGAGAAGAAAAGATACAAGGTTGATCAAGATTTTGTTCAACACACAAAGCTATAGGATGTACCAAGTGAGATCATGTATCTCTTGGTATGGTAAGCAATTGTCCATATAGCTTTGTGAAGTAACGCATGATATGTGTGTGGCATTTCTATGTGTGGTTAGGTATCTTTCCATGGGCCTGCATCAAATGAAGATTTCATATAGCCCATGAAGGATGACGTCAAGTGGTGATCGTCATCAAGCTTGAGTTGCACAAGTTCAAGAGAAGTATCTCAAAGATATCATATACTTGAAGCTTGCCACCCATTTGGAGATAATGGTCAAGTGAAGATGTGCCGATGAGAGGCTCTCCCATTGTGGAGTATGGAGGAGAAATATGTGGATCTTCACCAAGCGAAGCGCAATCAAGAAAGGTGGTCCACTTGAGTAGATCAAGATCGCCATCATCTAGTAAAGTGGAATGTGCAAGGCATAGGTATGATCTTGATAGGGTTTCTAGTTTACCGGTCTCATGTTGTTAGTCGGGAGACCGGGTTATTGGATAGACACCGTACTATCAAGAGGGGCTCTCGATTGAGCTTTAGCGTATCAGTTGTAGAGAGCTCAAACCTGTGCATACTTAACATCATCATCTTTCTTGGTTCTTATTTGGCTTATCTCTCTATGGGGTTTTGGAGCTTGTTGTGACCTTCATAACAAGCTCAAGTTCACCGAAAACGGATTTCGTATGAAAAACTTGTTGCGTTTTCGGTTTTGGAGTTTCTCCCGGTTCATCTTCTATAGAGAGGTTTCACCTTTCTACATTTGGTTTTATACTCCCTTGTTGGACTATGATGTTTTCCTGCATCATCTTGTCGTGCTTGTTGTGGTGATTCCAACGAGCCCAAGAACATCGAAAACGGAGTTCGGATACTCAAGTTATGCTCGTTTTAGTGTCGGTGTTTTTCTGCAGTTTTACATGGTCGGTAGTACCGGAAACGCGTTTCGGTACTGGTTTTGAGTGTTTCTAAGCGGTAGTACCGGCCAATAACCCCCGGTACTACCGGCCCTACGCGATTTCCTGGCCAACGGGCAGATTTTGACCCACCTATTTAAGGGGTCTTCTTCTCCAAAGAGACCCCAACTCTTGAGCTCGAAAATTGCCCCCATTGTTGACCTTGTTGAGCTTTGCTATCTCTCTATCCCTCTATGATTCTTGCCTCCAATTAGAGAGAAAAGATAGAGGAGATCTAGATCTATCATTCCACCAATCAATCTCTCCTCTAAGTGAGGGGAAGCTTTTGGACCTAGATCTTGGAGGAATTTGGTGTTCTTCTTTGTTCTCCCTCTCTTCTCCCCCATAAGCATTAGTTGCTTTGGTGGGATTTGAGAGTGAATGATTTTGAGCACTTCTTGTGTTCTTGCCCATTGCATTGGTTGCATCGGTTTGAGTTCTCCACGGTGATACGTGGAAATCGAAGTTGAGAAGCTTGTTACTCTTGGATACTTGGGGTGCCCTAGAGCTTGTCCTCTTGGGTACTTAGAGTGCCCTAGACGGTCCTTGTTGATCTCGGAGTTTTGGTGGCTCGCGGGATAGTTGGGAGCCTCCAATTAAGTTGTGGAGACGCGCCCCAACCTTGTGATTCTTGTGGCTTTGGGAGCCGCGGGAATTCGGTGAGAGCTTCCAATTAAGTTGTGAAGTGTGCCTCATCCTTGTACAGGTTCGGTGACCACCCTCAAGTGTCCCATAGTGGTTCGTGGTTCTCTACATTGGTAGAGGCACGAAGGAGATTACGGTGTGCCATTTGACGGCTATTCAGGGATCACTTTGTGACTCCGCACCGCTCCAACGGAGACGTAGCTTCCATTGGGAAGTGAACTTCGGGATAAATCATCGTCTCCAAGTGCCTCGGTATTTCTATACCCGAGCTTCTTAGTTATGCAATTTACTTTGTGATAGCCATCGAGCTTGAAGTAATATATCTTGATATCACATATTTGCTTATCTTGTTTAGCATAAGTATTTGGTGCACATAGGTTAACCTAGCTTCTTTAGGTTTCGTGCTTGATAAATTAAACGCTAGTTTTATTCCGCATTTATTCAAGCCTAAACCGTAAAGAATTTTAAATCGCCTATTCACCCCCCTCTAGGCGACATCCGGGTCCTTTCAATTGGTATCAGAGCGGGTTCTCTCCTTATTAGGCTTCACCGCCTAGAGAGTAAAGATGTCGTCTAGCGGACTAGTGCACAATGCTTCATTTATATTAGAT
The DNA here is from genome assembly GCA_947311845.1 of Poa pratensis. Classification (NCBI taxonomy): domain Eukaryota; kingdom Viridiplantae; phylum Streptophyta; class Magnoliopsida; order Poales; family Poaceae; genus Poa; species Poa pratensis. The sequence goes on along the minus strand of CAMZMU010000050.1, from coordinate 21,750,097 downwards.
GGCACAAATTGTGATGTTTGGAAAATTCGCATTCTTGATATTATTCGGTCATTGACCCATACATAGAGCGAATTCTAGATAGGGGTTATTCTCCTCCAAGGAATCCCAAAAGATTATCTTTATTGGATGAGAATAATTCCTATCTAGATGCTCAAGCTTCTAATGTGATTTTCAATGCTTTGAGCGATGTAGTTATTATGTCGGTCTCCCCTTTTCGGAATGCTCATGAGCTTTGGACCAAGCTTCAAGATAAATATGATGTGTCCAAGAATTGTGGAGATGATTGTTGTCCCTCCACTTCCGGCCGTGATGAGTTCTCAACTTCTTCTACTTCACCTACATGTGGCAAGCCACAAAGTAATGCAATGTTGAGTAGTGATAGATATTGCAATAATGATAGTAAACTTATTGTTGATGATACTTCACCACTATCTTATTGTAATGATTTATCTTTGGACTTAAACGCATCTAGAACCAAAAATGATCTACATGCTTGTGTTGATAGTCCTTGCATATCGTGTATCAAGTAATTCTTCATCGTCATCATCATGTACTCACTTTTGCCTTATGGCTAAAGCTTCCGAGGTATCTCCTACTTTGGATCCCAATATATCTCATGATGATAGTGATGAGGAAAATGAACAAAATGATAATGATGCTTCCATACTCGAGAAGGGTAAAATGGTTATTCTTTCTCTTTCAAAGAATAAAAATGCTCGTGCTAACTTCTTAGAAATCATGTCTACCCTTGTTAAGCGCAAACTTACCATTGAGAAGTTGGAAGCTCACATTGATGAAAGCCTTAACCGCGAATACAAGTATGCGGAAGAGATCGCGCGCCGATCTCAAGGAAGCTCTTGAAGAAGAACAATCCACCAAGGAGACTCTTGAGGAAACTTTTGCTCTCGAACTTTCTAGAGTAAAGGGATCCCATGATAAATCTCTTAAAGTGGCAAATGATTTCAAAATAACAAATGATAAGCTTATAGATGCGCATGCCAAACTCCTTGAGAATTTTGAGCACCTAGAAAATGGCTCTAGGGTCATTAAGGGTGAGCTCATCAAACTCACCGAGTCTCATGCGCAACTTAAAGCTTCTCACTCTAAAGAGCTTGCCAAGTTACTTTCTCCTATTGTCATAAATAATGATGCTTGTGCTACTAACTCTATCTCTTGTGAAGCATCCATATTAACGGAGAATGTTGAGCTAAGGGCTCAACTTGCTTTGCTTTCTAGCAATTATGGAAAATTGGAAGAAAGACATGAAAAGCTTTTGAGCTCTCATGAGGATCTTTTAGTCTCCCATGATAAGTTAAAGTTAGCTCATGATACTATTATGTCTAAGGTAACATCGTGTGAACCTCATGTGGACAATGGCACAACCTCTACTCAAAATACTTTAGTGTCATGTGCTAGTCCTAGTAATTTATCCACTCAAACTATCGATAAATCTTGTGATGAATTACTTTCCATACCTTGTTGCTCTAACAATGAAGCATCTACCTACTCTAGTGTTTGTGTTGATACTAACCATGTAGAGGAATTAAAAGAGCTCAAGGCCCAAGTCTCTTCTTTGAAGAAAGACTTGGAAAAGCGTCATGATGGGAAGCCCACACTTGACAACATGTTGAGTGTGCAAAGACGCCCCAATGACAAGAGTGGACTTGGATTCAACTCCAATAGTAAGAACAAGTCCAAGTATAACAAGAAAAAGAAGGGCCAAGAACAAGTCAAGAATTCGGCCAAGATCACTTGCTTCAAGTGCAAAGTTGAAGGGCACCATGTTAGATCTTGCCCTTTGAAGAAGAAATCTCTTAGCAAGAAGCAACAAGGGAAGATGCCTCAAGTTCAAACTCAAGTTCATCAAGATGAAGAACGGTCCCTTCCCAAGAAGAACCATGGCATGCCTCCTCATGATGAAGCTTCAACTAAGAAGAAAGGAGGAAGCAAATGTTGCTACATATGTTGTGAGAAGGGTCATTTTGCTTCTTCATGCACTAGTGGTAACTTATCCAACCCCATAATAATTGATAATGCTTATTCTATTAGGAAGGATAAAGTTGACATTGTGTTTGCCAAATATGTTGGTACTCAAAGTGGTGTCAAGAAAAGGACCATTTGGGTTGCCAAGCCTATTGTGACTAACCTCTTAGGACCCAACTTGGTTGGGGACCAACAAGTTAAAACTTGATCAATAGGTGTTGGTGGAGGACATTGGAGACTTGGCTACATCATGAAGAATTAAGCGATCTTCATCAATTATATTCTCTCAAGCCAAGTCATTTGGATTATATTGTTCTATCTCATATCCAATGTTCCTCCTTGCGGTAACTTGTGTTTAAATCATACATACATTGAAAGTTGCTTGCACCCTTGCATGTGTTTGGTTTTGTACCTTGCTAGTGTTTGTATGTGTTGTGCTCTCTACTTACTTATCTTTAGAAATCAAGTATGTGTATGTTGGTTTGCACACCATGTACGTGTGAGTTTGTGTTGAGCCTTTATATCAACTTGCTTATATCTTAATTGGCTCTTTTTGAGAGATTAATTGCGACACCCCTCCCTGGCACATCTCGTCAGAGAGGCGGTCGTCCCGTGCGCCAGCCCAAGATATCTGGCCGCACGTCACGACAGTGCAATATAATGGAAATCATTACACAATCAGGCACAAGAAGTACTACAAATGGTTTACAAGGCCATCAAGGCATGACCAAAAATATCAAGCCAAGCATGGCTCAGGACAGAGTTTAACTGGCAGCGGAAGATGGCTATGGCAACGGCTTAGAGCGGCTCCACTCCACAGACATCTGGCTGGGCTACTGATCCTAGCACGCTCTTGCTCCATCTCCTCGCGAAGGTGGAAGATGAATCCTCGCCAAAATCTGGCCACAAACACAAGGCCCGTGAGTACATTTGTATGCACTCAGCAAGAATCTCCACTCACTACAAACAATCCAACAATCATGCAACAAGATATACATTGGAAATAAAATCCTACAGCATGGCAAGGTGTACACTAGATACATGACATAAAAGTAGCATGCCATGCATTGACAACCAAACATGTCATAAGCAAGCAACGGGGGTATCACCAGTACAGAGTCCAAGCCAGGTGGGGTTGGATCGTGCAACGGCAATCATACAAAGAGATTACCTGAGACGAGTAAACGAGTATACCAGTTGGTACCAAATAATACACAACAACACCTGTGATCACTGCTAGGCCCATTGGCCTCATCTTTCCACTCTGGGCATGCAAGGTTGATGTTGGCTCAGGCCTAACTCTAGGCTCCCAACGATCACACCGCCATCCCATATCACGGGTTACCATCGACATCTCAAGGCAACATTCCCTGCATCATCTTATTTGTTCATTTAGTGAGATCAGGTCGTTCATTAATTCTTTCAAACAGAACTTAAGTTTAACCTCCTGACACGACAAAGACACACAGTGTGACCGACACTGAACTGTTGTTCCATATCCCAGGAACGAGGCTAGCTTGCTAGGTTGACACTCTCGAGAGGTTGCATTTCCAACTATCCAAGTGCACCTTACTCAGCCGACACTTCAGGTTGTCACGCCAAAGTCGTACTAAGCAAAATACACTTACATGACGGTCCACTTGCTAAGACACTCTCCTGCACCACCCTATACGCATGGTACAACGGGCAAGTGAATCCGGCACATCCCCCGGCGCGACCGGGTATGCCTAGCTCCGGACTCCTTAGCATAGTCGAACCCGTGCCTGTCGACCTCTACCCTCGGACAGCACAACCGAACGACTGCGCCCAATGGATGGCACAAAAGGGGCTCAACAACCTACTAGGTCACGGTCCTCCATGAGACGACGATGGTCCTGCTTTCAAAGTTCAGATTAGTGGCACCGTGGACTGACCCTATCGATGTTTGGAGGGGAGTTTCATTTAATCAAGTTTCATCATAACAAGTCCAAACAACCGAGGATTAGTCCAGCACAACAATCACAATATTATTATAATATATCATCAAACAACAAGTCATTAGCAACATAATATTTCAAGCAATAGTCTGTTTGTATTGACTGGGTGACTATGGCGGAGATACCTCCGACCAGCGCCATCGCAGATCAATACAAAAGGTAGCACAAGTGGTTTGCGTCGATCGGGTGACTGTGGCGGAGCTACCTCCGACCAGCGCCATCGCAGATCAACTACAAAAGATAGCACAGTTGGTTTGCGTCGATCGGGTGACTGTGGCAGAGATACCTTCGACCAGCGCCATCACAGATCAACTACAAAAGATAGCACAGTTGGTTATCGTCGATCAGGTGACTGTGGCGGAGCTACCTCTGACCAGCGCCATCACATATCAACGTTAATGTTTTAGGGAGGTACATCACTCCACCATTCTATCGACGGCGGCGGTTCCCCCAGTCCATTGTCTCAAGAATGATGTGTGTTTGATAAATATTAACAATACATAATATAACCAAGCAAGTACGATAAATAGATATGCAACATGATATGCAACATGGCAGGAGCAATATTACAAGTTTCATATTAAACACGAACAACAAACAGACATGCATAAATATAACAGTACACAGACAAGAATATAAACACTCGACATGGCAATCAACAAATAAACAAACAACATTGCGGGACTGCTCATAGCAAGTGGTTAGCTTGCCTTAGAAGATGGGCTCCAAACGATCCGGAAAGTCTTGGTGTCGTCGCGCGTCGGAAACTCGAAAAAACGACTAAACCCCGGAACGGAAAACATCGCGTTAAATAAAGTCAACGAAACTAAATATTTTCAAAGACCACAAAACCAGTACCAACGGATAGATCTCGTCGAGACGAAGATTTAGAAATTTGAATCACCCAAAACGGAGCTACGGTTTAAAAGATATTGACGTTCGAAAATCTGTCCAGCAGGAAAAAGAAAAAGGTTCCGCGAAAAAAAAACTGCACGGGCCGTCGGCCGCGCGCAGATGGGCCGCTGCGCGCCGCTCCCGCGCGTGCCAGCGCCAGCGCGGGGCAGGCCGCTGGTGGGCCGCTCGGCTGCTGCTGGTTGCTGGACCGGGCTGAGAAAACGGTTCGTAACGGGAAAGAAAAGAGAAAAAAGGAAACGAAGAACGGATCGATCGATCCACCGTCTTCAACCTCCAGCACCCGTACTGGAACGGCATGGAGCCGACCGGGGCTGGCCGAGGATGACGCGGGAGGCTGGCCAGCGGCGGGGACTACCCGGGGGTGGCGCGCCGCGGCCGTGGGAGGGCTAGGCCGGGGCGGGATGGCTTTCCCCAAGCTCTTTCGAGCTCCGACCATGGTGGCCAAGGTGGAAATTTGTGGAGATTTTTGTGTGGCTCTTCTCTCATGTTCTTGCACCGGATGAGGAGGGCAGGGGAGAGGGAATGAGGTGCAGCAGCCAGGGGAGGGCTTGGGGGTCTCCTTATTATAGCCAGAGGGAAGGGAGAGTGGTGACCCGAGGTTGGGCTCAACCATGGTCACCGAGTCGGTGACCCAACCCTGGTCACGAGCGGATGAGCTCGGGAGGGGATAGGAACGGGGCTGGATAGGGTTTCCGTGCTGGATGCACAGTCCTGCATGAGGCTGCATTGGTGAAGCAGGATTAGGTCAGTGCTAAGTTGGATTTAGGTCACGCCAAAACGTACGTCTAGAGCGCGACGCGAGCGGCATCGTTGCGTTCCCGGTGACTCGGAGCTCCAAACGGAAAAAGGTTTCCACCGCTGAGTTCGTAACGACGAGAACAACACAACCAAACAATAATCCCTCAAGGATTCCAAACTTTGTAAAATAGATTTTCCAGAAAACCTAATGCACAGAAGGTGCTCGATGAAATGACAGGGGCCTTGCACATCTCAGAAAAATCCCAAAATTTCACCACTGCCTATGCTTGGTACAAGGAGGGTGTACAAGAAGTTTGAGCTCATTTGGTGGTGTGGAAAAAGGGGTTTCGCAAAAGTCCGCTAAGTCGCGTACCGGCATCGATTTTCGGCTTACAAAGGAAGTAGGTCAAAACTTGCTCGAATGGGTTTGGGTCCAACAGAAGAAGTGTAGGAAATGCAAAAATATGCAACTCCCTAAATTATGAGAATTTTCCGAGACTCCTAAGTTGACCGAATAAAACTGGGATCGGAGCCGACATTTAACAGTTAACTCCGAAACTGGAAATATAGGATTCGAGTAGGAAATATTTTTGGGCGGGTCTTCTAGAAATGGGTAGGGGAGTCCTCCGGTATTCCAAGAGAGAGCAAACTCTAAGTCAAATCGTCTCGAAAGATTTTAGGAAACACTTTTTAAAACTAGAAAAAGTTTTCCGGTGTCCCAAAAATAATTTAAAATTCGGTCTAAATTTTCGGGTGTTACATTAATGGACTATCCCATGTTGGGGGAGTGATATGCTTGCGCACTTCACAATCCTAAAAATGTATATACATGAGTACTACCACTTAGTGTTGATATATCAATTTTATCTAGTCTCTATATGGTATGTTCTTCTCATGAGAAATTCAAATTCTATAATGTTCATTAATCATCTCTAGTTGGGTTTTACTTGCCTCTTGTGGAGAATAAATGGATTATCACATTATGGGGGACTAATAAGCTATGTGTATATTACAAACCTAGACAATGTGAACATGTGAGGCATTGCCACATAGAATTGATATTGTTAATTATCTTATTCCTATGTGGCATGTTTCTCAAACAAGTTCCCATTTCCTTAAATGTTTTTACTTACTCACACTTTGGATCTTGTTTGTGATGAATGTTCTTGGTACGGTTTTCCCATAATATATTCACATATATCTTTTTGGGAAATTGTTTGCTTCAAGCTACTCTTTGAAGTTGCTTTGCATGATCACGTGAATATTTGAAACTATCAAGAACATTTATCTACATAAGCATTGTTGTTAAATCTTATCCATTGCCATGTGCTTATTTGTTGTGAAGTTGGTCTTGATGAATATCATTCCTATGCACCACCGAGAAATGTCTACATATACTCCTTGTCCATGACAAGTGATACTTAATTGTGGTGAAATTTGTAGATCATCTTCATATTGGCTCTTGATTTATTGCCTTATTTCTTGCCAAAATTAATGTGTTTTAACTCCCGTTGTCTTCCTTGCCTCTTGTGGATCATTTTACTTTACTCAAACTTTCCTAGTGTTTTATTTGGTGTAGGAGAGGCATTGATCCCATCATTGTGCACCTTGCATTCAAAGGCTACTTATAGATAATGCACTATTCTTGGGTGATCTATCCTATATTGAGTACAACTATATTTTCATTAGTATTGGATCTTATTGCTTTTTCTTGATATATGACTAGTGTTTGAATAGATATTTGAGAGCGATGATTCCATATGTGTGCATTGTGTATTCAAATACAAGATCATAAATAATGCACTTTTGTTGGGAGAGCTATCATGTATCCTTTTAAACACTATTTATATTCTATTGGTATTTGATCCTTTCCATTGGTCTTTGATCCCAATGACATGTCTCATGGAAGACAAACCTTTTCGGCTTGGTACTTTGTGCCATCATGAAAAGTGTAGAGGGTGTGGTTTATTTGTTGGAACCCTGCTCTTTCTTTTTGAGAGTTTGTCTCAATTGACATCTCTCTTTGGGAGTGGGTTATATCATTCGTTGATCTCTCTCTTTCGATATCTCTTTTGGAAATTTGATATCTAGTCCATTTATTTATTAATTAATTGGTATCTTATTTTCGTTTTGGTGTCTTTGACCAATTGGTATCTAATCAATCATGTGTTGGTTTGTTTTAGTTTCAATTGCTTTCTCTAAATCAAATTTTGATTTGGATATTTGATATAATTTGGACCTTCTTTGATTTCTTGATATTTATCCAAATTATATCTCCGTTTGGTGATTAAAGGTCAAAGGCATGCATATCTACTACATTTTATTTTATGGCATGCTTTCCTTCTTTGTGCCAATATATAGGTGGAACTCCACGAAATCCTAAATCGGCTAAGATGTGCATGAAATCCAATTTCATATCTATATGCACATATTTTTGTGGAGTTCCTTCTATGTATTGTAGTTTGACTAACTACTTGGACCCAATTAGTTTGGGAACAATTTTACTTGAATGTGTTTTAGGTACATGGAGATGCATTGGATGCTTGTCTCATTTACAATGAAAATGTCTTCACCACATGCTTATTGGAGCCAAGCTAGGATGGTTGATAAACTCTTGTCTACTACATCAACCCCATGCCATCTCGGTAACAAGTATCCACCCTCATGCATACTTTTATAGCATTGAACCTTGTGTAGGTTTCATCATGGCATGAAAAGTATTTATTTGCCTTTGTTGTAGCTATTGCAAATTCTATTCGTCTCTTATGATACTTGTTGCTTTCCTCAATGCATCCCAACTATCTCCTTTTCCCTTAGTGATATTTGTGATGCTTGTGTTGAGGTTGAATTTGAAGTTCATTATTATACAATATGAGAATATTGAGCTATGGGCTATGATCCTAAACAAACATCATATGTGTATATTTTATGACTTCCCTTTGGATATCGTGTTTCTTTTCCTTAGTAACTAATTTTATGTGTACATGTTTCTTTGTGGATATATATCTCATGATTGTTGTACACTTAGAAACTTATATACATGAGAGAAATTACATCTTTACTCGATATCCTAATTCTTCGGTGTCACCTCTTTTACTCCGTTTTTGATTCTTTGGCGTGACTCCGAAAAGAATTTGATTTATGAGTGCATATCCTATTTTATCACATCTTGGTGCTCTCATCTTGGTGAATATCTTTCTTATCTTTACAAGCCAATAATCTTCACCATGGGATATGTCACAAGCTTTGTTTTTCATTTGCATCTTATTGAGCTTGTGAATTCATTTATTTTTGTGTTTTAGAGGATACCGGAGGAGTGAGGATTCCATGTTTGTACACCTTGTATTCAAATACAATAATTCTAAATTATGTACAAATATTGGGGAGCTCCTCTATTTTCTTTAAAACACTCTTTTGCTCAAATCATAATATCTTGTGTTTATTTGGTTAGTTGGATCTTTTTGATTGCTTACTTTTTATTTGGAGAATTGCAAAAAGTTTTCCATATCATTCTTTTGCAATCTTTGGATCCTCAATATAGTTTGTGCTCTCTCCAACTATTCGTCATTGGATATGTGTATTTGATTTCACTCATATTTGAGAAATGCACACGTTATGGGGGAGCTCATACTATATTGACCTTCTAAGATTTTTCGCCCATTTTGGAAATGGATGCCAATGGGGGAGAAGTTTTATAGGGTTTAAGGGAATTTGGTGTTATGCTTTTGTTTTGGTCATAAGCATTTACCTTTCATGCTCATGCATCCATGTTTGTTGATTTGCATGGTTGCTTAATTATTATATAAACCCTTGTAAAAGAGATTGTCATCAATTACCAAAATGGGGGAGATTGAAAGGGCATGGCGCCCCCATGTGTGGTTTTGGTAATTAATGACAATCCCTATGGACTAATGGTTGCATTGAGTTGTACTTGTAGTGTTTGTCCATAGACCATGCTTGAACTCCATATGTTGGATTAAGGTTGATGCCATGAATATATTGATATAATGAAGTATTTGGTATCAAGATCATCGAGGTGTATGGATATATACTTGATATGATCAAGAAGAAGAGTATGTGATGACCAAGTTGTTATTCGAGGAGTTATCCGATGAATGGTCATATGTGAGTTGAGCATATCGCAAGTATGTCTTGAAGAAAAGGATTATGTGATCATTCATGGCTATCTTCAAGACATCATCTATTGAAAAGAGAAGAAAAGATACAAGGTTGATCAAGATTTTGTTCAACACACAAAGCTACAGGATGTACCAAGTGGGATCATGTATCTATTGGTATGGTAAGCAATTATCCATATAGCTTTGTGAACTAACCCATGATATGTGTGTGGCATTTCTATGTGTGGTTAGGTATCTTTCCATGGGCCTACATCAAATGAAGATTTCATATAGCCTATGAAGGATGACGTCAAGTGGTGATCGTCATCAAGCTTGAGTTGTGCAAGTTCAAGAGAAGTATCTCGAAGATATCATATACTTGAAGCTTGCCACCCATTTGGAGATAATGGTCAAGTGAAGATGTGCCGATGATAGGCTCTCCCATTGTGGAGTATGGAGGAGAAATATGTGGATCTTCACCAAGCGAAGCGCAATCAAGAAAGGTGGTCCAATTGAGTAGATCAAGATCGCCATCATCTAGTAAAGTGGAATGCGTAAGGCATAGGTATGATCTTGATAGGGTTTCTAGTTTACCGGTCTCATGTTGTTAGTCGGGAGACCGGGTTATTGGATAGACACCGTACTATCAAGAGGGGCTCTCGATTGAGCTTTAGCGTATCAGTTGGAGAGAACTCAAACCTGTGCATACTTAGCATCATTATCTTTCTTGGTTCTTATTTGGCTTATCTCTCTATGGGGTTTTGGAGCTTGTTGTGACCTTCATAACAAGCTCAAGTTCACCGAAAACGGATTTCGTATGAAAAACTTGTTGCGTTTTCGGTTTTGGAGTTTCTCCCGGTTCATCTTCTATAGAGAGGTTTCACCTTTCTACATTTGGTTTTATACTCCCTTGTTGGACTATGATGTTTTCCTGCATCATCTTGTCGTGCTTGTTGTGGTGATTCCAACGAGCCCAAGAACATCGAAAACGGAGTTCGGATACTCAAGTTATGCTCGTTTTAGTGTCGGTGTTTTTCTGCAGTTTTACATGGTCGGTAGTACCGGAAACGCGTTTCGGTACTGGTTTTGAATGTTTCTAAGCGGTAGTACCGGCCAATAACCCCCGGTACTACCGGCCCTACGCGATTTCCTGGCCAACGGGCAGATTTTGACCCACCTATTTAAGGGGTCTTCTTCTCCAAAGAGACCCCAACTCTTGAGCTCGAAAATTGCCTCCATTGTTGACCTTGTTGAGCTTTGCTATCTCTCTATCCCTTCATGATTCTTGCCTCCAATTAGAGAGAAAAGAGAGAGGAGATCTAGATCTATCATTCCACCAATCAATCTCTCCTCTAAGTGAGGGGAAGCTTTTGGACCTAGATCTTGGAGGAATTTGGTGTTCTTCTTTGTTCTTCCTCTCTTCTCCCCCCATAAGCATTAGTTGCTTTGGTGGGATTTGAGAGTGAATGATTTTGAGCACTTCTTGTGTTCTTGCCCATTGCATCGGTTGCATCGGTTTGAGTTCTCCACGGTGATACGTGGAAATCGAAGTTGAGAAGCTTGTTACTCTTGGGTACTTGGGGTGCCCTAGAGCTTGTCCTCTTGGGTACTTGGAGTGCCCTAGACGGTCCTTGTTGATCTCGGAGTTTTGGTGGCTCGCGGGATAGTTGGGAGCCTCCAATTAAGTTGTGGAGACGCGCCCCAACCTTGTGATTCTTGTGGCTTTGGGAGCCGCGGGAATTCGGTGAGAGCTTCCAATTAAGTTGTGGAGTGTGCCTCATCCTTGTACGGGTTCGGTGACCACCCTCAAGTGTCCCATAGTGGTTCGTGGTTCTCTACATTGGTAGAGGCACGAAGGAGATTACGGTGTGCCATTTGACGGCTATTCGGGGATCACTTTGTGACTCCGCACTGCTCCAACGGAGACGTAGCTTCCATTGGGAAGTGAACTTCGGGATAAATCATCGTCTCCAAGTGCCTCGGTATTTCTATACCCGAGCTTCTTACTTATGCAATTTACTTTGTGATAGCTATCGAGCTTGAAGTAATATATCTTGCTATCACATATTTGCTTATCTTGTTTAGCATAAGTTGTTGGTGCACATAGGTTAACCTAGCTTCTTTAGGTTTCGTGCTTGATCAATTAAACGCTAGTTTTATTCCGCATTTATTCAAGCCTAAACCGTAAAGAATTTTAAATCGCCTATTCACCCCCCTCTAGGCGACATCCGGGTCCTTTCATAAGTGATGATGATTGTGAGGCTCCCGACTTCAAGAGAGTCTATGTCAAGAAATATGTGGTTGCCCCGTCCTCTATCGCTGCGCCTAGTTTCATGGAGATGCTCGTGCTAGTGGACACACTCGTCAGCCCATCTCTTGTGACCCGCACATCAAGAAATTGAATTGGTTCCAACGGAAGATCCTTTGCATGAAGGTGGATATTCGCAAGGAACAATATGATGCCTACCGTGAGAGACAGCTTATCCTCTCCCGTCTTCCTAGTGCACCCGGTGACACTCCCGTTGCAGCCCCTCTTGCTTATGATAAGTGGAATGCCGGTGCTCATACCAACTGGGTTCAATTGGAGAAGGATCTTCTTGCGACAGCTCCTGCTGCCCCCTCCTATCCCACCTTCACTCCTGCTCCTGATTATGACAACGAAGAGTATGATGCTGGTGACTCTGATGATGAGGATGAGGTCGAGGATTCCGAGGAGGAGCTCGAAGCTTCCCGTTGAGTCTCTTGGGACGTAGCATCGCTTTTTCTCTCTTTTTGGTGTCTCGATGCCAAAGGGGGAGAATTAGTTCTATTAGGTTGCGGGATTTGCATGGGTTCGGGCACAAGCATTTGCGTCTACCATTTCTTGAGAGCTTGTGTCCATTTATCTTTCTGTGTCGAACTTTTTGCTATTTGTGTCATGAAATGTCATGAACTATGTGTGGTTATGGTATTGTATGAGACTATGGATTTCAGATTTATCTCTGTATGAGTCTATGGATTTCGGATTTATCTATGATTGAGATTGTATTGTATTGTGCATGGTTATATATGCTACATCTCTCGGCACAAGGTATAATCTCAAAATCTCAATCTATTTGGATATGTCTCATATTGTGCAATTATGTCATTGCTTATATCATGTTGGATATATATTGTTGGACGGTTCCCCTCCTTATGTGTGTATTTGCATTCCAAGGCAAATAAAATGATATGCACACATGCAGGGGGAGATCTTTCCAATTTTGTTGTGAACATGATAGTGTTGTGAATTTTATTGCAAATCCTAGTGTTGTCATCTAACACCAAAAAGGGGGAGATTGAAAGAGCATATTTTAGTCCCTTGTGTTTTGTGTGTTAGTTAACAACACTAGTGAACATTTGACTAGGTGTTAAGTGATGCAGGTCTTAGTGGTACATAATACTTAATTGCATCAACACCAAAAAGGAGAAGAAAAGGCCTGGAAAATTTTCAGTTTGACAGACCGGATATTCCGGCCCCAGTGGGGGCGGAATATCCGGCCCTCAAGTTTTATCAAAGGCCAGATTTTCTAAGGACGAAGAGCGTCCAATTGTGCGACTCTCTGGACTCCCCCGGATATTTGGGGCCGGAGATTTCCAGGAGGCCGGAATATTCCGGGGGGCCGGATATTCCGGTGTTGACTTAGGCCGAAATATCCGGCCTTCCTGTCTTCAACGGTTACTTTTGTGGGAGGGGTATAAATACCCCTCCACCTACCTCCAGCCAAGCAGCTCGCCCAAAATATCTGCACCTCCATTGTTGCAAGCTCAAAACTACAAGATCTCCCAATCCCTCCACCCAAACTCGTTGATACTTGGAGTATTGAAGGAGAAGGCCCGGATCTACATCTTCACCAAGCCGTTTTTCATTTCCCCCTCATTCACTTGAGGGCCCCTTTGCTAGGGTTTCCATTGGGAAAGCCTAGCTCATTGTTGTACTTACTTGATTGTCTTTGTGACAGATTGTAGCTGTTCGGGAGCCCCCAACCCTTTTGTGGGTTGTGCCCCGGATCGTTGTTGTAAAGGCTCCGGAATCCGCCTTGAAGGTTTCCGATAGTGGAAGGTGAACCAAACCTTTGTGGTGCGGTTCATCAGAGAAGAAGGTGAAGCCTTTGTGGCTGTTGAGTTGACCTTTGTGGTAGCTCACACCTCTCCAACGAGACGTACTCCCCTAAAAAGGAGGAACTCGGGATTACATCCGTGTCTCCGCGTGCTTTCACCTTCGGTTACCTCTATCCTTGTTTACCGTCTTTACTTCGTGTATCTTGCTTAGTTGCTAGCTTGTCATATAGGTAAATTCACCGTAGTTGCATATCTAGAAAATTTACCTTTTGTGTCAAGCCTAATTTGAAAAAGTACTAAAATTGAAGTAGCACCTATTCACCCCCCCCCTCTAGGTGTCATACGATCCTTTCATGTGGCTGCTACACGCATCTCACTAACAAGTGCAAGACCCCAAAGCATCTGGCCATTCTGCATCAGCAATCCCAGGGATGCAAAGAACCTCAAGGGAAAAGGTTTGAAGCCAACTTCAACCTTCATCCAGATGACACCAATGGAGCTTGTTATGCGCGAGACGTTCCTAATGGACCTTGCAACGCCATAACTCTCCATCAGTCAGAGGACCCTACTAGCACGGAGAACATGATGGCTGGGTACCTCAACCGACGTGTTTGGAGACTTAAACTAGTCCCACTATCTCCTTAATGGTCATCTTATTAATGTCCTTTTGTGTTGTCGTAATAGAACATATATATTGTATTAGCACTCTGATATAAATAAGATTGGATACATTCTATATATATGATAAAGATTTCCATATTGGAACTTCTTCAATTCTATATATAGATTTCTACGAGTGCCAATCCGATGGATGTGGAACAAGTATATGAAAATGTACCCGCTCTATTGTCTGGATTGTACTACACGTACATCCAACTCGTAGCACATGTTGCATATAATGCAATTCCATCGGTCATGTTTTGCATGAGCTAAACTTTCCTAGTCATGAGATTTAGTTTGCACATATTGTGTCAATGGATCACTTCAGTCCCTTGAACAAATTCAAGGTGATATTTGTGGTCCCAACCAACCATTGTTTGGACTACACATCGAATTAAATCAATTCGAATGGACAAATATTGTTGTAGAATTCTCTTCACATGCCTCCACTATTTAGTGCATGGCTTCGAGGATCGAAGCTCAGCACAATGTCCTATGTGTCCATACACAATTGTTTTTGGCGCCATCTCTGATCAAAAGGATTTTTCTCATTACATGACCATGTTAATGAATTGAAATTTACTAACTTCACGTTGGAGTCATGCAGTTTTACACGCTGCTACTGACTAACTGCATATAGCAGTACTTCCCCTCTGCAATTGATATGTGGAAATCCTCCGAGCATTTCCCATCTGCGTAAGTTCGGAAGCGCTTCACGCGTACCGATCTCACCACCGCAGCGTACATCATGGACCCACATATGAGGGATCTATGTGGGGTACAGATATCCGTCAATAACCCAGTACCTTGAACCCCTATTAGGGATGTATTCATAGCCCAGTACGTTGATATCTTATATTTAAGGAGGATTATTTTCAGGCACTAGGGGGAGATTGCAAGTACCACATCGAATGCCAGGAAATCAATTGGGACTTCACGTTCCTCCCCATATCCACGTCGAATTCACAAAATTTGCAACACATGCAAATAACCTGCCATATTAATTTACTGGTCTCAAAGGTGTTACAAGGTCCTTCAATCTAGTTATAAATGCGCCCGAAAGAGTGGAGGTACCAATAAAAACCACTCAACTTCCCATTTTATAAAATAGGGGGAGTAGCACGGCCTATAACCAGGATCCAGCTTTTTGCAAAGCAACAAAGGAAATCGAGGATAAATCCTCTAAATCAGTAAATGCAAGTCAACCTTGCGTTGATGAACACCTAGTGGATAGTATACACCTAGTGGAAGGGAAACCTCCACAACCCCAGCTCCAGCTTGCACACACTGGCTGGGACATCGGAACACCCAGACTCACGCGTATTGGGAAATCACGAAGAGTCATCAAGGGTACATGATATTTGCTCTAACTATAATCAATCCTGGGAATCAGATAACCAAAGACTACAATTATCGACAAACATCTCTTGTATGATTGCAAACAACCTTCACAATGATTCAGATCCAAAGATCATGACCATGGCAGCGTGTGAACACACTTGCTAGGACTGAACTCATCAAAGGATGCGATCCAAGCAGATATAGCCTCGCTCTTCCAAATGAATTCCCTATGGGATTATTCAATGTGTTTTCTTCCGGAAACGGAATGAGAAAAACAAGGTGGTGAGAAAGCAAGGCTTGTAGCATAAGGTCGGGTTTCCGCAGAGATCCGAGACCTACTCTCCAGACATGAGTGAAATCTCTTTCCGATACATATATCATTGACAGTACAAAATCATCTATCTATGCAGTTGATAGGTGTAGTGACAACATATCCATGTGGATCACTAGATTCCGACATGTATGGTTCCCGATGGAATCTCTGTCCGAATCGAAACACAAATGCAACATGTATTTGTAATAATCAATAAGTCGCCACATGGCTTATTGTTGTCGGAACATTTGGTACAACTGACGTAGTGAGTTCCTTATACAAAAGGATTACTCCTACATGATGATCACCCATGTGTGTTTGTCATACATAAGGATAACTCCTACAACGACGAATCATGTGATCATCTAAAAGACGGATTTGAGATGAAGAATTTGGATAAACCCAAATGTTGCTTGGGACCACAACTCGAGCACCTTCACTCAAGTATTATGGTACACCAAGATGCCTATATCCAGAAATTGGAGAAACTTGATATAGACAAGTCATGTTCATCTCCTAGGGATTGTTCGATCTCTAGACGTAGAGAAAGATCCATGGGAAGATGGAGAAGAGATGTTGGAACGCAAATTTCCATATCTCAGTGCCATTGGACCTAGCAATAGAATTGGCTAGGAATCAAGAATATCTTCCGATATCTCCAAGGCACCAAATATCTTGACGACTATTTCAGTTTCGGAGAAATCTGAACTCCAATTTAGACACTGGTATTGGCTACTTACATGATCCTACAATGTGTACATTCATGGTAGAACTGTCACGCCATTGATGTCTTCAAATAGAATCTGGTGACTATACTACCACGATCGTTCTAAGATGCAATGCTTCATGTTAACACGTGTGGCTTCACGGAATGATAAACCACATACATTAGTCATGTGGTGTTGGTTCCTCGAATCACCTATCATTATCTACAAAGATAATGTTACTTGTGTTGCACGATGCAAATAGGTTACATAAAGAGCAATATCATTAAGCATATTGTACCTTTTATCCCCATGAGCTCATGTAGAGTCGGGAATAAACATCTTGCAATTAAAATCATGTGATATCCTCGCTGATCTATTCACCAAGTCTCTACCAATTATAACATTCTAGAAATGATTCATGGGATTGGTATGCGACGGCTTCGGGATTTGCAAGAGTCAGGGGGAGTATCTTCCTGAACTATTCCTGTTCGAAGCATCATATTACACTCTTTTTCCCTTTATGAGTTTACTTTTCAGGTTCTCATCAAGGTTTTTAATGAGGTGGTATCAACATGAGATCATATGTCATACTTTCTGTTTTCCCCATCGGGGTTTTTAGGAAAGTATACACGACATATTTATTGTCCTTTAAACTCTATGGATTTCATTCATATTGAGTTAACAGAGACAATAATCATTATATGTTGTATCATTTTCTCCTTACTTTTCCCACTGGGTTTTAAAGGAGTTTTGACAACATATCAAATAAAATTCTCCTCACATTTTTCCCAAAGGGTTTTTGGGGGAGAACTTCAAACATCATATGTCATACTTTCTGTTTTCCCCACCGGGGTTTTTAAAGGAAGTATACAAGACATATTTATTGTTCTCTAAACTCGCTATGGTTTTTCCCTTTTTAAGGTTTTCCCATATGAGTTATCAAAGAGACAATAATCATCATATGTTGCATCATTTTCTCCTTATTTCCCCACCGGGTTAAAGGAGTTTTAGCAACATATCATACACACTACTCTCCTCATATTTTTCCCACAGGGTTTTTGGAGGAGACTATTTCAAGATGATGAAGACATGCAAGGACAAGCATAGATTAGGGGGAGTGTTAGGATTTAATTAATTACTTTAATTAATCATGTAATCCCTGCTTGTAATGTCGGTTTGTGGAACCGACAAGCCCCTTTTGTAACCGCTTGTTCGGTGCTATATATAGCACCATTCATCATCAATAAAGACAGAGTTCGATTCATTTGTTGTCTCTCTCGATTGCTCTCGATTCTACCTTCAACAGGTATGAGCTGGTACTAGAAGGATCGACAGCAATTGTATGTGCTACTTTGAGCGAAACTACATTGTTATTATTAGCAAAATATAGTACAACCTCTGATCCGATTTAATGCAGAACCTGTGACAACTAAATAGGTCCGGAGGGGGTAATGTAAGAAGTTATAAATAATATAAACTTCCTCCATCTTTAATATGTATAATTAAAACTAATTTTATAGTTATAATAAATATAAATTATAGAAGATATCACGTTGATAAGTTTATATATGCGAGGTGTGTGAACATGATCGTGCATGCCACCAAACAACCCGTTGCCGGTGGCGAGATTTGATGGACCACTTCCATCGTTGCAGACGAGAGAATAGATTGCTCTGCCGCTCCCGCCAACTAGAGAGGAATCGGGACAACGCGTTAAGCCGAGGAGTAGCGCGGCCACAGCTGGGCGCTCCACCGGCTCATTGCCCGCGGAGGGAGGAAGGACTCCAACATCTCTCTTTTGTCCCTCCCTTTACTCGAACGTTGAATCGAACCCCGTGGGGCGGCGACATCCGAAGAGCCAAACGACGAGAGCATCATCTAGGTTCTAGCTTTATGACATTATTTCACACATATGAAGAAGAGGTGAAGGAGTCTGAGCGTGCGTCATGGAGTACTTAAGCAAATATTGAAGAGGTGGTTGCATGTGATTTAGAACTCGAATGGAATTTTGACGAAAATCTTGGCGGCCAATTTCACAGGGTTTCAGTTATGTCGGAGGGAGAGGGGAGAGGGTGATCCGTTAAATACAAATTGGACCAATGCACGCATGCCGTTTTAATTGGCTTGGCTTGTGCAGGAAAACGATCTCGAGTGGCCATGCAAAACCGAGATAATTCGGCGTGGACGTCATCCATTCTTTCGCATGCACTAATTACTCCACTAATTGGTGTTACTCGAGAGAAAACTGGGGCTGTTTGGAGGAAATATCGGAGAGGGAAATCGCTCAGTGGCCACTCCTTGATAGCCTTGGTCGCAAAGCTCTTCCTAGCGCGCCCCAATCTTTGAAATGTTCGGAGTATACTTAGTGTAAAAGTACCAAAAATAGTAGTTGAAAATACAACTGTGACAAGTGGTCAAACTTACTCATATAACACATGCGAGTTAAATAGAAAAAAATGTGTAAAACTATGTTGGAAGTATAGTGAAATGAGCACTAAAGGGTGACATGTCAGCAATCCCTTTCAATCTAGGTAATGTCCCACATTCATGTATATGTTTAACATCTCTACACCATAGAAAGACTATAAATATAATGGTAAACCTGTGCAATTATAATAAAATTTGGTACAAATAGGTGAGTCAAGAGGTGTAGAAAAAAATACCCATAACAGTATATAATTCATCGCATATGTTTTCATTTTTACAAGAAGCTTACTGGTGTACGTTGCCTCATATGTATACGGTTTGAAAACCATATGTACAAAATTATAGATATAAATAATTACCTCACATGATGTAAAATAATATCCAAACCATTGTGGATCGGAAGATATGAGAATCTCATATATATGTGATCGAGAGAGACGAGTATCTCCGGCTTCTCCGCATAGGATGTGCTCTGCCACCATAGTGAGTGTTCCTCTAGGCTTACGTCGGATAGGTTTCTCTGGTCACGGCGTCCATATTAGTTCCCTATTGAGTAAAATATTAAAAATTAAAATTTGATTGTAACTTAAGATATGTCGACATGTCTTTTGAAGTCGAATGGATATCAAAAGTACGATTTAGAAACTATCTCAAGTCTCAAGCACAAAAGATTATTTTTATGTTTTGGTAAGGGAGGACGAGAGTGGTTCATTTACTATTGAAAAAACTCAAATGTAAACAAGTAACATATATCATGTAATGTAAACCAAGACAATATCCAGTAGGAGTGCTCAATTCTCTACTACTTAAAGAATATCCTCGGGTGTGTGCATTATTTTGATGCAGTGGCTGGGGCAATGCTCCCATTAAAAAAAAAAGGAATATCCAGTAAGTGTTAGAACTGATGCCGTCAGTTCATTTAAAAAATAATGCTATATATAAATATCGAAATAATCTACGGGTGCGTCGTGCCGACGCGCTACTCTGGAAACACTTCCGAAATTTTATTGAACTTCAGTATGCACATTGTATTTTGTCAACTGCATTTTACATCTGAGATTTAAAGGCAAAGTCTTACTATGTGAAAGTTTTCAAACCATTTATATACAAGGCTTGAGCATATCACAAGATAACAAAATTCCAAATCTCAACAGATGCCCGTTCCGCTCTATGCACGACGACAGCTGATACTCGACGCTGTCGCCCCCGGAACAGGCCTACAAATCCATAGGACACCCACAACACAGACAGCAAACAACAGATGCACCGCTCGCATAAGAGTGCAGTTCCCATCGAGATCAGAAACGGAGAGCAAGTGCTCTGTGAAACCATCTTTGAGAGCCAGCCTGAGGTGTCGAGCATGATAGTTGAAGAAGCAGTTGCCCAGCAAGTTTTGGTACACTTCTTTTGTCACCAAGCTGTTCCAGCCCTGGAGTATCTGTATAAATGTGCCGGGAAGACACATCAAGCAGCACTTCGCAACCAGTAGAACACAATTCAATCTATGGCCTCCAACAAAGAGCAGCAAGGTGGAGTTCAGGCATTACGACAACGAGCAAACAAGGCCCCACGCGAAGATGATCTTTCGCATGCGCAATGCTCTCCTAAATACGGGGCACGTCCCAGCACTCCAGATTGACTACCCCGGATCATATCGCCCAAAAGAAGAGTAAACGAAGTACACAGGCCTGTCATGCCAGCCACAACAGGGCGGAAGCTAGCTCACGAACTGATGGCCATCGTCAATGAAGCAATTACAGAGGCGCCGTCAGACAAGTGAAGAACAAGATATCAGCACGAGAGGTTAGAAGATGAACAGGGATCCAGCAGGAAAGACGGCACCAGAACCTACACACCGCGAATCAAACCACGGAGTACTATATGGAACTTGGCACGGTTCCACTGCAGAATTTCAGGATAAATACATGTAAGTTACATCGTCTACTAAGTAAACCGTGTAACTATGTTTGCACGTAAGTGTCAAATAAGCAAACTTCTTAAGTTTCAATGGCTGTACATATTATAGAAAAGTCAGTCTGTGTCAATGTCTGTACAAATT
Source organism: Poa pratensis (assembly GCA_947311845.1). NCBI lineage: Eukaryota > Viridiplantae > Streptophyta > Magnoliopsida > Poales > Poaceae > Poa > Poa pratensis. The sequence continues at coordinate 21,728,780 of CAMZMU010000050.1, read as the reverse complement.
ATAAAATAGTCTGTCTGTGTCGATGTTATGAGAATAAACTCGGATGTAATATGAACTTATAAAATAAAATGCTTACAAAACATAAGCTATTTGTGCTGCGCGTACCCATCGAACATCCTCCAAATCGTCAACCTCTCTCCCATCTTAAGAGAAGTATTTTCTCCCATCTAAAACCACAAACCCCACCAACAGAAAAAATCAATATAAATCAACAAAAAACATAACACTAATCTACACGGAAAAAAACACCCCACGGCGCGGCGTGCCGCCGCGCCAAGGCCTACTAGTTATTTGTAAGCATGAAGGCCATACCTTCTCCAGCACTTCCGTTCTGTGGGTGGATGTTGAGCACGAACTCTGTCCTGAACGACGTGAGCGCCGTCCGCTTGCTGTTCCACAGCTTGAGGGTTTCCTTCGCATAGACCACTCTCCCTGACTGGTGGCTGATGTTTCCGGTATTTGGGGTGATCTGCAGGGAACCATTTGCGATTGATGAACCTGGGGTGAAGCGGAAATCATCCCTGTGGCCTGTGTTGAAGTTAGAGTAATTGAATTGCAAGCAACTACAGGTTCTACCTAGAATGACAATTGCTGCAGAAGCTATAGAGGAAAAGGTCAGCATGTTGCTGGTATTGAGCATTGTCATGGCTAAATGGTTCCTAACTTCCTGCAACCTCAGCGGCTAGTTCATATTGTTCGCGTGCTTGGCTTTTGGATATTGAGGAAAAGTTGACAAATATGGAAGAGACATATAGTCAATGACAATCTTCGGATACAGCCAAGGGTGCAACTGTCGAGAAATTGCCCTTGTTAGATTAAGAATTGGTACAGGCAAGATGTTTGAAGAAAGGATCCTCACCAGCAATATCTTTGACTAAGTCATATTTCCCCTTTTTTCTGGCCAGAAACTTTTGACAAAGTGAATATAGTAATATCAAGAAGATACAATTACACCCTGCATCAACAATAACATAATTGATCTAGTTGAGACATCACGGAAGTACACAACCAAAAAGACAAAACAGAAACAGAAAGAAAAAAAATGCCCGACCAAAGTGATCAATGACTCTCATCAGCAGTAACGAACCACAACCATTAGCAACACCTGGACTGTAAAAAAAATTCTCCAACAGCGACTCTCAAGTAAAGGAACACGACACATCGTAGTTATCGCCCAATCTAACAAAAAAGTCAGGTCTTGGAGGATTTTCATTGTAGAAAAAGTTCAAACTCTCGAGTCAATGCGCTTAATAAGAAAACAACAAAATATCTATCACTGCCAGATACAAATAATGAAGGTCACACCTAAGATTTTCATTCTGAAAATTGAGATCCTATATTCAAATGGCACCACCAAAAATCAAGTCACCCAGTGTTAACGCCCCTCTTTCCAAGAAAACCGTTTGCATACCTACCTATATGCCGACGGTTTGTGTTTGCCACCTACCTATATGCCGACGGTTTGTGTTTGCCGAAGGCCATTCAGAGGCCCTCGGCATTCGGCCTTGTATGCCTACGCCCCAGATAAAAAGCGTCAGCATACAATCGGCAACGGGGCGTTTTCATGAGGACTACATGTGTTACTATTAGATGTATTTATGGCAACCAGGCGAGAAAGAAACAAGAGCAATTACTCTATTTTTTGTCGGAGGAAAAGATTTAAGTCATTCAAGCAACTATCATTCGATCAATGGGAGGAAAGGAAGACTTCGTTACATAACTTTTGTAGTACAGAGATATCGGTTCAATGCTGGATTGCTGCCAGCTTCAAGAAACAGTACCAAAGCCAAACCAACACAAGATTACAGTTTTAGAAAGCATAGCGGCATTCTCCACTTACGGCTGATATACAAGTACACGAATACACTGTAGTCGCCACAAGGCTGTACAGGTGCACAAGTAGAATTCTTCACGGACCACGATACTCACCTTCCTGTGAGGGTAGTGGAGGTCATGGAGCAATAACTGGTCCGTCCTCCGGTGAACAGCAAACCAACATGAGGCAGCTCAATCTCCGGCTGATTGCCGGACGGAGGCCAGACAAATGCAGGCTTCACAAACGGGGGATCCGGCGCTGACGCTCCACCGATTAGGACCTGCACGGCCGACCTCATAGACGGCCTCTCCCTCGGATTCGGGTGGCAGCATGCCACGGCCAACCTCACCGTGCAGTCCAGCTGCGCCTCGTCGTACACTCCACCGAGCACTGTGTCGGCCGCCACAAAGTTCTTACCCTCGGCGTAGTGCCTCCAGATCCAGTCCACAATATACATAGCCTCCCGTGTCCTGCCAGCAGCCTCATCCTGATTGCAGTAGGACACGGAGCTGCTGGGGCTCCTACCGCTGATCACCTCCATTATGAAGACCCCAAAGGCGTACACATCCGTGTCGAGGCTCGCACGGCCGGTGAAGAAGGTCTCGTAGGCCATGTACCCGCGTGTGCCTGCCACCGCTTGCGTGGAGTGGTGCGTGACCCCGTCGTGCTGGATAACTCGGGCGAGGCCGAAGTCGCCCAGCCTTGCATTGTAGTCCTCGTCAAGCATGACATTGCTGGCCTTGACATCCCTGTGGAGGATCCTCTTGTTGCTCCCATGGTGCAGGTAGTCAAGTGCAGATGCCACGCCGCAAATGATCCTGTACCGCCGCTCCCAGGTGAGCTCAAGACAGTTCGTCCCCGACGACGAGTTGCTCTCTCTGGCACTGGCATACAAGATCTTGTCCAGGCTGCCCATGGGAAAATACTCGTAGATGAGGAGCAACTCAGCCCCCTCGTGACACCAACCGATCAACTTGACGAGGTTCCGGTGCGAGAGCTTGCTGATGGTGTTCACCTCTGCAACGAACTCCTGCTCTCCTCGGTTGGACTTGGCGTTGTCCGTTGACACCCGCTTCACGGCCACCTCCAAGTTCATCCTACTGATGTAGCCAAGGTAAACGGTGCCAAAGCCGCCTCTGCCGAGCTTACGGGTAGGACTGAAGTTGGCGGTTGCACGCCTGAGTTCCTTGAGCCTAAATTTGAGTGGACCATGCGCGTCGATCATTTTCTCCACGTTGCGGTAGGCTAGCCTTCTCTGCCGTGTCAGCCTTCTCCACAAGAACAACACACCAAACAAGGAGATGGAAAATATAATCAAGATAAAAAGAGCCAACAACACCTTTCTCCATGTTCCAACCTTGACATCGCCGTCTACTGTGGTGAAGTTCCAGGACTTTATCTGGTTCAGTTGGGTGAAACTGCCTGTGGAACCTGCAAACACCAGATATATGTCGTCCAGTAGATCTAATGATAGGTCAATGTTCCAATGTAGTTCAGTTGCATGCTGCAGCCCGCTTGCGCTGTACTGGACTAGAGTTACTTGAAAAAGCAGTGATCTACCATCGTATTCAATCCCAACCCATACATCAGATCCACTTGAGAGGACGATGGACTGATTACTGAGTGGGCTCTGATCAACAGATTTGATGCTGTTGATGTCGATCCCGACATGGTTGTCGTCAAGGTCTTCCTTGTAGCTCTTCCTGGTGTCGAATTCCACGGCTACTACTCGGTTTGCAAAGGCGCCATCTGTCTCGTTATTGAATAAGCCCAGCCACTGGCCATTGCTGTTGCTAGGCAACGATGGATTATTTGTAAGCATGAAGGCCATACCTTCTCCAGCACTTCCGTTCTGTGGGTGGATGTTGAGCACGAACTCTGTCCTGAACGACGTGAGTGCCGTCCGCTTGCTGTTCCACAGCTTGAGGGTTTCCTTCACATAGACCACTCTCCCTGACCGGTGGCTGATGTTTCCGGTATTTGGGGTGATCTGCAGGGAACCATTTGCAATTGATGAACCTGGGGTGAAGCGGAAATCATCCCTGTGGCCTGTGTTGAAGTTGGAGTAACTGAATTGCAAGCAACTACAGGTTCTACCTAGAATGACAATTGCGGCAGAAGCTATACAGGAAAAGGTCAGCATGTTGCTGGTATTGAGCATTGTCATGGCTAAATGGTTCCTAACTTCTTGCAACCTCAGCGGCTAGTTCATATTGTTCGCGTGCTTGGCTTTTGGATATTGAGGAAAAGTTGACAAATATGGAAGAGACGTATAGTCAATGGCAATCTTCGGATACAGCCAAGGGTGCAACTGTCGAGAAATTGCCCTTGTTAGATTAAGAATTGGTACAGGCAAGATGTTTGAAGAAAGGATACTCACCAGCAATATCTTTGACTAAGTCATATTTCCCCATTTTTCTGGCCAGAAACTTTTGACAAAGTGAATATAGTAATATCAAGAAGATACAATTACACCCTGCATCAACAATAACATAATTGATTTAGTCGAGACATCACGGAAGTACACAACCAAAAGACAAAACAGAAACAGAAAGAAAAAAAATGCCCGGCCACGGCCAAAGTGATCAATGAATCTCATCAGCAGTAACCAACCACAACCATTAGCAACACCTGGACTGTAAAAAAGTTCTCCAACAGCGACTCTTGAGTAAAGGAACACAACACATCGTAGTTATCGCCCAATCTAACAAAAAAGTCAGGTCTTGGAGGATTTTCATTGTAGAAAAAGTCCGAACTCTGAGTCAATGTGCTTAATAAGAAAACAACAAAAAATCTACCACTGCCAGATACAAATGATGAAGGTCACACCTAAGATTTTCATTCTGAAAATTGAGATCCTATATTCAAATGGCACCACCAAAAATCAAGTCACCCAATGTTAACGCCCCTCTTTCCGAGAAAACCGTCTGCATACCTACCTATACGCCGACGGTTTGTGTTTGCCAGCTACCTATAGGCCGACAGTTTGTGTTTGCCTAAGGCCTTTCAGAGGCCCTCGGCATTTGGCCTTGTATGCCAACGGCCAGATAAAAAAGCGTCAGCATACAATCGGCAACGGGGCGTTTTCATGAGGACTACATGTGTTACTATTAGATGTATTTATGGCAACCAGGCGAGAAAGAAACAAGAGCAATTACTCTATTTTTGTCAGAGGAAAAGATTTAGGGCCCGTTTGGAACCCATCATTTCATTTCATTTGGCAGAAACGAAATGATTTGGAAAGTGAAATGACAAGGTTAGGGATAAGAATTGGCATAACAAACAATAGTTATTTGCTGAAATTCCTAATGAAATGACATGTCCAATTCCATGACAGCCAAACAGGTTGGGTATGTAATTACAAATGAATTTCATGATTCCAGCTTGAAATGATGGGTGCCAAACGGGCCCTTAAGTCATTCAAGCAACTATCATTCGATCAATGGGAGGTAAAGGAAGACTTTGTTACATAACTTTTGTATGTACAGAGATATCAGTTCAATGCTGGATTGCTGCCAGCTTCAAGCAACAGTACCAAAGCCAAACCAACACAAGATTACAGTTTTAGAAAGCATAGCAAAATAGGCATTCTCCACTTACTGCTGATATACAGGTACACGAATACACTGTAGTCGCCACAAGGCAGTACAGGTGTACAAGTAGAATTCTTCACGGACCACGATACTCACCTTCCTGTGAGGGTAGTGGAGGTCATGGAGCAATAACTGGTCTGTCCTCCGGTGAACAGCAAACCAACATGAGGCAGCTCGATCTCCGGCTCATTGCCGGACGGAGGCCAGACAAATGCAGGCCTCACAAATGGGGGATCCGGCACCGACGCTCCACCGATCAGGACCTGCACCGCCGACCTCATAGACGGCCTCTCCCTCGGGTTCGGGTGGCAGCACGCCACGGCCAACCTCACGGCACAGTCCAGCTGCACCTCATCGTACACTCCACCGAGCACTGTGTCGGCTGCCGCGAAGATTCTGCCCTCGCCGTAGTGTCTCCATATCCAGTCCACAATAGACATAGCCTCCCGTGTCCTGCCTGCAGCCTCATCCTGATCACGGTAGGAGTACGACACGGAGCTGCTCGGTCTCCTCCCGCTGATGACCTCCATTACGAAGACCCCGAAGGCGTACACGTCTGTGTCAAGGCTGGCACGGCCGGTGAAGAAGCTCTCGTAGGCCATGTAGCCGCGAGTGCCCGCCACCGCCTGCGTTGAGTGGTGCGTGACCCCATCGAGCTGGATAACACGAGCGAGGCCGAAGTCGCCCAGCCGTGCGTTGTAGTCCTCATCGAGCATCACGTTGCTGGCCTTGACATCCCGGTGGAGGATTCGCTTGCTGCTCCCATGGTGCAGGTACTCCAGCGCAGATGCCACGCCGCATATTATCCTGTACCGCCGTTCCCACGTGAGCTCAAGAACGGTCGTATCCGATGACGAGCTGGTCTCTCTGGCATTGGCATACAAGAGCTTGTCCAGGCTCCCCATGGGAAAGTACTCATAAACAAGGAGCAACTCAGCCCGCTCGTGACACCAACCGATCAACTTGACGAGGTTCCGGTGCGAGAGCTTGCTGATGGTGTTCACCTCTGCAACGAAGGCCTGCTCTCCTTGGTTCGACTTGGCGTTGTTCGTTGACAGCCGCTTCACGGCCACCTCCAAGTTTATCCTACTGATGTAACCAAGGTAAACGGTGCCAAAGCCACCTCTGCCGAGCTTGCGGGCAGCACTGAAGCTGGTAGTCGCACGCCTGAGCTCCCTGAGCTTAAATTTCACTGGACCATCTGCGTCGATCATTTTTTCCAGGTTGCGGTAGGCAAGCCTTGTCTGCCGTGTCAACCTTCTCCGCATGAATAGCACACCAAAGAAGGAGATGGAAAATATAGTCAAGATAAGAAGACCCAAAAGCACCTTCCTCCATGTTCCAAACTTGACATCGTGGTCTACTGTGGTGAAGTTCCACGACTTTATCTGATTCAGTTGGGTGAAGTTGCCCGTGGAACCTGCGAATACCAGATGTATGTCATCCAGTAGAAGTGCTGCTAGATCAACGTAAAAACCATTTGTGTAAACAGCCTGCCCAATTGTGGTTTTCTGGACAAGAAGTATTCTAAACAGTTGTGATATGCCATTGTAATTGATCCTGACCAATACATCAGATCCAGTTGCAAGGTTGATGGACAGATTACTGAGTGCATGTTGGCGAAAAGATTTGATGCCGTTGAAGTTGAAGCCAATATGGTTGTTATCAAGGTCATCCTTGTAGCTCTTCCTGGTGTCAAATTCGACGGCTAGTATTCGGTTTGCCAGGGCACCATCTGTCTGGTTGTTGCATACGCCCAGCCACTGGCCACTGCTATTGCTGGGCAATGATGGATTGTTTGTGAGCATGAAGGCCATACCTTCTCCAGCAGTTCCGTTCTGTGGGAGGATGTTGAGAACGAACTCTGTCTTGAATGACGTGAGCGCCGTCCTCTTGCTGTTCCACAGCTTGAGGGTTTCCCTTGCATAGACCACTCTCCCGGACCGGTGGCTGATGTTCCCGGTATTTGGGGTGATCTGCAGGGAACCATTTGCGATTGTTGAGCCTGGGGTGAAGCTGAAATCATCCCTGTAACTTGTGTTGAAGTTGGGGTAAGTGAACTGCAAACAACTGCAGTTTCTGCCTAGGATGACAACAGCTGCAAAAGCTATACAGGAATACGTCAATACGTGGTTGGTATTGGGCACTGCCATGGCTAAATGGTTCCTAGCTTCCTGTAACCTCCCCAAGGAAATATAAGAAGATGGGAGTTCATATGGTTCGCATGCTTGGCTTTTCAATACTATTGAGGGAAAGCGTTGACAAATATGGAATAGATGTATAGCTAATGGAAATCTTCAGATACAGCTGGGATGAAATTTCTGCAGCTGCAAAGATATTGCCCACTGTTCGATTAAGAATCGGTACAGACAAAATATTTGGAGAAATGCTACTCATCACCAATATCTTTGACGACGCGCTCATCTCCCCTTTTCTTTTGCTACAGATAGATTAAAAGATGGGCATCTGGGAGGAGAACTGAGGTTGAACAAATTAGAACAGTGACGTTAACATAAAAAAACATTCAGAGGTGGAAGAAACTGATCAATGACAACTTGATTGTGCCCAGCTCTTTAGAGATTGGGTATAAATCCCTTTCATCTAACAATTCTTTTGTTATCAAGCTACCTCGTCAATGCAGAACTTGTCTTCAGAGCTCTTACAACTTACAAGTGTGCCGGTCGAGGTAGTCAAAGAACACAGAAATTGCTAATTGTAATTTCGGTTAAAATATTCCCAAAGAAGGGGAAGTTTCTCTATCATTCAATTTCTTAGTGCCTGTAATTTGGTTAAATGCTATCTTTATGGGCTAGCATTCTCCTTGGTTGTAACTCTCTCAAGACACATAATGCCAGAATTGGACATTGTAAGGAACTGCTGTGGTCTGAGGCCGAGCCCATGGCACCAAACCGACAACCAAGGTATGCGACATGGATGCCTCAGGCCTTGTATGTATCGAGGTTGACGGCATCTACGCTGCTGACCCCTTGCTGCCAAAGTGCCACGTTAGGGCCATCACGGCACAGGCTCCTCCATCTACCAATGTGCCTCATGATGCTACATCCTGCACCCAGAATGCACCTCCATGGATTGGCGGTGCGGCACCTGCTCTCCCTCCAGCTGCCGCCACCAGCCGATTAGGTATGCAGGGCGTGCTAGTGCTACATCAGCGGGCATTCGCTACACTATAACTCCTGCCGTAGTGTGCCACCTTGCCTGACGCCTGCGCCGTATTGACACCAGCTCACCCTCTCAAGCTTGGCAGCAAGGACCCGCTTAAGGGTAATGGCCTGCACTGCGTCTGTGTCGTGTGCTACCAAGGGGCGAACAGCGCAGTGGGATTTAGTTCTAATGGTGTGGGGAGTGTTTGTCATATGGTCCAGCCTCCTCAACGATAATCCTATCATTAAGGAAACTGGAAACTTTGTTGCAGACCATTTGTTGATGTAGATGGAAAGGTAAAATACTGTCAACTGGAGGCATGCTTGTGCTTACTGATACCTGCATGAACAGTATACCTCTATGTATGTTGTCTTTCCGGGAAGCCCATATGGGTGTTATCAAGAGGATGGATTATCACAGATCAAGAATGCCTGGAAACACATGGCAGGAAAAATTATCATTTATCGATTGGCCAACTAGAGAATCTGAAGGAACTTGGAAAATTTTGCCGGGGAAGAAGTATTTACAGAAACAAGTTTTATGACAAGATTGGTCACACTCCTGACAGGGTTGTGTGGGTGAATCACATCTTCCAAAGATATGCCAAGAGGAATATTGGAAACGGAGCCAAAACCTTATTTTGGGAGCACAACTAGGTTAATGAAGCAGATGGCTTCACAATTTCCCTGGTTGAACAACATCGCCTTCACTAAGCAGGTGACTGTCAATATGGCAAAAGACATAGGCTGAGACAGTTTTCAGTCCAGAAGAACTTTGCTGGGAGAGACTGGAGAAATGTGGGAAGAACTTCAGAATAACGTATAAGGGATACAACTGACTGAATAACAAGATAAATATCAGGTGGAAGAAAAATATTGTTCATCGTCTCAGTGTTTCTGTATGCTATCATAGTCCATGGTTGAGACCTTCTCAAGACAGAGAATGCAGTAAACACACAGATAGAAAGAATCGACAAGAACCAAATCATGGTGGCGGCCAAGCACATTGCACAAGGTCGACAACCAAGGTTATGAATACTTGTCGTACTATCCAGATGACTTTCAACCATGTCTTATTTTTTCCATTTTTTTAATTCAAACAAAACTCCAGCCCACATAATTTTCGCCTTCTGAACAGAAGAGCCAAAGCAAAATGTGTCATCATTATCAGCTCTATGTTCAATCCAATTGCCTAGCTAAAGTTCCAACTAACACGGAAGCAGTATTTAAGAATGACATTTCCCTTACCGGAAAATCATGGTGACAAGGTTAACACGAATCCTTAAGAATAATACTAAACCCTATCCAAACAGCTTCTTAATCATCGATAGCATACCTCGTGCTAGGTATCCTTTTGTCAGGACCATATGGAAGAAGCTGAGGATCAACCATTTGCCGCACTTGCGATGCTCCAGGTTACTTGTGTTTCACTTCGCAGCTGGGATTGAGGTTAAGGTGGTGCATTCTCAGATGGAATTTCTACTGTTGCTCCTCCTCAAAATCTAGTTTCCCCTTCAGCAGATTTTTGTGGCTTTAGTTCCTCATGATCTCAACTTTCTCTACATTCACAAGGACACGATCCAGAATCAGTTTGCTTTTTTTTTTGTCACTGAACTCATGGCATTGATCTGCATGACTGCATGTTCAGCCTCAAGTTACATGATTTGCTGTTTACATAAGGAGGACATAAATCCTCAGACAGAAAAGACGAGGCTACAAATAGCCCTCGAGCAGAAAAATCCCATTCACCTCCTTGTGTACCACATTCTTCAGCGAAAAAGACTGGCTGCCACCAAACGCCAGGTTGCTCAGCGCCGGGCTCACCACCCAAACAGGAGAGAGCTCTACAGCAACCTTCTGTACCAGCTTGTCCTCGTGAAACCTGTTCAGAAGCGACGCCAGGCCGCCGCCTCCGACATCCCGGAAATCAACCAGCACACTGCACAGCCCTCGATCTGCGAGAAGCCGAAGGACGGACTCTAGGTTCATCTGATCAAGGACTGAAACACTGACGCCCGATGGCTCTACGGTGATAGGACTATCGGCCAGAACTATGGCGTTAGATGTGGACTCTTCGTCGAGAAATGGGATGAGTAATTCGGAACCTTCGCCCTCCGCAATGATGATATAGAGAGGTTGCTTTGCACCGGCTTCACGTGATATAGGTAAGGTAGTCTTCTTAGCCACCTCGCTTGAAATCATAACTCCGTCGTATTCTTTCGCTAGCTGCGAGTAGTATCCTCCTGGTTGATCAGCTCCACTCCCAACTTCACTGATGACTATCCCGTTCATCGACAGTGTAGTTCTCAAAGTTGCAAAGGCCTTCCCGGTAAGCATACGATGGATGTAAGCCTCATTTAATCTGAGGCACAATGCTTCCTCCACACCAACCCTCACATCTATCCCAGCAGCTCGGAGCTTTTCAATCCCTTTGGATGCTACAATAGGATTTGGGTCAGTCATCCCCACCACAACCTCCTTAACTCTGGCCTTGATGAGTGCTTCGGTGCAGGGAGGGGTCCTCCCGTGGTGGTTGCAGGGCTCCAGACTCACGTAAGCCGTTGCATCTTCTGCTAGATCCCCTGCATGTCTGAGAGCGAATACCTCGGCGTGGGGCTCGCCTGCTTTGGGGTGGAATCCCTCGCCGACGACTTGGCCGTCGCGGACGATGACGCAGCCGACCATGGGGTTAGGGCTGGTGTGGCCGGACGCCTTCCGCGCCAGCTCGACGCACCGCCGCATGTGGCGCGCGTCCATGTCCCCCGCATGCGCCCGGCACCGCACGCCGGCCGCGAGACCCCGTGCGCTGCCGCCGACCGCGAGGCGGGAGCGAGAAGGGGAGGCTGCGGCGGAGGCGTGTCGCGGGACGAGGCGGGGGCGGGGGCGGGGGCGCGGGGCGAGCGAGGAGGCCATGTCAGCGAAGCCCCCGGAATCAGTCTGCTAGTTCCCCAATCTGCAGTATCCAGTTCCAGATGAACACAAAGTTAGAAGAGAGAAAGGTATACGGGACACGAGAAGCAAGGTGGGAGGAGAAGCACCTCGCCCAGCCCGCGTAGTCGTCCGTCCTGCCCGCCGGCCGCCGCCCGCCGCCCACCGGCGTGTTCGCCTGCATCGGTCTGCGATAGAGCTACAGCGAGAGGAGGCCGAGATGGGTTAGTTTCTTTTTTTCTTCAGTGTAAGATGGGCTCCAAGTTGGGTTATGTTTGCCTCCGTTACGGGGAGGCCCTATATCTCGCTTTTAGCGAGCCGAATCCTATGACTCGCCCGCACTGACTAGTCCGTATGGGCCGGTGGGCTGGTTATATCTCACTTCGCTGTCACGTTAACGTTCGTTTGGGCATAAGTGGTCAGGTTCACGCTTCACGTTCTATCTCTCTGATTGGTAGTCTGGTACGCATGATTTTTTCATTTTTTAAATTGGTTATTTTGAAAATTATTTATTTAAATCGGAACCATTTTAAAAAGAAACCATTTTTAAAAATCATAACCATTTTAAAAATCACAACCATTTTTTTAAATCGGAACAATTTTCAAAAAGGAACCATTTTAAAAAATGATTATGATTTCGAAAATGGTAACAAATTTTAAAAATTGTTCTGATTTTGAAAATGGTTCCCTTTTAAAAAATGTTTTCGATTTTTGAAAATGATTCTGATTTCAAAATGGTTCTGATTTTTAAAAATGATTCCGAATTTGAAAATGGTTCAGATTTCGCAAATGGTTCATTTTAGAAAAATGGTTTCAATTTAAAAATGGTTCCAAATTTGAAAATAGTTTCAATTTAAAAAATGGTTCCAATTTTGAAAAAATGCTTCAAATTTTGAAAAAGGTTTCGATTTTGAAAAATGGTTTCAAATTAAAAAATTGTTCCGGTTTTGAAAAAATGGTTCCGCTTTTGAAAATGGTTCCTTTTAAAAATGGTTCCAATTTTGAAAATGGTTCCAAATTTAATGGTTCTGATTTAGAAAAAGGTTCCATTTTTAAAAAGGAACCATTTTTAAAATCGGAACCAATTTAAAAAAGGAACCATTTTTTTAATCGGAACCATTTTATAAAAAAGGAACCATTTTAAAAATCCGAACCTATCAAAAATCGGAACCATTTTCGGAAAAGAACCATTTTCAAAAAGGAACATTTCCAAACACCGGAACCATTTAAAAAAAACCATAACCATTTTAAATCGGAACCAATTTAAAAAAGGAACCATTTTTAAATCCATTATAAAAAATTAGAACCATTTTCGAGAAAGAACCATTTTCAAAAAGGAACATTTTCAAACATCGGAACCATTTTTTAAATCGGAACCATTTTATACAAAGGAACCATTTTTTAAATCAGAACCTATCAAAAATCGAAACCATTTTCAGAAAAGAACCATTTTCAAAAAAAAGAACCATTTTCAAAAAGGAACAGTTTCAAACATCAGAACCATTTTTAAAAACCGGAACCATTTTATAAAAAGGAACCATTTTTTAAATCTGAACCTATCAAAAATCGGAACCATTTTCAGAAAAGAACCATTTTCAAAAAAAGAACCATTTTCAAAAAGGAACATTTTCAAACATCGCAACCATTTAAAAAACCGGAACCATTTTAAAGAAGGAACCATTTTTAAAATCGGAAACAATTTTAAAAAGGAACCATTTTTAAATCGAAAACATTTTATAAAAATGGAACCATTTTTAAATCCATTATAAAAAATTGGAACCATTTTCGAAAAAGAACCATTTAAAAAAAGAACCATTTTCAAAAAGGAACATTTTCAAACACCAAAACCGTTTAAAAAAATTAGAACCATTTTTTTAAATCAGAACCATTTTAAAAAAAGGAACCATTTTCTTAAATTGGAACCAATTTTAAAAAGGAACCATTTTTAAAAAGAAACCATTTTTAAAATCCGAACCATTGTAAAAAATAGGAACCATTTTCAAAAAATGAAAAGACGGAACCATTTTCAAAAATCGGAACAATTTTCAAAAAATCGGAACCATTTTAATAAAATAAAAATACAGAACCATTTTTCAAAAGTCAGAACCATTTTGAAAAATTGGAAACATTTTAAAAATCAAACCTATTATAAGAAATAACCATTTTCATGAAATAACAAAACGAAAAATGGTTCAAATTTTGAAATTATGAAAAACAAAAAAAATTCAAATAAAGGAAAAGAAAATTTAAATAAGTAATAATACATAAACAACAAGAAAGAATATAATGGAAAAGAAAAAAGAAACGAAAACAGAGAAAAGGAAACAATAGAATTATAAATAAAGGAAAGTTAACCGCCACACGGGTGTAGCCCAGTGGCTGTGCTTTCCGTCCGCCTCATAGGAGGTCCAAAGTTCAAATCCCCCTCCATGCGCTATTTTTCTCCGTAAAGAAAATATAATGGGCTGGCCCGCTAAAAAGACGTACGCAGACGAGTCCTAACTCCGGCTCGGAGAAGGCGATATATAGGGTTTGCGCCGTTACGTGTGCTTCTTCAAGACGTACGCAGACGAGTCCTAACTCCGGCTCGGAGAAGGCGATATATAGGGTTTGCGTCGTTACGTGCGCTTCTTCCGATTGAGCCAGGCATGGGACTGGGCTATGCAAGTTGCAAGCGAGCCCACGAGAAAAACTCTCTCAGTCTGTGACGCTCGTGGTTGTAAGTTAGAGCATAACCCTTATCCCGCAGGCATGTTAAAGATGGCAGAAAAAGTGTTTTAAGGGCTGGTTTCGTCGGTCGAACAGAACCCGCAAACCTGTTTTACCACTCGGCTTTATGGGTTCTGTTCGGCCGCAGCCGAATCCAACACTTAAAACACATGTTTTTTTTTTAGCATTTCAACACATATGTATCATATGCCATAATAAATATGAAACCAACATAAACTAAAATATAAAAATTGTTAATTGTACAATACAAAAATAATCCAAATTACAATAATGGTTCAAATCACAAATCAATGAATATCAAATGAATTAAACAATAATCCAATAAAGGAATTGTACCAAATGCAAATAATGGTTCAAATCACACAGAAATGAAATCAAATCAATAAAAATGGTAGATTACAGCCCATGCAACTGCCAGATGTGCTCAATGAGATCATTCTAAAGCTGGCTATGGGTGTTGGCGTACTCAATCTCCCGGTAAGTTTGAATGAATGTTTGAATGTGATCTGGGTTTCTAGCAACGTCTCTACATCCGAGTCCTCGAGCAAACTTTGCTCGCACGGGATCAAATCCATCTAAAATGCACAAGGAAATGCTACTAAACTACGAATCGATGAAAACCATCGATATATCAAAACTTAATCGACGGAGAAGTACACACCGATGTATTCTGGGCGACAACCGCGATTCGGCCGGGGACGGAACTCGCGCGGGGCGGCGGCTCCCGAAGCTGTGGGCGCAGTGGATCTAGAGCGGCGGCGACTCGGTGACGGCTTCCCCTCGGCAGATGTCACCGATTTATGGATGAAATCGAGGGCGGTGGGCAGGCAGCGGCGACGGCTGGATGTGGAATGGGGACGGAACTCGCGCGGGGCTGAAATGTCCCTCCCGCCAACCGTTTCGTCGCAATACATGGCACTGTCGGGTCGGCCGCGGAAACGGTGTTTTCTCGGTTCGGAGGGGGTCCTTTTTCGGCAGCTCTTAAATAATATTACAGGTCGGAATCGTTTGCGGGTTCTGTTCAGGACGTTTTTTTTTTTGGCCCAAAAAGTGTACTCGGCGGTTATGCATATCGTGTAAAAAGTATAGATAAGCGCCATGATGATTGCATTCTGGTCCCAGCGTTTTTTCCTACGGTTCAGAGTACCACAACATAAGGAGTTCATACTCTTTTGTCAGGCTCTAAGCATGATCCTTATTCAGGACAAAGAAAACTCGAATGACAACTTTCTTCGTCAATGAACAAAAAAATTACCACAAGCCCACAATCCGATTTTCGGTTATATTATATATCTTACATAACCACGATTTTCTACAGTGTGGTACTCCACTTGACGGACAGTCATATCAATAGGTTTTGATTTGGTATCCCGATCCCACTCTCGCGTCTGTATGTGCTCATAGCTATAGGTAATGCAAATCACAAGATACATTACAAACCCCCTATATATTACTGCGCGTAGTCGCAGAAGCCGTTGTTGCACTTCTTATCGCACCGGTTGGAGCAGCTGCCGCAGTTCATCCCGTCGGAGAGCAGATCCACGCAGCGACCGCCACAACACGCCCGGCCGTGCTTGCACGCCTTGTTGCAGCCGCCACAGTGCTCGGCGCTGGCGACGGTGTCCACGCACTGACCATCGCAGCACGTCGGACCTGCGCTCCATGCCACGAGGCATGCTTCGGCCGACTTCTTTGAGCAGCCGTACGTTGGCAGAGGCGGGTGGACAGTGCCGCCAACCAGCAGGAAACGGCTCCTCCTTGCCGGTAGCGCTCGGTTGGCGGCGCCGACGGAGGAGGCGGCGGTGGCCCGCACCATGAGGAGAAGGAAGCCGACGTTCGCCATTGTCGAGAGATGGAAAAGTAATGCGAGCACTCAGAACTTTCTGGGTTTATGCCTCGTGTTTCAGGAGCTGGGGAATGTGATTGTGTGGAGTGAATGTCTCTGTCTCTGTCGCGCTTATATAGAAGAGAGCGTGGGAAGTCAGCGGGCTAGCTCTGTTCTCGTCAGGTTGACTTCTGATGAAAAGGAGACGCAAAAACAACGCGAAGACAGCACTTTTGTCGGGCATAATACGCAAGGTTTTAGGTACGCATACGTGAGTAACTAAGAATGGTTGCAACACTGGCGTAACTTTAAGGGAAAAGAAATAAAGCTCCACGTAACAATGATTTCGGCATAATCAGTGCACATGATTCAGTGTACCACATTATGGCCGTCTCGCATGTTAGACGTGTGATGTGTCATCAGACGCTAGTTAGTTAATGGCATGAAGCGTGAACCTCCTACCTGACTGCGTGATATGCACGAGGCGGTGCCTTCCATGCTACAGCCTCATATCGCGCAGGACAAGAGCAGATCCTAGAGTTTGAAGCAGGCTCATATCTATGGATTCATCGTACTTAGCCGGGATTCAAAAGACTATTATTACAACTATTAAAGAGGCATAAATTGTGAGGCTAGTCATTCATCCGTTTCATCTTTAATTTATTTTATTTAAACTTCAGGTGTTTACCTTAGAGCCTTGTTCGATCGATGTTGAGCCCTGAGGTTTATACTAAAAAATGTTGAGCCCTGAGGTCATGCCTGCTTATATGTTCAATCTTCTTGATCTGACATCTGCAATTATCTGTGGTGCATATTCGCCGGCAAAAGTTTTTACTAGCATGACATATGTATATGGGTTCTGGGGTCTGGTAGCATCTCCACTCTGGCCACTTGTTACAAGGCTGGGTGCAATATGGGAATCTCGTTTTTTAGCAAGTGTTGTCATGTTTACCGAGTGTAATTTATCAAACAATCGGTAAACACCGTGACTTTACCAAGTTGTAGGCCAAACAAATTTGTAAAAGACAATAATCTTGGTATAATCCGACTTCACCGAGTGTCTCAAAAGGATTCGGTAAAAGACAGGCACCCGTAAACAAGAAACTTTTCCAAGTGTTTTCCACATAACACTCGGTAAACAAGTGCACACATGTCCATTTACCGTGGTTGACAGTATTCCGGTGGTGAAATTTATTTTACCGAGTGATTTTGGGCCACACACTCGGTAAAAAAAATAGACACTCGGTAAACAAGTGATTTTGCTGAGTGTTTTCCATAACTTGGGAGAAATAAAAAACCAACACGATTTTTCACAACAAACTTGTATCTTATTGATATATTTTTATTTATAGGAACTATAATTTTATAGAGTTACTTCAATATGATATTTTCTTGTATGTCTATCCTTTCAAAATACATGTAGTTAAAAATTGAATTATACTCACTAATCAGCTAGAAATTCATGCAATTCCTAGTTAATAGCGAAAGGTTTCAAAAGGTGCCAAAACTTGGCATTAACAATCTAATGCAGTATGTTCCATGTGAAAAAAAAAATCTGAGAATTTGGATAAATATGTTTGGAATGTAGTACACGAGGTGTTTAAGTTGGTAATAATACAAATTATTCCACAAGAAGATGGAAAATGAAGTTATATTTTTCCTACTAGTGTGTAAGGAAGTTATGGTCTATATGAATTGCATATGATGAGGAAATTGTTACTTGTAGTACAAAACTTCAAAGTTTAGCATGAATAGTATGGTATTTCCTAGTGGCTGATGCACTATCTCCAAGGCAATGTACATCCAAGTATTTTGAAAATGTATAAAATTTGAACACAAGATTTTGATATCATAAAGTAATTTCTTACCAATTTTATTAATTTTGAAACTACACTTAGATTTTATTTAAGAAATAATAATTGGGTGCATGTGTAGCTTGGTATTTTCCTAAGCATACATTTATCTTACCATTTTTTTAGATGAGCTAAAAAACATTGTAGAGGTACTTCGGTATGCATATTGCATGTATGTACATCATTTTTTTGGATACATTTTCGAATTTAAACATATTTAGTAGTCAGTTAGAAGTTCATTTAATTCCTAGATAATAGCAAATGCTCTAGAAATATACCAAAAATTGATATTTTTGGAAAGTAATACATTTTGGCTGGGTTGAACTAGATCTGGCAAAACTAGCTGCAAACGGGCGGGAAGGATCTTCATGTAAAGCTTGCTAAAGCTGTGTACAAAAAAAATTGGCTTGTAGTATTTAGGGTGGTCTTAATAAGATAGATATCATAGAGGGAACTTGGTCCAAAGTTTAGGGTGGGTGGGTGGGGGAGGGGGGGGGGGCAATGCCCCTAGCTTACACTAAGCTCCGGCAATGGAGTTTAACCATATTTGCTCAAGATAATAAAAACTTGGCAGACTCGGAGTCGTAGTAGTCAGAGGAGTCGGTGGAGTCTGAGTCCAATGTAGGCACATTGTCGAGGGCAGCACCCACAGGCGGCGTGATGGTGCCGCACAGGCGCCAACGCCCACAGGAGGTGCAACACCGAAGCCCACAGGAGGTGCGGTTGCCGAAGGCGCCCATCCATGCTCAGTTTCGGTGGCGGAGAAGACGCTAATTGCCCGCTGGAGTTTCCTAACCCTAGCGGCGGTGCTAAACAAATCACGTTGAGGGATAGGGGAATTAACCACAAACGACCCTCAAAACGCTTGATATAGTCACTAGTATAGAACGACACATCGGAAACGGGCCAAAACCCCCATCGGAAACGGATAAGTGGTCCGTGTCCTCGCCTCCGTGGCTGATGTGAAGGCCATCATCGGTAACGGAGCCAAAAAACCGTCACCGATGAGGTTAAGTTTTGGCAACGGTTGGTTGTGATCTCCGTTGCCGTAGTTTGACCTGATCAGTTACGGACATCTTGGTTTAACCGTTTGCATTGAGATGTTTTCGTAAGTGGTTTTTTAAATTTATTTAGCCTGCAATATATATTTCGCGCCGCATTTGATCTCACACAGCACAAATACTAAAACGGTAACAGATTTCATTCATATCGCAATGTAACCTTTACATTTCCATCACAATTTCACCTTTACATTTGCATCACAAGATGTGACAAACATAAGAGGTAAAACGATAACAGATTTCATCTATACTAAGCCTATCATGTCAAAGGACGGAAAGAATTAACGATTTCTTCCCTACATACTTTTCCACAATACTCGCAGGTGTCACTCTAGCAATCTCTTCTTATCTCAGCTTCCTGAGAGAAGGATGTTGAAGTTTTGGACCTATACATTAGTAAATAGAATTACAATTGTTAAGTACATATGCTAAAACAAGAACACTATGAATTTAAGCAGAACTGAAATAATATCTTACCTATGTCTTTAGGTGGCTCTTATTGATGAACCGGAGCAACCAATACACGGCTTGTCAACAAGATATTGCCATGTCAGCAGCTTAATAGGATGCCTGACAGCGATCACGCTTTCCATGGAGGCCACCACCGGCTCTGGATTTTTTATGCAGTGTCACCAAAATCTAATCTAATACGTCACCGATGTGACATTTCGGCGACACTGTATAAAACACTCTTACTTAAAAAAGTATTTTATGCAGTGTACCAAAACGTCACAATAGCGACGGTGGATATGTAAGGTGGGGTTTGAAAGGGAACAACTTGATATCCCTAAATGTAAATAAGGATTTATGTTAGTTCTGACACTACTAGATATAACGAACAATTTAACACAATAATATGAAGTATATAGTAGTATATAGTGTGTACTGACCTGTGTATATAATTGGAGGACATTATGGAAAAATTAACAAACACTACTGTCTTGAGTAGTGTTCGTTGTTTTTTCTGTGTCTCCGACTTTTTTATGCAGTGTCACCGAAATAGACTCATGTTTTCACATGATCTAGACAAGTTAGCTAAACTACAACCGGTTGCAATGGAACAATAGCAAGTTAAATACATCATAACATGAACAAGTTAGCAGGTGCACAATAGACAAGTTAGCTACATCAAAGAGTACACAATAGGCAAGATAGAACTATTGGATGTGAACTGAACTACTATCAACAAGTTAGCTAAACTACAACCGGTTGCAAGTGCACAATAGGCAAGTTAACTACATCAAGAAATTATCTAGATCGAACTACTGGATGTGAACTGAGCTGCTCTAGCAGGTGCACAATAGGTAAATTAGCTACATCAAAGAGTGGATCTGATACCTTCTTCACGTCGCCGTTGGATCGATCTAGCAGATCCGGAAGAGGTGGAGGCAGAGGAAGCGGACACAGCGACGACCTCGCCGTGTCGGGGGAGATGGCGAAGACCTCGCCGTCTCGAGGGAGATGGCGAGACATCGCTGTCTCGGGGGTGACGGCGACGCCGGTAATAGCCGTCGTCTCGGTGGAGACGGCGCCGCCACGGCGCCAGCGATGGCCGCAACGCCAGGAGGAGCCGCCGCCACTAACAGATCTAGCATACTGGGACAGTGAGGAAAAGAGTGAGTGCTAGGTTTTGCTCTGTACGCCCATATATATAGGTAAAACATAGGAAATGGTTCTTTAGAATGACCGTTTCCTTTGTGTTTCTTCCACTGAGGAGTGGGGCCTATGCGCTGACTCTCTGGAATTTCTTCTACTCTCTGAATATTATTTTCCCTAATCTCTACTATATGGAGAAAACCACTAGGATATGTATATTAATATTAGTGATTACTACATTACATACGCAGTACATATTAATAATGATAAAGTAAATTACATATGGAGAACTTATAGAACTACTACTACTAGCTACTTCTTGTTTTTCTTGCGCCTTACTTCCGCGCAATTCTCCTCCTTCTCACGGCCTCGCTTGTTGGGGGCCATCAGAGGTGGTGGTGGTGGCGGCATATCGAAGGCGGTGGCGGCGGCTTTCTTCTCCGTCGCAGGGGTTCCCTTCTTCGGGACCGGCGCCTCCGCCTCATCCTCGTCCTCCTCGTCGTCGTCCTCCTCCTCCTCCTTCTCCTCTTCGGTTGACTCCTCATCGGAATCAACCTTCGGCGGGCCCAGCATCAAGGTGGGATCATGGTAGTTGGCGAGTTCTTCGTCGTCGCTCGTCTCTGGCGTCGGTCCTTCAACGGACTCTCCGTTGACGGTGTGCTCCTGTGTGTCGTTGCTACGAGGCATCTTTGCTAATCAGTAGAAGGGAGCGAGCGAGAGAGATGGAGAGCAGATTCTGTGGCATCTTGAGCTAGCAGGGATTGGAGTTTCTAAGGGGTAGTGGGCGGTGCCACTGCGCCATAGCAGTTACTCGCCTCGCTTCGAATTCCGAGAAGATGGAACGTGTCCACATTACAAACAGACACAGAAAAGGTTCCGTTGCCATAGAACCACATATCGGAAACGGAGAAGAAATATGACCGTTGCCAACATTATGGGTGACGGAGTTAATACTTCCTCCGTTGCCAATGTTGGCGGGCCAGGCGCGGCCCAGGTCAGGATTGTACGCACCGGCCGCGCGGAAAGCGCGATTTTCCGTCGCCTATCTCATGCCGTTACCATAGAAGGTCGGGTATCCGATGTGTCGTTTTGTACTAGTGAGTGCTGCCCCCGCCGCCTATTCGCTGGCCGGAAAAATATTTCTGGCCCGGACCGATATGCGGTGACTGTTCGGGCCGCAAAAAAGGCCGAACCCACATATCGGCTAGAATTTTCCGGGCCAGGGGCATTATAGCGGATCTGCTAGAGATGCTCTAATGTGTTCCCAGGTGGACAATTTTGTTCTCTTGGTTGAGCCTCTCATCCAATTGGAAAGAGGGGATGTAGTTTTCTCATCGACGAGCAGTGGCTTTTACATGAAAAAATATCGAATTGCAGTCGTCCTCAAGTCAGAGGATGCAAGATCGTTGCCGCCACATGCTTTGATCAATAGCGGCGAGGCCGAGGCACTGCATTCTTTAGGAATTTTGTGAAGGAGGGCTTCTCGGAGGTGATCGACCTCTCATCCAAAGCAACATCAAATCTGTAGATAATCTCAGAGATGATGTCAGCTCTCAATTTGATGACATTTGTCTTGTTGGCGCTCCAAGATTTGAGTGCTTGTGCGGTGGACAGGAGATTCCAAGCATCATCACAGCAAGAAAAGATTTTCAGGTGAAAAGGGGAAATATGAGCAAGTGGCTAAGCTTCAACTCCAGAGTACATAGGTACACTACCAATTCTAGCTGACCAACAATCCACACAAAGGGTTCACAATACCATATCTTTACTGATAATCAATTATTGTCGAATGCATTGGGCTAAGATTTTTTTCTCGAACCATGCAGGAGCACTGCATGTATTATATTAGAAAGAAAGCCAAAAGAATGGCTGAGGTCTTACAAGAGTATTATTTATGAGAGTAGGAAAGCACTATAGCCGACAATACTATGAATTGTATGGAAATTATGAGGTGGCATAAAGTTAATAATACTGTACATTAAAGTACCCTACTATGCAAGAAGAGAACCAAAACAATAGTTCAAAGTGTAAATGTAAGATTACATTGGAATGACAAATGTGAAGATCACTAGGTTAGTATATCAAGAAAGGCTATTTAACCCTGAAAAGGTGGAGGGGCCTCCTGACTCAACAAACCCACGTATTGAAAGTTCAGGAGCAGAATCATTCCCCTCCTGCAGCAACCCATGATCAACGAAAAGAACAACAACGGTGATGTCATCATGGAAGAATCGACGGACGCCTTTCTCTAATTTCGTAATATCATTGTACCTCATTTCTCTCTTCCGTGCAGCTTCTTTCAGAGCCGCTTTTACTAACCTCCTTGCAATACCCTGGAAAAGAAGGAAAGCAGAATTTTACATCAACATAGCAAAAGCTACTTCATCATTAACAAAATAACAAAACAAAACTGTTACATGTTAGTCCCCAAAAAGCAAAGATGAAAGAGTGAAATAGTGATAGCATACTTCTCGTGGATTGTTGTGCACAATTTCAACAGCTTGCTGGTTTGTAAGGTGCTCCCATAATCCATCAGATGCAAAGATAACAAAACTATCTTGTGGACGAATATGTCTCGTGCATATAGATGGCTCGGACGTTAGAACAGGCCGACGGAGAGGCTCGGAGAGGTGGAATCGAGTTATGGATGGATCAACAGCGAATTCTTGCTTCTTTAAATATGCATCACCTATAGACCTTGAAACCTAAGAGTAAATCAGAAGAGTATTCCGACAATGAAATTTTCAGAAAATTAAACAACAATTTTGGCATAAATTGTTATTCAATAGAAACATACTCTCAGACATAGTGATACAACTCTGAAAGTAATGAGCACCTGCTGTGTTTAAAGGCATAATGAACATACTATTTACTGTTCCTAGAAAGATACTAAAAATAGAAGATTAGCCGCTGTCTTCCATAACAAAAGTTAAAAGCTTCATGAATAAAAGGCTTGTCATAGAAGGTCTGTACTGTATACCTGTATTATGCCTTTGATGCGCCAAACACCATTCTTAAGAACAACAATTTGTGCATCATCCGGATGAAGAGATCTAAGCTCCTGCCTCACTTCCTCAATGCTTGCGTTGTGGTCTCTCGTTAACTGCTCAGCAACAATCTTGTTTGATCCAGTTAAACAACCAACGACTGCCCGAGAATCGCCAAGATTGGCCAGGTACAGTGTTTTTCTCCATATGACACCAACTAGGCAACAAGATCCAATAGCAGCAATAGAAGGTTTTATCAAGTGTGTCCTACGCACAAGTGACAAGAAGCCTTGCTCTGTAGCAGAAAAGGCATTTCGGACAACATCCTCAGATACTGTTCCTTTTTCTTGGGCGAGACCTGTAGCATAACAAGTTAACAAAAACTTTTTGCCGGAGAAAACATCACAGCCCTAAGAAAAGAATAAACAGATTGTATGAAGAAAGATCATTATTATTAGAAAACCATGAGGCAGGTCATGTGAGGTACTAATTTTTTTTTGACTGTAATGAGGTACTAATTATCATGAACATGAATGGCCAAAGCACATTATAGAACAATTTTTTCTCTCGCAGTCCCAGTGGCGCACAGATAATGGCATAATGGGTAGAGTCCATTTCTTTTTGACGGAAACAGCAGCGCTTCCTAGGCTCTGTTTGGAATTTTGTAGAAAACGTGAGTGGAATTTCCTATCCTACATAAATCCCGAGTTCCAAACTCTGCTTGCAGACAAAATAGCTTTTGGCATCTACTGTAAATCGAGATCCTCAAAGGAAAATTCTCAAGAAAAAATTTAAGTTGTGTCACTGCATATGCAGCTCTGAGAAGAATAACTGGAGTATAGCTGAAATGAGTTAAAATACTGCGGAAATGATGAGTAAATGACATCTGGAGAGAAAGGGGGCACGTACGAACGAGGTGTTTGGAGAGGTGGTTGGATATGAAGCGGGACGCCTCGGCGCCGCCGTGGCCGTCGTAGACGCCGACGAAGGTGGCGTCGGCGCCCGTCTCGACCTGGCTGTGGTCCTCCAGCACCTCGTTGGCCTGCACCACGGCGAAGGAGAACTCGCCGGCGGCGTGCCGACCGAGGTCCCGCGACCAGAGCAGCATGTCGTCGGCGTCGGCGCCGCTTCCGCTTCCGCCGCCGCTGCCGCCGTCCTCATCCCTCCTCGTAAGCGAGTACCTGCGGACCCGGTCCCAGCACGCGGACGCAATCTTCTCCAGCCACGGCCACATCCCACATTTCCCTGCGGCACGAAGACGAGAGAGCCCCGATCGAACACCTCGAAGACACGGCCGCGCGGAGACGTGCTCTGTCTTGCCTACTGCCCCATTGCAAGACCAACAAGAATCGCTCCGCTTCACCTGAAAAACCATGCACTCGATTGGATCCCGCGCCTTTCGACTGAAAGAAAAGTCAGACGAAACACGAAAATGTATTGGAAAATCGCGTGTTATATGTTCTGATTATTTCTTCTCATCGCACCTTAGTCTACAGGCACCACGATGACAGCCAAAATTCCCCGGAGATGCTCAACTCGACAGAGATTTAGTCAGGGTTTAGCGCGTGAAGCCTTCAGAACTGGTGGAGTTCAGAAGTGGATCGCGATGTCGCAAGGTTGGAGGAGGGAACGAGGAGTCGAGGAGGCTTGCAGTCGTGCGTGTGTGTGCGTATAGTGGGGGGCCCGAACCGGTTATATATAAGCTTCTCGTCGTGGAGATGACCCCGTGGTTTTCAGGTACTCGCCGGAGACCTATCATCCGTCGATTTATAAAAGTGCCAAAGTGGCTCTAGAGGAAGAAGAAGAAAGTGCAAAAGCACGGCTCTGACCGTGATCGGGTTTCAGGTACTTGCCGGGAGCCTTTGACTTTTTGCTTATCTCTTCCCTTTGGACAGAGGATTCCAATCGTTTAAGGAAGGGTTCATGTGATTTTCTCCGGTACAGCTCTAGACAATCGTAAAGCGAGATTACAGCAGCGGAAAGCCCGGGGAAAAAGGGTCGCCGGACAGCTACGGTGACCGAACCCAACCGTGCGGCCGTCCCGATCTCCGGGAAGACAAGGAGAAAAGCCCTGCCCGAAATCGGGAGCACGGACGGACGCCAAGAGTATCAGCTCAGTGTTTGCATTGTTGGCGTCTCAGCGGGCTGTCCTGTTATAAGTGCGTAATCGGGCGATGATAGCAGGGCTCGCTTTACAGATCAGAAAGCGCGGGAGAAGCCGTGGGCGCTGAGAGATGAGTCTAGCAGTTCTGTAATTGCATCACTGGGAACCTGTGACACCCAGCGCTCGCGGACGAGACCACCTCGTTAATCGTACGCCGGTCAGAGCAGATTAGGGCATGGCGCAGCACTGATGTTTACCCTAACGTCCGCATCACGTCGATCGATCTTGGAGGGCATGATCGATCCATGATACTTATCGCGGAGGAGCGATCGGACCGTACTGCACAGATTGGTGGACGTGAGTTTCAGATAACACTCGAATGCATGGGATCCCGTACCCTCTTGAAGTCTTGATCGAGTCCGTGTGCGCCTCCTGTGTGCTGTGTGTCATCCGTGTGTGCTGTGTGTCATCTGAATGCAACAGCTAGCAGAGGACACTTGGGTGCGCCTCCTGTTCGTCAGCGGAAAACAACCGGTGCTCGGCTGCGCGCCAAGCGATTAGCTAGCCCGGCGTCGTCGTAGCATTCCAGCAGCCCAGCTTGACTTTAATTAAACGAAGTTCATGCATGTATCCGATGCAGGCCTTTGCTTTGCGTGCTCACTTTTAGGTAAGGTAGGGTTGGTCGCGCTTTTCCTGGTGGCGGACGGAGAAGTGCACCCGCTGATGATAAGGCTGGAGGAGATCGATCGATATGTCTGGTAGGGACGAGAACCGCGGCGTAGCCGGGATGGTAGGAACGGGCTGATGCGTTCCTGCCCGCCTGGGTTGAGCCTCCGCGCTCGCAATTCCAGTGCGTACTCACATTTACCTCTATCGCATAAACAGCCATGCTGGATTCTTCCCAGTATGGCCAACTTTTTCGATATGTCTGGTAGGGACTGTTGCAAAACGATAGCAAAGAAACGACGAAGAGCGGAACGATTAAACCAAAGGGGACACGAGATTTAACGTGGAAAACCTCTCCAAACAAAGGAGAGAAAAAAACCACGGGCGCCAGCCAGCAATACTTCACTATATCGGGTGAGGTTACAAATGCCGTAGGTTTATAATGTGTGGCTTACCCCAAAACGGCGGCTTACAAGAGGAATAAATAGAAGCATCAAACCCTAGGTCGGCTGTAGTCCAACCCGGAATCAATCCCACCTCGGCGGTAGTACCGCTTAACCCAGCGATACTACCGCTGGGGTGGGCTGGTTCGTCTCTTCCCACCTCAGCGGTACCGGCGGCGGTACCGCCAGCGGTACCAGTTGGTACCGGACAAGCGCGTCAGAAGGCCATTCTGGCGGTAGCGGCGGCGGTAGCGGTGGCGGCAGCTCCCGAGCGGTAGTACCGCTTAACCCAACGGTACTACCGCTGGAATTTGGAACATCATAAAACAACAGGGACGACCGTTCAATGGTGGCTACAGGAGTGATCATACTATTGCAGGTGGTTTTGAGATGGACGTGAGTTGAGTCACAAGGTCACCGATCTCTCCTAGGCTTCTTGATTTCGTGGAGGACTGGTGCGAATCGTGCGTCAATGGAACTCAGTTGCTACTCGACAAGCTCCTTTTTTTTCTTAGTTTTGTACCGGGAGTCCGGGAGAGGTTGTAAATAGCGATTGAGAACAAAGGCAGACGCGCTTCATCATTTTTTAACTGAGATGACACGCAAGAAAAGATTGAGCCATCTTATTCTAAAAACATATTGGGCCGTCCTTGGATATACCACAGAGTGCGTGCGCTGGCCCAAATAGGTAGGCAGGAGGCTCGTCACAACTTGATCACGATCCCCTTAAAAAAACGTGATCACGAAAGCATTGACAATCGGATGCTGGACCGCACAGGAAGAGAGGAGATGTCAAATGGAGTGGACCATGAGCATGAGTGGAGATTTCGTGTTTCCGATCTCAAGCGCGTCCCACTCTTTTTAAAAAATAAAAAATATTATTTAAACGTTTCAAAAATATTTAGAAAAATCATGTATGTACTCAATGATATATTCTACAATCATGCAAAATCTCAATGCAAAATACTTTGCATTTTGAGCTACATAAAAATAACAAAATAACATTTGATTATCTCATTATAGTGAACAATGTATAGTTTCAAATTTCCATTTTTGTTATTTTGTGTATCCCATAATACAAAACATTTTACACTATGCACGCTTATAGTATACATCATTGACAACATTGTAATAATTTTTTGAAACTTTTAAATATATTTTTGAATTTTATAAAATTAGGATAGGAGCCAAAATGACTTTCTGAGTGGACCATTTACAATTCTTAGGTTTTAATTTTCTTATCTAATACTCCATATAATCTAAATCAAGATTGTAATAATTAAAAAAACAGTTTAAAACATACCTAAATTATATACAACCCGTCTTAAATTTCCCTGAACAACATTTAGAAAATATGATTAATTTTAAAACTATTTAAAACATATCTACTTATATACTAATAACTTCAGATTTTCAACAATAAAATTTTGAAGTATTCTTGCATGTTAAATGAAAGTTTCAAGCAACATGTTTAGTGCAGTTTTTGGATAAACGTTCCACCGATTATGATTTTTTTGTATGTGTTAAACAACATGTTCATGAAATCTAAAAGTTTTTGTAAAAAAAAAGGACCGTAATAATAAGGGCATGTGCCCTAGATTAGTCTTTCGTGGGCATGGGCAGAATAAGGTAAACGAATCATGCATGAATGCAGCCACGTAGATTCTTTTTGGTTTTCAAACTTGAAAATGTTTTATCTTTCAAAGCGCAAGTCGAAATTTAGATCCGTTTTCAAGGTTAGTTTTGTCGGGACGAGATTTTCATAATTAGATCACATGTTTAGATGTTTTGACATTATTTTTTTTATCGTAGTTGCCTGATTATAGTCACTTGTTGTCAGGTTAAAATCAATTGTTGTCAGGTTTTTTAAACTTCGCTCCTTATGAATGTAAGCCTTTCCGATGGTAATGCCATATTTTACGTGTTTACAGTGCATCAAATACTAACTCATTGGACATGTAGATCATTGCTATGACCAAAACATGTCTGGTAATTGTGTATAATTTGGGTGGTTACTGTTAACTAGTAATATCTACAGTACGAAACCTGGCAACTGACGATGAAAAAAAGTTTCGTCAAAACATATTAAGATTATATCTTATTTTAAAGTATTCATCGAGACGAACCCAACGTAAAAACAGATTGTCAATTGGATTAATGTTTTAAGAGATAATTTTTTAGAAGTTTTGGATTGTGAAAAGATTCCTTGTATGCATGTATGCTTTGGTTCAGTCTCCCTTGGAGCATCTCCAACCTCGATGGCCAAATTTGGCCCCGAAACTGTCCCGCGGACAGTGCCTGGTCAGCTCCCAAATTTGTGTTGCTAACTTCTCGCACGTCGGACAAAATTGCTAGTAGGGCGCATTCTCATTGTAGATTAATCTAATTGTACGGTATTTTCAAAACTATATTCCACCGTCCATGGATCTTGTTCACCTACTTATGCTAACGCAACTTGTTAAAAATAAAATTATGGATTCCACGAACAAATGATAAACTCCTTTTTGTAAAAAATAATTGTCCTTAAAAACATAAAAATTGGTATACACCACAGACAATTTTAGAAGAAACATTCCGATGGATCGGGGCGAGTTAAACCGCTACCTGATCCAGACATACCGAGAAGCCGCAAGGGCGGGGCGCATAGGGAGTCCATGGATTGAGAGATAGATAAAAAATCACTTGGCTGGCCGAATCAGGTGTGTTGCACAAACAATACGAAGACTAGGGAGTTAAGGATGAGACCGTCCGGTCTCAGGGAATGAGGAGAGGGTGTTTTTTCGTAAAGAAATTAGGAGAGGGTGCTGTGGGGAAGGGGGAGGGCTCAGAGACGAGGAAGGCCGAAGGCGTGGGGTAGGGCGGGCAGCAGCACAAAATATTGTTGAGAGAGAGAGAGAGTGAGAGAGAGAGAGAGCTTCGGGGTATTTGCAAGGGTTCGTGTCTACTATCAAGCTAGTGAACAACTATATAAGTACACAAAACTTCCAAACAAAAACGAGTACAGAAAGGGCAATCTTTTCGAGTGATCTTCAAATACATGACCCCCCAAGGTGAAAGGATAGATAATGATAACCTAGAAGCGGGCGAATAGGTTTCTATTTTTTTCTTCTTTTCACAAGATTTAGTCTATGCGGATAAATAGCGTGAGCCTAACAACTAAGTGAAACATCCTATACAATATTAAAATCTAAGGCACGGAAAAAATGATTAAAAATTGCATTTGTGCTATTTTCGAAAATGTATCAAATGTGCACTTGCCAAGGCACTTTGAATGTGAACTTCTTAAGGAACTTTTCAGAAAGTGTCTTCAAACTGGATTTTCCATAGTGATAAAAGTGACTCAAATGAAACCTTTGGATGCACTTTTCACTAATGCCCAAAATGACTTTTCCCTACACGAGTAAATACATCATTTTTTTATTTCGCCTTTAAAAACCTTTGAAGGCACTTCCGTGACTTTTTCAAGTATTTTTGAGTGCCTCTAGTCTGAGTACGTGTAGTGATAGAAACTTGGACCTATGTATGCCAAAAAATGTTTTCACCTCTTTAGGAATCATGTAAAAAGAAGCATCTAGAGAGGGGAACCGCTTAAAGAAGAATCGATGCATAGAGCATGAATTAAGAATGAACTCTATCTGGGAGTATGAATCAACGGTGAAAAACCCACCGATATGTAGCGGTTCCGGTAAGAACACATTTACCAAATATGGTGGACCCTTTTTAGTTGCTTGTTTAGCACGAGAGTGACGCACACTGACGCCATAGATGATAGATAGATTTTTTTTCTTTCGAGAAAAAGGAGCCACCAGGCTCCCAAATTTCATTATTGAAACTGAGTGGTTCGGATGATAGATAAGTCTAACGCCTTGCAAATAAAGAAGGTTGGACAAATATTGGCGCCACCCGGACTGTCAAGATCGATCTTCCAAAACCTGCAACGTCAGCAGATGAATCAATCTTGTCATCTCTGATGCAAATATTTTATCATCTTTCGGACTATCGCACCCCACAAATTAACTCGAGGCTAGATTGATCTTCAATATCCGCACATCATTGCAAGATTCCTCGATCAACTTGATTGAAATATCTCAATTGTAAATGGGAGTGGATAACGCTCAGTTGACCGAGAAATAAGAACGCGCTTGGTCGACTTCCTTCCTCCTTCCTCCCTGGTTTTTCTTACTCTCCTCCGGCGACCCCCCGCCGCCACCACCGGCCAGACCGCCGTCTTCCCCTCCCGCGGCCGGCGCGCTACCGCGGCGCCTCGCCGCCCCGCCCTGCCCCGAGCACCTCCTCCGCAGGTCCACCACCACCCCGGCATCCCTCTAAATCCCACACCGCCGGCCGCGTCTTCTCCGGCGCCGGCACCCCCCCCCCCCCCCCCCCCAAGTTAAGTTACGTGCTCGCCTCCCCCTCCTCCGCCGCGGCCAGCCGCGTCGTCGTCGGCTCCAGCTCGCTCCAGTCCTCGTCGCCGCCGTCGCCGCCGCGGCCAGCCACGTCGTCGCCATCGCCGACGAGGAGTTCCGCTTCCTACTCTTTCTTTCCTTTTCTCCTCTCGATCGACCGAGCGTTAACTTCGATCTCGGTTGCCCGAGCGTTAGCAAATCCGATTGTAAATTGTTGTTGTTGTTTGCAGTATAGAAAGATCTCGTTTGTAACTTTTCCTGTTTGCAATGCCCGGTGTCTGGTGAGTACGGTCACAGTGCTCAGTGTTCAGAAATAAGCTTCTTTCATCATCATAGGCTCATAGCCTCATAGGGTTGTTTGCATGTGGTAGACTAGGTACACCATAGTTGACGCAGCAACATTTGATAGGGTCAGAGCGCACACAGAAACGCCCAGGTACGGCCGGAGAATAATGCAAAACTCTGCCGGCCGGCATGAGAAGGACGCTTCCTGCCAAAGCTCCATCTGGAGACATGCCGTCTAGCGGCTTAGCGTTAGCGACGACCTATTCCTCTTGTCCTCTCGACAAGTCTCGTCACGTACCAACGGCCTGTCACCATGCAGACAACATACGGTGCAGCGCCGCTACCAGTAGAGCCGCTCCTCTTCCTCGTTCACCCATCCGTTCACTCCCCGCGGCCCCGGGGCACCAATGGCGCCGCCGTCATCCTTGCTCCGCGACCTCCTTTCCGCTGATGGCTTCAAGAGCCGTCGCAAGCGGCCAGACAACTCTCCGGCCGCCCCACGGACGACGAGCATGCCACAGCAGAGCCGGCGCCCGACCAAGCCCACGCGGTCGCAGTCCGACGTCCTCACTCGCAGCCGCCTCAGGGAAGCCAACGTCGTCGATGGTTCGGACGGAAACACGGACGTCCCCGGCGAGGACAAGATCGCGAGGCGCAGGTCGTCGGCGTCCCTGATGAACGCGAGGAGCTACAGAAACATTGGCACCTCTGGCAGCGGCGCCGGCGCGAGCGCGAGGGGTTGCCCCGCGGTGCCGGCTCTGGACGAGTCCGCGCTCAGCGCGCTGATCTCGCTGGCAGCGGGCGCCGTGAAGCAGTTTGCCACGGACGAGGCCTTCCGCGCGTCGCTGCGCCGCGGCTGCGCGTCGTGCGTCGGCGAGTCAGACCACCGCGCCGTCCTTGACCTCCGCGTGACTGTGCAGACCGTCGAGAGAGCCGCCGCGGCGGCAGCAGCAGAGGAGGAGGATCCCCTCGACCCGCGCGATCTGAGGCGGGCCTCCCTCAGGCTGCACGCCCTGGCGTCTCTCGAGACGGACGAAGCGGACGCGGTGACCGCGTCGGGGGCACCCTACGAGCGCCTCGCCGCGTGCGTGCACCTCTACATGTCCGTCGTGTCCAAGCTCCAGAAGAAGGACCACTCCTCCGCCGTGCACGCCCTGGAGGCCTTCTGCCTCGCGCCGCGCGAGGCCCGGACGGTCCTTCTGCCGGCGCTATGGAACAGGCTGTTGCGCCCAGGACTGTCGCACCTTCGGGCGTGGCGCGATCGCGAGTCGGTAGCGGCTGCGGCGACATCGGATCCGGACGCCAGGGTGAAGGAGGTGGAGAGGACGTTCGCCGACGCGCTGGATGACGGAACGCGTGAGCTCGCGTGCTACTACAGGGACTGGCTGCTGGGCCGCACCGACGTAATGTCTCTCCCGTCCGTTCCCGTGCCTCCGAGCACTACGGCTGCTCTTGACGGCTCGTCCGCGAGATTCTCGGCGTCGACGACGTACGATATCGGCTCGGACGTCGCGTTTAGCTCCGGCAGTCTGAGCCCTGCCGTGTTTGTGATCGAGGAGACGCCGCGGCAACTTGAGGAGGAGGTGGAGGAAGTGATCGTGGAAGAGAAGGCTGCCGAGGCACAAAGCGTGTTCCATGAGTGCGACAACGGCGAAGCGAGGAGCTACACTCCCAGTCCGCAGGCAGAAGAAAAAGATGCCATGCCAAAAATGCTTACCAATGAGGCATTTGAACCGCAGGTAAGAGGCAATTTCCTCTGGAATTGTGGCAAAAATTTCTGACAAATCCTCTCTCTTGCACTGGAAAGCATACCAAGATTTCTGATAAATCCACACCATCTTAGATCGAAAATGGACGGAGCAAGGGAGCAGGCGAGTCAACGAGTTACCAGCGGCCTGTTCGTGACATGTCAGCGATCGACCTTCTCACGCTCGAGTTCTGGTACGCATTCTCTCTACTGTCTACAATGTCCAATCCTTCCCTGCAGGACACATACTGAATCACTGGTCCGCGTGTGTTTTTCTGTACATTTCGCAGCGAAGGGCCTCTGAAGATCAGCGGCGGCACAGACGGCAACCAATTTCAATCCATTTTCGCCACCACCCCGAGCGACTTCCTCTGCCCGCTCACCCGACAGATCTTCAACCTTCCGGTGACAATCGAGACAGGCCAGACGTTCGAGCGGCACGCCATAGTGCAGTGGTTCGACAGAGGCCTCCGTACGTGCCCCGTCACAGGCCAAGAACTCGAGAGCCTCTCAGTCCCGGACACGAACCGCGTGCTCAAGCGCCTGATCGACAGCTGGAAGTCGGAGCACTGCAAGAACCTGCAGGTCGCCGACGCCGAGAGCAGAGCGCTGGAGGAGAAGCTGAACGTGACCGTCGTGGACAGGGTGCTCGACGCAGGGTGCAGCGTGTCGGAGCAGATGGAGAGGGCGAGGCATCTCATGGCGATCGGCGGCGTGGACTTCCACCTGCACAGGTTTCGGGAAGGGGTGGAGGAGGAGCAGAAGGCGCGGGCGGCGGAGCATTTGTTGTTGTGTATCAGGGCGGAGGGCGGATGCAGGAACTACGTGGCCGTCGGGATTGATGGAGGGAGCGTTGCTCGGCTTCTCCGTAGTGAGATGGTTTCGGCCAGGACGGCTGCGGTGCGGCTGCTCATCGAACTGCTTCGGTTGAGAAGGTTCAGTTCCCTCCGTGTTCAACATCGTTTTTACATGTCTTCGTGCTTTTATCTGATAGAAAGCTATAATTCTCACAGTAGGATAATGGTTGAATTGTTAATACGCCGATTGTGCACGGAGTCGGTCCTCGAGACTATGGATGCGCTACTCCAACATCTTCGGAGCTCGCCGGTGGAAGAACAAGCTCTGATTGCTGTCCTGCTCCTACACTTGGACAGCACATTGGTATGCTTCTCCAGCCATTTCGTTCATAAAACACTACCATTTTCATGGAACAGTCATGCTGGTATTAAAACTGCATAGTAAATATACTCGAAAAAAATGACGTTTTTTACAACAAAAAACACTGAAAATGTACTATGTAAATTGCCTATCAGGAGGATCCCCACACAAGCAGAAGTATATACAGAGAAGAGGCTGCTACGACCCTCACAGAGTCTCTACGACGAGGCTTGACCGACGAAAATGTCGTGCCCAACACCCGGAAAGCCATGCTGATGTTGGGAGGGCATTTCTCCTTCTCAGGCGACCTTGTCGCGGAGCACTGGATGCTAAAAAGGTCTGGCTTCGTCGATGAGTTGTCAACCACATCCGTCACCTCGGACACCTCCATGCAGGTACTATGCTAGAATTTAGCTTCTGCCTGGGCTGGTTATTCATAGCCAACAACTCGCTGCCGGGCTAACGCCCAATCTCGAACTAGTCGGACTAACTCGTCTCCGGCCTTTTCCCGGATTTTTTTGGCAATTTCTGTACCGTTTTGGAAGAGCGAAGAAACCAGACAAAAATAAGTACATCAACCCAATTAAAAAACCTTTTTGTATAGATTACAGTAAAAAAAAAGTTTTTCACAGTGTAGGTGTTTTGCTTCGGATGCGGTGCAGGGTGACAATAGGTCGGCTTCTCTCAAGGGCACTAACTTGGAATTTGTAGTCTGGTCGTGTCGAAGATGCTTCGTCTTCCGGCTCCTCCTAAATTATGTGAGGATCGGCTAATCGCCGCTGGCGCACCTCTACTAACTATTGCCTATTTACACTAGAATAATTTTATACGTTTTCGAGAGTGATACATGGCACTCCAAGGCCGATCTAATAAAAGTTTATGTCGGGGAAAAATAATCTTAATTTATACTGAACTTTAATACTTCTATGGGTCTAATCTTAGCATGTATAGTATACAAGTAAATTTTATGTCTGTTCACATAGTTTAGCCACATAACTAGCAATATTATTAATTTTAGGTTGTGTGTTTTATGTTTGTAGCGAACTCATTGAACGACACTAAACTGTATTTTTTGTCATATCTAGAACTATGTTTTCTAAAACGCATATTCCATCATCATTTATAAGGTAAAGATCCGCAAAGATTACAATCTAACAAATGTCTCAATAGTTATTTCTAGTATATGATTAAGTAAGCATCTTTATAAAAACTTATAAAGTATAACTAAATCACTTATACTATTTTTCATGGTCAAAATTCTCTAGCAAGTCAAAATTTAACAGAGTCTGCATTATTTGTACTTGGTGTTGAAAACAACATTGCTTGGCGTAAACACCATGGAAAAATTAGCGTGGATTCTAGTACGTTTGCTATGTAAATTTTATTATTTGATATGCTCTTACGCAATGTGCTTATTATCATCTTATGTACATGGGTCCCCACCAGTTTACAATTTTCTTTACATGGAATTAAACATGAAAATTAGTTACATAGATTTTGATAAAACCTACATGACTCACAAAAAATATAATAGCATGGTAACTAAATTTGTTGTCGCTGTTACAATTGGTTCATTTTACGGCTCAAGAGGCATGTGGTGTGTATTTGATTCAGCAAATTAATCATTTTATTATGTTGAAATACTCACACCATCCCAAAATGTAAAAAAATGTAAAGGTGTGCGATTTTTCACCATCTTCAGTTCACGTCTTTGATCACTGATAAGTTCAAAGTGTATGAATTGAGCTTGTATGATGGCATTATTGTATTTTTGTCGTGTGAAATACTTTTTTTATATGTACTCATACTATTTTTAGACATACAATAAAAATCATGGTCAAAATTGTGTGTTATTGGACAAAAATAAAAAGGCCATCTCGGCGGTGGCCCTTCTTTCTGGCCTGGCCGGGGAGGGCCACATTGTTACGCTGTATTTCTGAGTTATTATCAACGCACTGGCTCTTTTTTGTGACCAGGAGAAGGAGGTGGCCGAGAACGAGGTGTGGCAGGAACACGTGACCGCGGTGCTCCTCGGCAGCGGCAGGAGGCCTTTCCTGGCGGCGCTGTCCGGGTGCCTGGGCTCTCCCGACGCCGGCCTGGTGTCCGCGTGCCTGACGACGGCGGGGTGGCTGAGCCGCTCGCTGGCGGCGCCGCCGCTCGAGGACGCGCGCACGGACATGCAGCTCGCCGCGTTCTCGGCGCTCGTCCCGCAGCTGAAGCGGTGCCTTGCCGGCGGCGACGCCCACCTGCAGGCCCGGCACCGGGTCCTCGCGGCCGTCACCCTGCACAACTTCAGCAAGATCCCAGGTAAATTCAGCTCGCCGCTAGGACTAATTCGGCGACCGATGGATTAATGATGATTGGATACGTGCAGACTGCAGGGTCCTACTGATGTTGCTGGCGGACGGCCTTCGGGGTCACCTGGCCGAGCTGGCGGAGCTGACCCGGACGGCCGGTCAACTGTACGCCGAGCTGCACGAGTAACGTTGACTTGAGCCCGCGCATCTCGTGTTCTGTTGCGGAAGATTCAGCGGAGAAACGTATGCACGCTGCACGGCGATAGCTGCTTATCTTTGACCATTTCAGAGCTCACAATGATATGTACGTCTGCCGTTCTGAACCATTTTTAACAGTTTCGTCGTCGAGAGGGACAGGGACATACTACGGATAAGATCTCCAGCTCACGGATGCCCGGCTCACACAGCAAATGTGTGTCGCGATGTATACTACTGTACAGTATGACTTGTTGTCTCTCCATCGTTCTACGATATGTGTACGATGAGGCGGTGGCTGTAAATACAAGTTGATGCTTTAGACAGTGCCACATTTTGTACAAGCTTGTGCATTTTCTAGGCCATGTACTTATATATGAAATGAAAATATCAGTCTTCGAAGACTATTTCCACTTGAAACTTTGAGTGACATTTTTTTCTAAAACGAGGTGATTTTTTGACTTTTATAATGATACAGGAGGAGCGAACAAAGAGAGGCTTAAGCCAAAAAAAAGAGAGGCCTAAGACAACTCAATAGAAAAAGCAAGAAAGCAGGAAAGAAAATTTGCTCATAGTTTCCGCAAGTTTCTTCGCTCCTGCTAAGATCCACTTTCAGTTTTGTCCTTGATTTTTTCAAAAAGTGTGGACGGCGTCGAAGATTTATTAAATACACACGTTTTCCTCTTTTAGAATTTCTCACACAACCAGCATGATGGCGCGATCCAGAGGCCCAACGAAGAAGAGGTCGGAGACTTGGTAATCGATTGCCACTATTTGCAAACTAGACCCTTACAAATGAGTCCCAGAGGTCAGTGCTGCCATCAAAATGCATTTAGACGGGAATCAAAGCGATTTATAATGCGAATAAGTTTTGTGAAGTGGCATGCCATCAATGGGGGTGACCCTCTTAGTTTGTTAGGACCTATATATGACGTGGAAATTATTGCAACAGTCGTTAAATAAGGATTTTGCTAGGGTAAGACTCCCTACAGACTAAGATTGTTTTATATGCTCTGAATCGAACAGACGATCTCATTCATCTTGGGGCTCAATCTGCTAGCTACCGCCTTTGCATTTATTTTCACGACTGTGTGGATCAATCTTATGGGTCTGTAGTTTGTGATTGACTCGGCGCCATCCTTCTTAGGGAGCAAGAACACAATGTTCGCCGTGCAGATGATGTGAAGGTTATTCCGAAAAGGCGTTGATAATGAGCACTAGGTCATTCTTGATGATGTCTCAAACTATGTGAACTGGCATGCCATCAAAGGATTAGCCCTCTTAGTTTGTTAGGACCTATGACGTGGAATATATTGCAACAGTCGTTAAATAAGGATTTTGCTAGGGTAAGACTCCCTATAGATCACCAAGATGGTTTTATATGCTTGCCGTCACTCTCCTGTCGTCCTTTGCGTGTACGCTAGCTTTGTCGACTTGGTTCTGAACTTTTGCTCGCACTAACAAACAGGTCGCGCGGTGTATGTGTGGCCTTATCCGCGTGATGTTAAAACTAGCCTGCACAGTTTTCCTTGTCGATCAGGCAGTCGACCAAACTTGCAACTATGACAATCTATAGCAAAGACACAAAATTTACGTGCAGGGCTCCATTTGCATTACTGGTGGACTATACTGTAGTACGTAACTTTCTATCTCTAGTGGCTGGCATGTGTTGAGAATTGCGATCTACTCCGTGTACTAGTCTTGGCGTAGTGTCCTATCAGGCTATCACGGATGCGACGAGGCCCAGGACCGCATCAACGTGCTGATGTTTTTTGCTTGCGGCTCGCTAGCTAGCGGGTGGCTGGAATCTCTGTAGACTATTCGCCTGCGATAGTAGTACTGTACAAGCATATATCCCGGAGCCGTCTACTCCGCATTAATTCAGTGCCCGGCGACAGACGCTTCGCCATTTTTGCAGCCGGAGCGCATGTGCGCACCGTGCCAGTCAAGCTCAATGTAGCAGCGTGCGGGACAGGCAGACGCGCGTGTTATCTTTTCCGGGACGGATCCCCGCACGCAGTTTCCAAGTCCATCAATCATCGTCGATCCCGTGCTGCTGCGTAGCATGTCGACCGGTGCAACCTAATCATCCAGTTATCCATGTGCCTGCGCCGGCCGACCATGATTGCGTCGTGCACCGTACGTACGTTTGTAACCAACGAACGAACTAACGCGTCCGCGTAGGTTAGGCTCGCCAGCATCAGCTAGCAGAGTTAGTTAATGTGTAGGTAGTCACCCGCAAAAAAAAAAAGTGTAGGTAGCCAGGGCTCATCATTTGAACGGTTCGGCGCGGCATCATTGTCCGTCGTCGTAGCGACAGCGAGAGCATCATGCAGATCATGTCAACCCCTCTTTTACCAAATTTATTTTCTTCTCTCCAGCATTGGAATATCTTGCTCTTTAAGCTTGCGGCCGTTCTCGGGACCTTGGACACAGACACGGAGTATTCATTCCTGCATCACCAAATATACTACTTCCTCCGTCTAAAATAAGTGTCTTCGTCTTGAGACACTTATTTTTGGACGGAGGGAGTACAGTATACCAGCTGATGAATCGAGGAGCAGATCGTTTCTTCGTCTTGAGGGTAAAGTGCCAGTGTATCGTGAATCTGCCGAGCATATCCTGCTTAGTTTGGTTCTGTAGATATGGAGCAGTGGTACTACCTTTCGTTATCGTACCGAAAGCGATATGACATGGGGAAAGGAAATATGGAAAAAGCGAACGCAGCGCCTACTTATATAGGTTCCTACGGAAAAGGCAAAGACACGTCCATTTTTCGTCTGCTTTTCCGAAAATGAATATCCTGCTGCAACTTGCACGAGCGAAGAAACATTTCGGATAACAAGTTTTATAATCTCAGAAGCTTCCTGGCTCGCGAAGAGAGTCCACACTCCACACTCATGCTCCATTCCTTTCTGTGCTTGTTTGCTTTCCCCGTAGGACGGCCAGTCAGGCGAGGACCTTTATCTAGCTGTAGGCAGCTCCGAACAACCAAAGACCGCACACCACACTACTCACGGTCAACGACAAGTAGGGCCTCTATCATACCGGCGTGAAGAAAAACAGGCGCGGCCAGTCGACGCAACCAGCGGAGGGGAGAAGCATCGGCGCAGCCCGCAGCCGCGGGCGCACCTAACCTGCCGGCGCGCGCGCACGTTGCCTCGGGGCGGCAGTCCCGGCCGTGCGGGCCCACCGCCCACAGAAAATCCGCTTGGTACCACCGCCCAGCTGCCCCTGTCGTCTTCTTCGCGAGGACGGAGGCGCGGGAGGAAGCTCGGTGCCGACCACCTTCGCGTCATCTTCCCCCACCCGCTAAAATCCAAAACAGCGCGAAGCGAGTCTATTCATTCGTGATCGATGATGTAACGACCCGACCAAAGCAATAAACGATGGACACCATGAGTTAAAACAAAAGAAATGCAGTACTACTTCTTTAATTTTGAAGTTCTTGTATATGAGCATCTCCAACAGACACACGCCAAGGGCCGACACGCTAATTTTTTTTGGAGCCCCGAAATAGACTGCTTTTACGGACGCGCTAAATTTTAGCGCGCGAAGTTCATACTTTACCAGGTGCGCTACACGTTTCCGCAAAGCAGCGGCTCAAAACAAGATCAAAAAAATCAAAATAAAAATGGACTGAAAATAACATATATTAATTCATACACCCTAAACATAGTTCGTTGAAAGTAAGCGATAAGAAATTCAAACTAATCCTAGGTGGACTACTCTTCCTCCGAGGTGGTGTACTCCGAACAGGTCCAGAGGTCGTCCCATCTCCGCGGGGGCCTTGTGCACACGCTTGTCCCCCCGGCGCGCCGCCCGCTCTATCCTCCTATGCGCCCAAAATGTGTTATCGTCTGCACGTCCTGCGGGAAGCGCTCGCGCCACGCTGCCATGGCGCGCTCGTCCACCTCGGCGACGAGGAGGCGGTTCTCCCGTTCGCGGCGGAGGCGGCGATCGTTGGCGGCGATGAGGCGTGGGGGAGGGGCGAGGTCCTGCGCTTGTGGAGTTTTCCACATGTCGTGGAAGTTTATGTCGCGGCGCGGGCTGCCGAGCCGCCACGCCGCTGCGTCGTAGGCGCTGGCCGCCTCGTGCGCAGTCTCCAACGTTCCGAGCGGCAGCCGGGTGTCGCCGGAGCGGATCTCCGCGTAGAACGTGTCGGAGGGCCGCGTACGCACGCCGCGGTAGCTAGAGTTGCTCCACCGGCGAGGCGGCATCCCTAGCGGCGAAGGAGAAGAAGCGTCGGCGCGCGCGCGAGAGAGGGCAAATTTCAGCGGTCGTTGGGCAGCGCACGAACGACAGTGTCCATCCAACGCGCTGGACGCGACACGTCATATATAGCGCGGCGCGCCGCTTTATCCTGCGCGCGGGAAACAATTTGCCGCACTTTCCCACCTCTGCTGGAGCGCGCGCCAAGCCCTTCGCGCGCGCTGAATGTACCACATTGTTGGAGATGCTCTAAAGACAAACAAACTAATCAGACGGCGTTTTGCATAATGAAAAGTGAAAACAATTAACGGCGGTTCTTCTTTAATTTTCCTACCCGCAAAAATACAAAACAACGCGAAGCGATTATATCAAAAAATTATAAATAAACAGAGCGGCCTCCTTTCTCTAAATTTTTAATGTAGGCAATCAACGATGATTTCCTTTTCATTTGTTTTATCAATGATGTAACGACCCCGGCGAAAGCATAAATGATGGACAACCTGAGTTAATACTTAATACTCCCTCCCTTCCATAAGATGTATAGTTTTTCCTAAAACGTCAAACTTGACTAATTTTGACCAGGATTTTAGAAAAAACTATGAATTTTTTTTGAGACTAACTATGAATATTTAAAATACTGAGAAAATAGAGATGAAAATGTATGTCATGATGAATTTAATGGTACTGATTGATATTGTAATTGCTAATAATATTTTCTAAAATCTTGATCAAAGATTGTCAAGTTTGACTGTTCAATAAAAACTATACACCTTATATTAAGAAACTGAGGGAGGGAGTAGAAACAAATGTGGTACTAGTTCTTGTAGAAAAAACAAACTAATCAGACGGCGTTCTTAGACTGAAAATAATTAACGGCGGTTCTTCTTTAATTTTCCTCCGCAGTCGCACGGCCATCACGCTGACAAAACGCTGATAATTCGTACGTACGCCAATCCAATCCAATCCTAATAGTAGCTGTTGAATGATCCGGCCAGCCAGCCAGCAGCTTTCCCCAAACCAAACGTGACCACCGGGTGGAGAGGAGAAGAAGCCGCCGTGAAGCAGCCTCCGCCTCTTCTCTTCTTCCGGCTGCTTGCTTGCCCACCTCGCTCGTTAAATCGCTCCTCCTGCACGAACCCCACCCAGTTCCTTCCCTCTCCCCCACGCTCCCTCCCCTCCACCAACCCCAACCGCGCGCCGCCCGGAGCCTCCGCCTTGATGCGGCCTCTCCCCGCCGTTTGATGGGCAACGCATGCGGCGGCTCCCTTAGATCCAAGTACCTCCACAGCTTCAAGCACCCCGCCTCCAAGCGCCACACCGACGCCGACCCCGACTACGCCGTCGCCGCGGACTCGCCCAGGAAGCCGCCCCCGTCCGCTCCACCGCCCTCCACCACGGCCGCCAAAACGGACCCCCACGCGGCCTCCGCGCCGCCCGCCGCGCCCGCTCGGCGCGGCGGGGCGGCGGGCGCTCCCGTCGACCTCGGCTCGGTCCTCGGCCACCCAACCCCCAACCTGCGCGACCTCTACACCCTCGGCCGGAAGCTCGGCCAGGGCCAGTTCGGCACCACCTACCTGGCCACCGACCTCGCCACGGGCGCTGACTACGCCTGCAAGTCCATCTCCAAGCGCAAGCTCATCACCAGGGAGGACATCGACGACGTGCGGCGCGAGATCCAGATCATGCACCACCTGTCGGGCCACCCCAACGTGGTCGCCATCAAGGGCGCCTACGAGGACCAGCTCTACGTGCACATCGTCATGGAGCTCTGCGCGGGCGGCGAGCTCTTCGACCGCATCATACAGCGCGGCCACTACAGCGAGCGCAAGGCGGCCGAGCTCACCAGGATCGTCGTCGGGGTCGTCGAGGCATGCCACTCGCTCGGGGTCATGCACCGGGACCTCAAGCCAGAGAACTTCCTGCTCGCTAACAAGGACGACGATCTCTCGCTTAAGGCCATCGATTTTGGGCTATCCATCTTCTTCAAGCCTGGTGAGCTGCTCCTACTGCTCCTGCAAAATCCCTGAATCCGGTTTACTACATTAATAATCGGTGATGATTAAGTCAACGATTGCGATGTGCTTGCGCTAATTAATTTCTACTCCTATACGAGCGAAATTAATACTGGACTACATAATTGTGCTTGTGCTTGCGTTACTACTAGATTCCTTTATTAATTCGTGGTCCGTCCTATGATTCCAGTAAAACGTTTGAGCAGAATCTCTTCTGGAATCAAGTGACTAGACAACATTCTGCTACTGCAATTCCACATTAGACTTTCGCTAATGCATGCAGTGGCATCACAAGTTCACTGCCTAGTAAATTGCTACGTGCTAGGTCTGACACCGATGGAAGCTGGTTCACATTCCGTACTAGCAGTCATTCAGTAACAATAGGTGTATTTTGGGAAATAATATTCTATGGCAGTCTATTCTCGAGTCTTTTCGCTTCATGTGGTTACTGTAGACATTTGTGATGTACTCTGCACTCATGCCATGACAGTCTATTCTCGGCTTTTCGCTTCATATGGTTGCTGTAGACATTTGTGATGTACTCTGCACTCATGCCATTCCTTTCTCATTCTTATTCTATTCTTTTCAGACCAAGAATTCACGGATGTTGTTGGAAGCCCATATTATGTAGCCCCAGAAGTGCTGTGCAAAAAATATGGACCAGAAGCTGATGTATGGACCGCTGGTGTAATTCTCTACATCCTACTAAGTGGTGTGCCCCCATTTTGGGCAGGTAATTGTTTTTCTTACCCTCCAGTTAACTTGGGAGCTTGTCTTCTGATGAATGTAGGCTGATCTTTTAAATGTATATAATGCAGAGACACAACAAGGAATATTTGATGCTGTATTGAAAGGCGTCATTGATTTTGATTCTGAGCCCTGGCCTGTGATTTCTGATAGCGCAAAAGATCTGATAACAAGAATGCTCAATCCCCGCCCTAAGGAACGCTTGTCAGCACATGAAGTTCTATGTTAGTTTCTTTCACTACTTTATACTCCTGGCTTCAATGCATTCATTCAGTTAACATATTTGCAACAATTGGGCTAAAAATAACACCTGCGCTTGCATCCAGGCCATCCGTGGATTCGTGATCAAGGAGTCGCTCCTGATCGTCCTCTTGACACAGCTGTCCTGTCTCGCATTAAGCAATTCTCTGCAATGAATAAGTTGAAGAAGATGGCCTTGCGGGTTAGTTTGATTCATTAGGCTAAGTTTTAGTTGCCAGCTTTGGGTCCATGATCTTACAAGAATCTATTTTAGCCTTTCTCTCTTCAAGAGCCACTTGTCCCCTCTGTCAGAATTGATTTACACATGCTTTCACTTCCAGTTGTTGATCTTCTCAATAATCTTTTGTTCATTTTATGCTCATTGTTCCATTAGTTCTGTTCAGGCTATCCAATGATTTTTTTTTAGATGTCACATAATCATCAAAGTGCTTATCTGCCGGATTCTCATTATCTTGTCTTAATAGGAGTGATATGCTTGCTTGATCTTATGCTTTCATTATTCGCTTGTATGAGACAGGGAATTAATAAACTGTATTGAGTTCTGAAATACATCTGTGTGATGAAGCATGCTTGGGGAGTTATGCATTTTTGACATCTGGTGATTATTTTACCAGGTAATAGCTGAGAGCCTGTCAGAGGAGGAAATTGCAGGGTTGAAGCAAATGTTCCAGACTATGGACGCTGATGGCAGTGGTGCAATTACCTATGATGAGCTCAAAGAAGGCTTGAAAAAATACGGCTCCACACTAAAGG
Source organism: Poa pratensis (assembly GCA_947311845.1). Classification (NCBI taxonomy): domain Eukaryota; kingdom Viridiplantae; phylum Streptophyta; class Magnoliopsida; order Poales; family Poaceae; genus Poa; species Poa pratensis. Next base: position 21,683,944 of record CAMZMU010000050.1, on the reverse strand, counting down.
ATACTGAGATACGCGATCTTATGGAAGCGGTGAGTTTGCTAAAACCTAATGCTGGGTTGGATTTCTTTATCTTAATGGATCTAGTAGTACCTAAAGTCACCCTAAGCTTAAATCCCTCTGAAGAAAATGCTGTTGTTTCAGGTCTTATAAAAGCTTTAGTTTCTTGAGAAACTTGGGTTGCCTTTGTCCATCTTCATAGATTGCAAGATTTCATGGACCATTAGAAACTAGGCCACTTAAAATGCTATCTGATCATATTCCAGTTACAATTTTTGTTGGTGGTGTTCATTAGTACATATGTGATCAGAAAGCACACTAGAATTAAAGAAGTACGGAACTGTACAATTCTAATTTGCAAGGCACATATAATTAGGAATAATGCAACAGATGTACAGAATTGTACATTTCTGGTATGCCTAGCTGCATTCTCGAGGGCAGCTATAACAAAATTCTGATTATTTAAAAGCACCTCTCATTTGATGCCTCATTATGTGGCAGATTCGTAAATGTGAAAGTAGAACTTTAATTGATTGGTGTACCAATTCTAGAGAAATTTTACCTTGTTGCATGACAACTTCAGCTTGCAGTTGATGCTGGAGGCTTTGTGAACATTTTATAAGATGATAAATGAAAAAACTTACATGTTCTTTTTCTATCACTGATTCATTAGGCGGATGTGGACAACAGCGGGACCATTGACTATATAGAGTTCATTGCTGCAACATTGCATCTGAATAAGCTGGAGCGCGAGGAACATCTAGTGGCAGCCTTTTCATATTTTGACAAAGATGGAAGTGGCTACATCACAGTGGATGAACTGCAGCAAGCTTGCCAAGAGCATAACATGCCGGATGCTTTTCTTGATGATGTCATTAAAGAAGCTGACCAGGACAATGTAAGTCTTGTGCTAAACTTAATTCTATATGTTTGAACTCTCAATATGGTACGTATCTAGGTTATCTGTTAGTCTACTATTACTGTCTCCGTAGCTGGGATATGTACAAGCAGTGTTAGTGGGATGGAATAAGCTTGTTCAACAGCCAAGACAACATAATAAGCTGTACTAAGGCTTCCAGTGTTTGGAGGACGAAAGATACTATCTCAGCCATATATGTTTAAACCTCTGGAGATATAATTAAGATAAGATACTTTTTCGGACTGGAGATATATGGCCGAAATACTTGTCTAATAAATTTTCCTTGAATCTATCACACTCTATTTAAGCAAGGTTTAGGAATTCATTTTTGGAAATTCCAGTGGACATATTTATGCCCTGTCGTGCTGCTCCAAATGACAATCTGGCTCAGAGAGGCTGTCTTTATTACCCAACACAGCTCATATGCTTCACTCATTAATGAATGCTTATGGTTCTGTTGGTAGCAACAGTAAGTTACATGACTTGCTTGTCCTGATTTTGCTCTCTGTTGTCAGGATGGCCGCATTGACTATGGAGAATTTGTTGCGATGATGACCAAGGGCAATATGGGGGTCGGGCGAAGAACAATGAGAAACAGCTTGAACATCAGCATGCGGGACGCACCTGGTGCACTCTAGGCTTCCACGATGTACAGCTTGTGGCTTTAGCTTCTTCCTGCCTTCCTGCTCCACGAAGCCTTTCTGCTATTTTTGAATCTTGTCAAAATGTTGGTGTGGATGTGTGTTTCTGGGGATTCTGATTTAGCTCGTCAATTGATTCGACAAAATGCATACTAAGCTGGGTTGATATGATCTCACACGTTGCTGCAAATGTTCAGTGAATTACCTCGCACTATATCTACCTAGAATCGTTAACTATTAAAATGCCTTGTCCCAGTGCAATGTGCCCAGTTTGATGATCTGTCCAGGAGTGATGTTACTTCCTTTTCTCTCTTAACATTTACCGTGCTACTGTGTGAACTTCAAGTGCGTACGATGATCTAGCCTCCATTTTCTATTCTATCTCCCTGCCCCCTGGTATCCACACTGCATTCTTTGCACTTGGCTTTCACATGAGTTTTTCCTCAGCGCTTTTCATGGTCAAGGAAACAAACTGGCGAACCGCAGAAAGATGGTGGAGAGGAATAGAACGATGAATAAGCATATAGTAGACATTTTACTCCTCTTTTGTCAATGAATCTGATGGGTTACAGAGAAACAAAACTACAGGGGATCTCCGCGGTCTCACCAGTAGTCCCACAAGAGCAGGAACCACCTTTGAAGTGGTGAAATCGGACAGCATCTCGAATCACAAACTCCCGACCAGTCACCGTCGATATCAACTTGATCACCGTGTGGCAGTCGCCGCAAATGCGCAGGTTCTTCATGATGTGGATAGGCATCCAAGCAGGCAAGTTCATGATACCAAAAGCCACAGCCAGCTTCTCGCTGTGATGAATCTCAGACCGCAGGGACTCGGTCCTAACATATCCGAGGTGTGCAATCTTCTCCATGAGCTCATCCAGCTTTTGCCGAATCGCAATCACATGAGGGTGGCTCACATCTTCTGCTTTGAAGACGTGAACTTTATTATTAACTTCCATCCAGCTATAGCCAGGATTTTTCTTTATCCCTTTGTCTCGCATTAGCTTCCTGACTTGTGCAGAATCATCCGATTTCCCAGCGTCAGCATAGATCTTTGCCAGAAGCATGTAGCCTCCAGAATCAGGTGAGTTCAGATCAAACAAGTGCTTAGCTGCCAATTCTGCGAGGTCGTTGTTGCCATGTGTCTTGCAGGCGCTAAGAAGAGCCCCCCACACTTCAGCGGTTGGTTTCATGGGCATCTCGTCGATTAGATTCTTGGCTTCGATCAAATTCCCAGCACGGGCAAGAAGGTCCACCATGCACGACAAATGCTCCAGACCTGGAGATACGTTGTGGTCTCTCTTCAACATATCAAAATATAACTTCCCCTCCTGCACGAGTCCAGAGTGGCTACAGCTTGACAGAACTGCAACGTAGCTTATGTAGTCAGGTTTTGCCCCTTTCTTCAGCATATCATCAAAGATCTCTATAGCTTGCTTCCCCATGCCGTGCTGCGAATAACCGGTGATCATAGCATTCCAAGAAACCAAATCCTTCCCACTTAGGAAGTCAAATATTTTTCGAGCTTCTGATATTCTTCCGCATTTCGAATACATTGTGATAACCGCATTCACGACTGAAGTGTCTAAGATGAGTCCAACCTTTACAGTATGGCCAAGAATCTGATCACCAAGTTTATTTGCACCTATATCTGCACACCCTCTGAACAATGTAACATAAGTAACCCAGTCAGGTCTGACATCCTTCTCAGCAAGCATAGCACTATACATTTTGAGGCCATCTTCCTCAGCTCCATGTTGTATATATGCTCCCAATATTGCATTCCATGTAATGACATTCCTTGTGGACATGCCATCAAAGAACTCGCGAGCCTTCTCTATGTTCCCCACTTGAGAATATGCAGTAAGCATGCCAGTCCATGATACAATGTCCCTTTCGGCCATGAAACTGAATATAGATTCAGCATTCTGGAGATTGCCACACTTTGCATACATAGAGATAAGGGAATTGGAGATGACGACAGCTCGAGTGTGCCCACTTTTCAGACTAAGAGCATGCAGCTGCCCCCCAAGGCACACATCCATCCTGTTAGAGCAGCCACTTATTATAGTTGCCAGTGCAAACTGATCAACTGTCATCATCTCAGCTCTCATCTGATTGAATAATTCTACAGATTCACTGAAACGACCATACTGCAAGAATCCCCCAATAAGAACTGTCCACGCCACGGTGTTCCGGTCGCGTAACGAACCAAACACTCTCTTTGCTTCGGCAAAACAGCCACATTTGGCATACAGTTCAACCATAGCGCTGGCAACATATGGGTCAATGCTTGGTAGGCTCCGAATCGCCTGAGCATGGAGTTGCTTACCCCATCCCAGTGAAGACAATTTAGCACATGCAGTCAGAGAACTAGTGTATGTTGTCGAATCAAGGCGCACACCTTTACTGTGCATTTCCACAGCCACACGGAGGGCTTCTTGGCTCGACCACTCTGAGACAATGCGGATACCATCATGTTCCATGAAACAACATCTCGTTCAGGCATGCTGTCGAAAAGCCCAAGAGCACGATCAACCCCGTATGACTTGGCATACCCTGCTAGCATACTGTTCCGACAGAAGATAGTAGGGTTTTTAATCCGACTGAACTGCTTTGAGGCGAAATCCACATCCCCACACCTCACAAACATGTCAACGAGGGCAGTCCCAGCCTCAGGGTCATCCTGGAAATCAAACTTGGTAAACAACCCAAGCAGCTGCAGCGCCACTTGATGCCACCCGAGAGCGCCGCAGGACTTCATGCGCAGCTGAAAGTGAAGGCGTTCGGCATGGAGTCCCCACACTGGCGCATGGACACGAAGGTCTCCAGAGCGTTCGAGAACTGGCCGCTCTGGTGGTAGCCGGACATGAGGGTGTTCCACGAGGCGACGTCTCTCCTCGGCATTCTGCCGAACAGCTCCGCCGCGTCGCTCAGGCTGCCCAGCTTCGCGTACCCGTTCATCATTATGTTGTGGGTGATGACGTTGGGCTCCGCGATGTCGTCGCGGAGGAGGCTTCGGGCGTCGGAGAGGGACCCGCACGAGAGGTAGGCGTGGAGGAGCGTGTTCTGGAGGAAGATGGCGGACGCCAGGCCCACGCTGACGAGGCGGCCGTGCAGCGCGCGCGCGTTGGCGAGCCTGCCGCGGCCTCCGCACGACCGGAGCGCGTCCGCGAGCGCCTGCGTGATGGCCATGTGGGAGGCGGCGGCCGGAGCCGGAAGCGGCGGCGGCGGTGGCGGCCATGGGACCGCCACCATTCAAAACAAAGGCGGGCCGCGGAGGACGTGTGGAGTGGACGTCTGGACGATGACAGGTGGGACCGAAGCGCCAGCCTATGTGTGTGCGGACCAAAAGGTACTGGTAGAAGACGTTTCCTGGGCTGGAAAGCGTAAAGAGTTCGTTTCGTTGCCATACTCCGTCTTCCTCCTCTCCGAGCTCGCTGGTCGCGTCCCAGCTCCCACACCCAGCGAGAGGAAGAGCAGCGTTAGGGTACAGGGTTTGGTGCGAGGTAGGGCCATGGAGGAGAGCGGAGCCGGATCCCTGGAGGCGCGGCCCGGCGTCCTCCTCGTCGGCGCCCCCGGCGTGGGCAAGCAAACCATCCTCTCCCGTGAGATCTCGCTCCCTCTCGCGGTCCTCCACCTTACATCTGTACTTTACATGTCTTGATTGGGATACGAGATATCGGGCCTGTAGACTTGCAGGCGTGTTTAGGGTTCAAATTCGCCGTTTTCCGATTATATCGTGCTGTTAAAAGTAAATATTCCGTGATCTGTTGGTGATAATCGATTTGAGTTAATCTGGAGCTGACGGGGAAGTAAGGAATCTGGTGCTGTAGCTGATAAATTAGTGCCACCATTTCCAGTTTCATCAATGGCGTGATAATTTACTAGTCCTGTGGATATTTATGTTTATATGCTTTGTCACCTCGTATAAATTTTAGTATTCCGTGATCAGTTGGAAATCTTGTTTTCTGACCATTTCCAATCATCTTGAACCGCAGGGTTGCTTGCATCTGAGGTACCCGACACACACGACTTATCATCAGGTGTGCTCTGTCAGGGGTATGTGACTGAACGCCTGAACTGCGAATTACCTTGTTGTGTATGAGTGATGCGGAGTGGTTACAGAATTAATGGGCTTACCTCTCAGTTAAGCTGATACCTGATAGATTCTCTCCTGCTGATTGGTATCCAGGTGGACAATTGACACCAAGTATTACTCTGCGGATCTTTCCATTTGGACAGCGCATCTCGAGGAAGGGTTTTCTCTTGGCTCGCTCCCTCATCTGGACCAATTGGCTGCTCTTATTATGGTCTTCGATATGAATGATGTCAGTACAGTGATCCCATCACACAGTCTTTGATTCTTATTGTTATCTCTAGTTGCATTTTCAGTCTATAATTTTTATACCTTGTAATTTCTAGTCTTTAATTATTTGATCCTCGACTCTGCAGTAGGCTAATCATCTTGGCAATTATGCAGGAATCTTCCTTCCTTGCTCTCCGAAACTGGGTTCAGAATATTGATATTCAGAGGTTTGAGGTTCTGCTGTGCATAGGAAATAAAGCAGATCTTGTACCTGGCCATGCTGCACATGTAGAATATAGGAGGCGTATGCAAAGGATTGGCGAATCGAGTTCTGATCCGCATCCTGAATATTTCGATTTTGGGATAAATGAAAATGAAGGTTGTGGCTTGTTATCAGATGAAGAACCACGCATAGAGATCAGAGACTCCACGTCTCAATGGTGCATTGATCACACTATTGAGTATATCGAAGCTTGTGCTTCCAATGCTGACTTTGACAAATGTAAGTTGCCTGCACTTGTTCGACGTAACTCCTTATTTTTACCATCATCTCATTCACATCATTTTTATCATCATAGCGTTCTTTTCATCATAGTTTAACATTTTAGGATGCCATCCACCTACTCTTTATCATACTTTATATTCTGACCATTTTCTGTGGTGATTCTGATCCTTCTTGGAGGGCCTAAGTTCTGTTAGTGGCACCATAAGCTGGCCTTCTTAAGCTGTGGACATTGAGCTTCGTAGTGCAAAACGAATTAGAAGCTTAAACTTCTCCTGGAAATTGCATATAGCTGAATCATTTTTGGGAAAATCAAAGCCTAGGATCAAGCCTGACCAGATTGGGCCTTTGTAAATTTTCATTTATTATTCATCACTTTAAGACCCTTTCTTACTTCAGTATGTAGTATCGTGGAGGTCAGTAGCACCCAATTAAGTAAAAGTCACATTCTATATGTTAGTATTGGTCTATTTTTGTTGGGATGAATATGTTGGTATTGGTCATTTGATCAGATTGCATTTTTTATTTGGTTTATGTGTGAACCTGCAAATTTGAAAAGGCAATTCAATTCTATATCGTTGTATACTGGATTACCGTTGTGTGTTAAATGCCCCGCACGTAAAAGGTTAACAAGTTAGGTGGTTGATCCATATGCGTGGCATACAGAGCTGTTGTTGTTGTGTGTGTTTTTTATGAAATCTTATTCTTATTTATTGATGGAGTCTAATGAAAGGGGCCTATATTTTATCAAAGTTGAATATTGGGTGCATTTAACTAGATATTGGATGCTCTTTCAATTCATAGCTTATATCTGTTCATAATTACCAACAGGCCTATCAGTGGATGGTGATAGCCAAGGCATAGAGCGACTTTTTGGAGCTATTTCTGCACACATGTGGCCTGGAATGATTCTGAAATCTGGAAACAAAATAACTACTCCATCCTTGATCGAAAAAGAAGGTAGGTTCAATCGGGAAAATAATGTGCTCACAGTATTTACCATAGTGTTGATGAGCCATGCTTGCTCTAACAAACAACTATATGGTGACATGCAAAACTAGAGTTAATTTTTTTAATTAAGATATCTTCCCATCTACAGGACATGTGTTATGGAATGAATAAACACAAAATATGGTACTTTGCATTATGGAATTTAGAATTCTTTATTTGCTCTTAATTATTCATTTTCTTCGGACAGAATCTACAGATGATGAATTGGATTATGAATTGGAGTACGAGGTCCTATCCCATGCATCTGATGAGCAATGGGAATTCATTGGTGAATCAAGTACATCAAGAAGCTTGGAAGGATTAGATGAAGCTAAAGCTATGCAGGAAAGCACCCAGCAAGTTGTGAATGGCAATGCTAATTCTTCGTCGTCCAACCCTCTTCCAACTGACAGATCTACAGAATCTGCTGAAGAAACTCAGGTCCACACAACCGAGGATAGTAATCATGTGGATAGTACTGTAGCAGATACTTCCGAGGACCAGCGAACTGCCACCCTTGAGGTCAACAAGCTGCTTGAAGATGATCAATACGGCCTAGATGATCTGGAGCGACTAATGTCAGAGATTGGCAACATGCGCTCCAACCTAAGGCTCGTTCCTGACTTCCAAAGGAGGGAGATGGCTGCCAAACTAGCCATGAAAATGGCAAACATGTTCGGTGATAGTGATGATGAGGGCTTTCATGCTACCTAAGTCAGCTGATTTTCTTAACAGCATTGTAGCTTATGGCAAGATCGCCTGTATACGGGGAGATCGGTATGATGCCAACCAGGGAATATTTGAAATCCTGATTTCCCACCTAGGAAAATTTTGAACCTCTTAGTTCTTCCATGTATTTTGTTATTTACCTTCTTTGTAGAGCTATTTATCATTTGTACTGTTATAGAAGTTGTGCTGTATCATTATGATTTTAACTTCTTTTGAATCAACTGGCAAATGTACATGTAATTTCTCAAACATTATCACATGTAATTTCTCAAACATTATATCACGGTTGAGTTGTGCACGAATTACAAAATTATTATTGTATATCTCCAAGCTGCTGAAAATGATAGTGCCCATCTAGGGATCTTCTCACAACGAAAATATTGACGTGCATCTGGTGATCTTCTCACAAAAAGGAGATATCAATTTACAACAACACATTGCATAACAATGCTCCATATTGACTTCACCACGTAAGCCTAGTGTTCCAAAATTCGTCTATCTGCAGCTAAAACCTGAGAACACTACATAACAGAAGGAAATGCCTAAAGGTTACATAATTCACAAATCTATTGTCCTTCCATGCTTTTTGATTGTGAACAGTTGTCTGAGCTTTGCTTCTCAGGCTCTAAGATTGATTGGCCATGTAGGTTATCGACCATATCAGATTCAGAATGTTCCAGATCTCCAGATGGCTGGGTTGATAACCTTGATGATCTCTCGTTACGTTGCATATTCCTTGGACCAGAAGAGAATGGCGTTACCTGCAAAACATGATCGTGATCATGGAGGGTTAATCTAGAAAAGCTGGTGGTAAACCAAAATTAGACTGCCGGTTGAGTTACAAGACTGAGCTTTGACCGTGAAAGGATCCCCAGGCAACAAATATACATACATACGCGTACATTTAATGTAAAAATGGTAGCTTTATTCTTTCTTCCTGGATTGTGGCATTGTGCAAGTTAAGAAAATCATGTTTATTGGTTAGCAAGCACTCACATCATTTGAAGCCTCTAGCCTTGTCCGCAAAGCTTCATGTTCGGCTTTAACACGGGATGGGACGCCATCCTTTTGATAAACATTCTTTTTGGCCGTCTCCTCATCTATTTCTACTGAGCCAGCAGCAAATGGGTGGTTTACTGGAATCCATCTGACTATATCTGGATCAACATCTGGTGGTAAAGGATCACCTTCTTTAAGAAACACAGTGGGTCTTTTCCACTGATATGCATGTGATCTCCTTTTCTGATGCATTGCCTGTTGTTCATTTGTAAGCCGAATAGGAGCCAGGCGGTACTCCTTGCCAAACATTTCAGCAGTAGAAGTACCTTCATCAATCTTGACTAATGGATTATTGAAAGGGTCGTTGTATACTCGTGGCTTTGCACTGCAGAAGTTACTTTGGTCAAAATTATTGCATGATTTAAAGAGAAACTTAGATCATTGCAATAGAAGAGCTAAAAGTAAGCTTGGAAACCACATTAAAGGTTTTTTGTTTATCACTAAGGTTTTATTGAAATCATCATTAGTCGTTTAGAGTAATATTCCAATTGGCATAACAGTTTACAAGAGTTAAGTGTGGATTTGCAATGGCGTAAAGCAACTTACTAGACACACAAAGCATATGAGAATTGTTCCTAAGAATATGATCACCCCTAGAGTAATTCGTAAGAGCATTAGAAGGGCAACCAAATCATATAGTGACATCATGGCATCAATGGTCCAATGGTGGTGGGTCAAATGAACAAGTTATGCCAAAACACAATAAAATGTTCTCAGAAAAACAATTAAGCCGAAGCATAACAACAGAAGTGCATGGACTATAACTCCATTTTACTTAGGCCAATTAAAATGTAGTTAAACCACATATTCCAAGAAAAGTAGGTTTGCATGCTGTAGTCAGAATATATCCCCAATTAAATCAGGAAGAAAGAGCAAAACACCATGTCCAAATGAAACACCTCTAACTAAAGCCCAAATCAGCATATGGAAAACTATTGTGGATACTGCAGACGAGAATCGAAAACTGAAGTTAGAAAAAGATGGAAAGACATACATCCCACGTGGCCCTGATTTCAGATGCCCGCGCCTCACTAGATCAGCAACAGAACCACTGTTATCTTGCTGTCGAGTTCTTATGATGACCTGTCTTGCAATAGCGGCCAACAATGCAACGCCGAAACAGAAACCAGCAACGGAATTTAGCCCTATGTTTCTCCTGATCTGCACGAAAAGATAAAATAAAAGGGGTATTTGTTATGCAAAGATGAAACTACACACGACAATGGGATGGTAAAATATTTGGTACCAGCAAAGCGATACTTTAGGCCGTATGCAGAGGCCACGTAGAATAGCTCAAGCTGCCCAAAATGCGCAAAATACTCAAAAGCCATGTTTAACCGGTTCACTGATTCACTGCTTAGCGTGCCATACCTCTCATTATTTTCTTTTCTTAGCATCTCAACAAACCATTAACTAGATCAATCTGGATAGGGCCTCAGCTCAAGCCAATTCCAGTCTACAACTTGAGTATTCTCATACACAATCACAAGGCAAGAACATATACATATACATATACTACACATACCTATGTCCTGCACAACAAGCGCTAAATCTAGCAAGCCGTCACAAACCCACACATGACATCAGCAAACCCAGAGCCCAAATGCGCAGAGATAACACAATCATGAGAAATGAGCGTCGGTTACCGAAACAACAGCGGGAGGCACCGAAGCGACGAGCGCCCTCAAATCTGCCACCCTCCTCTCGAGAGCCCCGATCCTCTCCGGGGCGCCTGTCGTGTCGCCCGAAGCCCTGATTGGCCGGGACCACCTCGGCCTGACGAGGAGGCGGCAGTGCCGGGGCAGGATTAAGCGGACGGAGAGGGGGACGGCGACGGGGGCGGGCGCCATTGCCGGCCTCGCATGGAGCGGTGTTCAGGGCAGGGCTGGCAGGGGATGGAGAGTGGAGAGTGGAGACGGAGGAAAGCAAGCGGAAATCGCTGAATGTCACTGTATCGGGCCTAGGCCTGGATGGAGGGCAAATGCACCGTCCCCGTCCAAATACGGGGCACGGATTGGCTGACTTTGCTCAGCCGTGACTTGCTCACCGACAGGTAGGGTCCACCGCGTGCAGGGTCCACATGCCATTGACTCAAAGTCACCACAAAGTCAGCCAACGCCAAGTCAGCGAATCTCATCCGCCAAATACGGCCCACGGGTAGTAAAAGCATCTGTAGCAGATCAGATCCCATAATATTCTCGTACCTGATAAATCATATCAGGTCATCCCGAAAACTTTTATCCGATACAAAGAGAAAGAGAGCTCGCTCAGATCAGATCCATGAAATGGTACTGCATATTCAAACCGAGTTAAAACTAGGGTTCACATGAGATTTTACATAGCACGACGTTAGAGCTAGAAACTTAAATTAAAACTGACGAGATAGAGGAGCACATGATCTTCTTCTTCGGCCGATCTACTCGTAGCCGAGATCCTCCTTCTCAACGATCCAGCGAAGCGCCCACGTGAGCTCGTGCTCATCCATCGTGGCTTGGAGGCGTTCTACAGCACCGGGAGTGCATTCCTCCATCGCGGCCGTCACATCCGTGAGCTTGTCGTCGGGTCGTGGTGCGCTTGAAGGCCGGCATTGCATGCTCCACCACCAGATCCTCTGCATCCACAAGTGACGACGACCTCTCCCTCCAGCAACATAGGCAGCTCGTACGTGTCCTCGTCCTCCTCCAGCGTCTTCCTCCTCCGGCCACGGGAGCTACCCGCCTCCGCGTCGTGCGAGGAGAGGGGGGGGGGGGTCCAGTGGCACGCTGCTCCTAGGGACGAGTGAAAGGATCGGTATGACACCTAGAGGGGGGGGTGAATAGGTGCTACTCCAATTTTAGTCTTTTTCAATTTAGGCTTGACACAAAAGGTAAATTCTCTAGATATGCAACTACGGTGAATTTACCTATATGACAAGCTAGCAACTAAGCACGATATAATAAGGCGGTAAACAAGGATAGAGGTAACCGAAGTCAAAGCACGCGGAGACACGGATGTAATCCCGAGTTCCTCCTTTTTAGGGGAGTACGTCTCGTTGGAGAGGTGTGAACCAACACAATGGTTCAACGGCCACAAAGGCCTCACCCTCTTCTCCGGTGAACCGCACCACAAAGGTTTGGTTCACTTCAACTATCGGAAACCTTCAAGGCGGAGTCCGGAGCCTTTACAACAACGATTTGGGGCACAACCCACAAAGGATTGGGGGCTCCCAAACAGCTACAATCTGTCACAAAGACAATCAAGTGAGTACAATAGGGGGCTAGGTTTTCCTAGTGGAAACCCTAGCAAATGGTCCCTCAAGTGAATGAGGGGGAAATGACAAACGGCTCGGTGAAGATGTAGATCGGGCCTTCTCCTTCAATCCTCCAAAGATCAACAAGTTTGGGTGGAGGGATTGGGAGATCTAGTGATTCTTGTGTTTCTTGAGCTTGCAACAATGGTGTTTCTTCAGTTGTGGGCGAGCTACTTGTCCCAAGGTAGGTGGAGGGGCTTTTATAGCACTTGACGAAAAATGGCCGTTGCACACTGTTAGCCCGGTCTGCAGGCCGGTTTGGCCGGCCTGGGGGCCGGCCTGGCGTGCTGATGCTTGCCTGCAGGGAGGCCGGCATGGGGCCCGGCTGAACCGGCCTGGGAGCCGGTTAGCTGCCAGAACCAGCCGGCCTGTGGCCCGGCTCCAGCCGGCCTGGGAACCGGCAGCCCTGCCGAGCCACCCGGCCAGCAGCCCGGTTTGTGCCGGCCTGGGGACCGGCTACCCAGCCGAGCCGCCCGGCCTGGAGCCCGGTTTGGCCGGCCTGGGAGCCGGCCACCCAGGGCGACGCGCTCCACTCCGATTTCCCGACAACTTTCTACTTTTTGATTATGGGGTGGAACCGGACGCTTTCTGAAAACACTTAGCAACATATTAATCCTTTACCGGTGTTGTTATCTAACACACAAAACATAGAGAGATCATAAATGCCCTTTCAATCTCCCCCTTTTTGGTGTTAGATGACAACACACGGATTTGCAATATAGACCACACTATATCATGCTTTTAAAACAAAGAAGTGGCTCCCCCTACTTGTGTGCAAATAGTTTTGTTTGCCTTGGAATGCAAATTCACACATAAGGAGGGAAACATTCCTCAACAAGGTAATCGGCATGATATAGGAACAATATAATCGCACATAACCAACTAAGTTGAGAATTGGAGATGATCATACCTTGTGCCAAGAGATGTAGACAATTTCATATCAATGCACAATATCATGAGATCTTAACTAGATAAATCCGAATACCGAAAACCATAGTCATACAATAATTTATCCATCTCATACAATAGTGATACCAAAGTTCCACAACATAGAGAGTTCCACGAGCATAAGACACATAAAGTTCAAGGTTCAACTAAAACAAGTGCGATGCAATAAAACGAAAGGCAAAAGGATGCATGAATGCAAATCCCCGGAAGTCTCTCCCCCTTTGGCATCAAGACACCAAAAAGGAGAAAAAACATGAAAGTCCATGGATCACTCGTCGGCAAACCAATCAACAATATCATCTTCATTGCCGCCACCAACAGCTTGACCGGAACTTGATTCACCTTGGGTGCCCGGCCAATGGGGAGCAAGAGAGGAAGCATCGTCGCCAAACCAAAAAGTGTTCTTGGACTTGTAAGTGTTCTCCGAAACCTCGTCGGAGCTTGGGCAAGAAGGCTCGGGGAAGTTCAGCTGCTTCATAATCTCCCTTTGATTGCGGTTATACGACTTTTGCTTGTGATATATCTTGTAATCCTTATCTTGCTTTTCCGCAAAGAAGCAATTCATTCTCTTGAAAACATCCAATATGCCGTGCTTCTTGGCGGGCTCAGCTTGAGTTTCAGGGACTGCTGTGCTAGCACGCTGCTCTTGAGTAGGAATGACCGCATCCGGAGGACGAGATGGCAAGGAGTGCAAAACAGGAGTGTACAAAGTTGGGAGATAGGCATTGAGAGCAATCTGAGGCACCTTTCTTTCAAAAGCTGCTGAAGATAAGGGCCATAGATGGGAACCCTTTTGTCAAGAATCACGGTGTGCATCTCTTCCCACATATAGTCAAGAACATCAATTTTCTTCTCCCTCCAAAAACTGGGCATAATGTGATAAAGGAGGTTGATCATGTATGCACGAGCCTCAGTCTTCTCCCCAAACTTGATAGCAATAGTGTTCCGGAGAATTGCATAAGTGGTTTGCCAAAACGGAGTCATATAAGTGCACTTGGGAACCTTACCAACAAGGCCCTGCCCGCGGGGATAGCAATGATGGAGTGCGGGATCGGCTTTCATGAGGGTTTGCTGATGAATACGAACATAAGTCATGGGGCAATGAGGTAGCTCCTCTATGCCAAAGAGAGCACCAAACTCAGCAAGAGAAGCTTCACACTTGACTCCGGCACTCATCCAAGTCATAGTTCTTGGTCCTTCCCGCGAGAAATACACTGTGGCATAGAACTCTTGGAGCAAATCAGGAGAATAAGGTGTATTCACTGCCATGAGATTAGAGATACCATGATAATCCATAACCGCCATCACCTCCGGCCATATGTCCCTTGCACTATCCACATTATAGCAATGAGTGGTGACATGAGAGTTCTTCCTATCGGTAATGATTTGATCATACACTCGTTGATGCATCTTGCAATAGAACCTCTTATCATTGGTGCAAGTGCTATGGGGCCAAGTATAGGGGTTGAACTCCAACCTATCATGCTCAAATTCATCACTAGGTACTTTGCCCCAAGATGTACGTACCGGTTCATCTGGATTGGGAGGAGGAGGCCCCTTCTTGATGACAGTTTCTTGATCTTCTTGGAGTTGGGGTTGATGTGGATGCCCTAAGGTTGGCCTTGCCTTGGTACTTGGAGAGCGGGGAGGAAGATTCCTCAAGGTCCTCAAGCTCATCATACACCGGATCGTCAGCCATTGCCAAGAAATCCGAGCTTCTTCAAGAAATCCGCAACCACACCAACAATGGAGGAGAACTCCCCCAAATCTTCACCAAGGGATGAAACTCGTGGATGGGATTGAAGATCTGGAGGGGATCTATCAGATCTGTGGCAGTAGGGTTGGGGGAGCAGCTCGAATGGAGGAGGTGGTGGTGGAGGAGCATGGGGGGGCGGCCATGGAGGAGGAGGAGCACGGGTGGGGTGGGGGGCACGGGTGGAAGTGAGACAATGATCCAAAAACTGCCCCAAAAATCGATTCCATAAGCACACAGGCTGCCCGGCACGGGGGCCGGCTGGTCCGGCCTGGGAGCCGGGCTGGCACCCGAGGTGCCCGGCACGGGGGCCGGTTCCAACCGGGCAGGGAGCCGGGCTGGTACCCGAGGCGCCCGGCACGGGAGCCGGCTGGACCGGCCAGCAAACCGGCCAAGCAGTTTTTGCACTTCCTTTTTCCTTTTCTCTGCAAAATCTTCCCACAACCAACCATAGCAAAACATATTCACTTGAGAAACCTTGAATCTACCATACAATTGATAACTGCTAGCTGCTTCGGATAAACAACTTCAAGAGGAGCCATGGAGCAATAGAGTGACATGGGGAGATGCAAACATGAGACACAATGAAATCTTCACACTTCCAATGGATAAAACAAACCAAAAACACCAAATAACAACATTGGAAGTGATGAGACATGGAAAGCAACAAATATGCAATGAATTCTCGAACAAGACTCAACTCTTCAAAAGAAGAGGGCGATGGCCTAGGCCACCATGTAAGAGTGTACGTGGTGTGACACCGCGAAGATATATCTTGGGTTCACCGCCACTACTCGTCATTTAAGCTCACAATTCATAGAACGAAAATAGAGGCATAATGAGTTCTTACTATCGGCATAATGGGGGGAGGGATAGTCCAATGGATTAGGACCGCACTCCCCCTATGTCCATGCCTACACCTAAACCAAATAGATAGTCAAGAAATAGGTGTGTATGCAAGATAGTCAAGCGACGCTCCCCGAATCGATGATATTTAGCTCATGCCTCAAATAAGTGAACCTTGCTTCATCAAGTGGCTTCGTGAACATATCGGCAAGTTGGATCTTCGTGGGAATATAGCCAAGCTCAATGTCACCCCGGATGATGTGATCACGGATGAAGTGATAGCGAATCTCAATATGCTTCGTTCTTGAGTGCTCCACCGGGTTGTGACCAATCTTGATAGCACTTTCATTGTCACATAAAAGAGGCACTTTGTCACAATGGACACCGTATTCCTTTAAAGTTTGCCTCATCCACAACAATTGAGTGCAACAACTAGCGGCCGCCACATACTCGGCTTCGGTGGTGGAGAGAGATATGCAATTTTGCTTCTTAGAAGACCAACTCACCAAGGACCTACCAAGGAATTGGCAAGCCCCGGAAGTTGATTTCCTATCATCCTTGCAACCGGCCCAATCCGAATCCGTGTAACCGGCAAGAGAGAAGTTGAGCCTTTAGGATACCACAAACCAAACCTTGGGGTATGAACCAAATATCGAAAGATTCGAAGAACCGCCGTTTGGTGGCTTTCTTTGGGAGCCGCTTGGTACCTTGCACACACTCCTACACTCAACACAATATCGGGTCTAGATGCACAAAGATAAAGCAAAGAACCAATCATAGAACGATAGAGCTTTTGATCAACATCCTTATCACCCTTTGGATTAAGTTCAAGATGACACTTGGTGTCCATAGGAAACTTCTTCTCTTTAGCATTTTGCATCTTGAACCTCTTGAGCATGTCTTGGATATATTTGGCTTGAGAGATGAAGGTCCCTCCACTCAATTGCTTGATCTCAAAACCAAGGAAGTACTTCAACTCTCCCATCATGGACATCTCGAACCTATCGGTCATAAGCTTTGAAAATTCATCATTAAAAGCTTTGTTAGAAGAGCCAAATATGATATCATCAACATAAAGTTGGCATATGAAAAGCTCCCCTTTAACCCTCTTGGTAAAAAGAGTGGGATCGATTTGCCCCACTTCAAAGCCACGGTCTACAATAGCTCTCTTAGGTGCTCATACCAAGCACGAGGTGCTTGTTTGAGACCATAGAGCGCCTTATCAAGTTTGTAGACATGGTTAGGGAAGTGTGGATCCTCAAATCCCGGAGGTTGCTTAACATATACCAACTCCTTTAAAGGACCATTAAGAAAGGCACTTTTCACATCCATTTGTTGCAACTTGAAATTATGATGTGATGCATATGCAAGAAGGATACGGATGGACTCAAGGCGAGCCACGGGAGCATAGGTCTCTCCAAAATCAATGCCTTCAACTTGAGAGTACCCTTGAGCTACCAATCTTGCCTTGTTCCTCACAACCATTCCATGCTCATCTTGCTTATTCTTGAATATCCACTTGGTGCCTATAACATTGAGGCAATCTTTTGGCTTCTCCACTAGATTCCACACTTTGTTGCGCTTGAAGTTATTGAGTTCTTCATGCATGGCTTCCAACCAATCCGGATCTTCAAGAGCTTCAAAGACTTTCTTTGGTTCCACCATAGAGATGTGAGCTTGATGTTCATTGAAATTTGCCAATTGTTTTCTTGTGGTGACCTTGTTCTTGACATTAACAATGATATTCTAGATGAAGACTCTTTCTTCTCCAATCCTTTTTGACTCTTGCTATACGACGGGTTTCGATATCCTCATTGATGCGAGGAATTTCGGCTTGATCATCTTGATCATTTGAGTCCCCGTCTTGACCGGATGTTGACCTTGATCATCTTGAAGCTCATCTTCAACAAAGAAGGAGAGGGTTGATCTTGGTCTTGACCTTGGCTAGTGTTGACAATAGGAGAACTTGGTTCTTGAATAGCCTCTTGGTCAACTTGAGGAGGGCCTTGAACTTGTTCTTGGATAGGTGCATCATTTGCTTCCATAGAAGGTGCAACTTCAACTTGTGATGATGGATTCTCCACATGAGTGGAGCTAGGACTTGCTTGAGGAGGCTCATGACGGATTTCAATGGGGCGATGGAAACCAACCCCCATTCTTCTTATTGCTTCTTGAGGTTCCTCATTATCTACATCACAAACATGAAATTGCGCCACTTGGGAGCCGTCATTCTCATCGAACCTCACATCACAAGATTCTATGACTTTCCCAACGGTCTTGTCATAGACTCTATAGGTGTGAGATTCGGCACCGTAACCAACAAAAACACCCTCTAAAGCTTTAGATTCAAATTTAGACAAACGAACACTTTTGTTCTTATAGAAACACTTACAACCAAAAACTCGGTAGTAGGAGACATTGGGCTTGTTGCCGGTGAGCATCTCATAAGATGTAAACTTCTTGCCAACACGAAAGAATAACCGGTTAGATGAATGACACGCCGTGGAGATAGCCTCGGCCCATAAGAATAGCGGAGACTTAAACTCCGCCAACATAGACCTTGCCATATCCATGAGAGTCCGGTTCTTCCTTTCGGCTACACCATTTTGTTGAGGGGTATATGCAGCGGAATATTGATGACGAATCCCCTCTTCACTAAGAAACTCATTTAAGGTGTAGTTCTTGAACTCGGAGCCATTATCACTCCTAATGACCAAAATAGGGACATTGTATTGGCGTTGAACAATATTGGAAAAGTCGATGATGGTTTGTTGGGTTTCATCCTTCGTCTTGAAGAAATAAACCCAAGTAAATCTTGAATAGTCATCAACAATCACCAAACAATATTTCTTCCCACCAAGACTAGGTTGAGGCACGGCACCAAAGAGATCAACATGAAGAAGTTCCAAAATCCTCGTTGATGAAATAATGGTCTTGCCCGGATGGGGAGAATCATGCATCTTTCCTTCAACACAAGCCCTACAAAGACGATCTCTGGAAAAAGAAACATTGTCTTTTAGTCCAAGAATGTGGCCACCCTTGTGAAGACTTTGCAAAGTTCTCATGTTGACATGGGACAAGCGGCGATGCCACAACCACCCCACGTCGGCCTTTCCGAATAGGCATATTGCTTGAGTGTTGGTAGACCCCGAAAAGTCTACCACAAACAACTCATTTTCAACATACCCAACGAACATGACCTTTAGAGTCTTGCTCCTCAAGAGTACCACCATATCAATAGTAAAATGGACATCAAAGTTCATCTTATTAAGAGCACGAACGGACATAAGATTGTAACCTAGAGACTCAACAAGCATGACATTTACAAGGGTGATATCCCTTGCAACTACCACCTTGCCGAGACTCTTTACCTCAGCTTTTGAATTATCACCATAAGAGACGGTTATTGTATAATCTAGATTTGGTCTCAATCCGTCATAATCTCCTTGCTTCCGGTCATATGACTAGTGCATCCACTATCAACCACCCATTTAGATCCACCGGAAGCATAGTCCTACAAGAAATCATTGCTTGGATTTAGGTACCCATTTCTCAATGGGTCCTCTTTGGTTAGCAACAAGGGTCTTAGGAACCCAAATAGAGTAATCAATGTAACCATCATATGGACCAACATATTGAGCATAAACATCCCCATAATAATCAACATAAAGAATATAGTTGGGGTTGTTATGCCCCGCAAAGTCACTACGAGTGGTCTTGCCCCTTGTGGCACTACCACCCGCAATGGAAGTCTCGGCTTGTGCGGGCTTGGTCTTGATCTTCTTGTTGTTGCCCACTTTCTTCTTGGGCTCGGCTACATAACCAAGACCCTCCTTCCCTTTGTGTGGTTTTTGCTCAAATAAGTAAGCAATACCCTTATCTTTACTTTTGGGAATAGAGGTCTTGGCACTAACATTTTCTTCAATAACATTTTCATGAACACGAGGAAGAATAGATATGCTAGTTGAGCTAGATTTAGAAAGTTGAGTTTGAAGTTGCTCATGAGACTTGACTAAAAGGGAGTGAGTTGTTTCCAAGGCCTTGTGAGCCTTGTCAAGCTTCTCCATACCCTCAAGAAGTCTAGCATTAGCAACCCCAAGTTCAACTTTCTCCTTTTTAAGCACTTTATATTTAGCAACAACATGATCTCTATCCTTAATGATTTTATTAATGATATCATCATTTTTAGCATCAAGAGACTCAAGTCTTTCCTCAAGAGAACATCTTTCTTCACTCTCTTCATCAAGAGAGGCATTCAAGGATGCTACGGAAGCATTCAAAGAGGCAATGGTGAGAGAATCCTCTCTCTCAATCTTACTCTTTTCTTGAAGAAGTTCTTCGGCCGCACATAGTTGTCTCATGAGAGACTCAACATGTTCCTTAGCTTCACCTTGCAAGTTAGTCATGAACGTATCGAAAGCAACAAGTTCTTTCTTAATCACAAGACTAGATTGATCACTCATTTCATGCATAGTCTTGGGAGAAGGAGATGATACCTCGGTGACATTAGCCATGAGGCAACGAGCGTTGTTGGTGGAGAAGTTCTCATTGGGGGATTCAAAGAGAGAAGATGATGAAGTTGATACAATAGCCAATGCGGCTACCTCTTTAGTAGGTGCATCTTCATCTTCGGAATCACTTGTGGCATATTCTTCTTGTGCCACCAACACAATTCTTGGTGCCTTCTTGAAGAAAGGCTTCCTTGGTCTTGCGGGCTTCTTTTGGATCAACTTTGAATGGTCCTTGGGGATGAGCTTCCCACCATTTTGCTCTCGGTTCTCATAAGGACACTCTCTTATGTAGTGGTTCTTGTCATGACAATTATAGCACGTCTTCCACTTTGAGGCTAGCTCTTTCTTCCCACTTGAGTTGTTCTCTTTATCAACCTTGGCTTTAGCTTTTGCCGGGTCTTGCCAAAACTCTCTTGTGGCAAGAGCTATATGACCATTTAGAGCCGGTTCAAGATCATTTGGAGCAATGTTGCTTGGGCACGCTTCAACCTCATCAAGACATACCACCTTGGCCTTCAAAGCAAGTGAGGGGCCTTGTTTCATCCCCATGGCCCTAGCACGGCTATCTTCGGCATTCTTGGTGGCAACCTTGGAGGCTTGCACTTCTTGCATAACTTCATTGGATGTCATTTCGTTGTAGTTGTGTCTTCCTTGAATGGCCTTCACCTCGATGGGCTCGGAAGGCAAGAGAGCATTCACATACTTCCTCTTGACATAAGCATCATCCACATAGGTTGCCCCCACATCAAAGAAGGCCTTTGCAAGAGTCTTGAGTCTTCCATACATGTCTTCATGAGTCTCATTGTCAAACATGTAGAATCCTTCGGCATCATTGCTCAAAGACTCATATCGGTTTCTCTTCATGCTTTCATTCCCAAGAAATGCAACCTCAAGACAATTCCAAGCTTCTTTGGCGGTGGAGGCATTGAGAACATAATGCTTGTCACTTTCACCCACTGAAAGTTCAATCATATGGAGTGCGGAGGCATTGAGTTGCTTTTCGGCAAATTCTCTTCTTGTCACATTGCTTGGATCCGCAACCTTGTACCCTTCTTCAATGATCCTCCAAAGCTCGATAGAGGCACTGTTAATATGAGATTTCATTGAGCGTTGCCAACTAGCAAAGGCTAATGCATTAAGCTTAGGTGGAGGACCAATGGGGTTTATGCGGGTGGTGATAGGTGGGTCGATAGGGTACCATCCCGGAACGTTATGGTACTCTTCCTTCCCATCTTCATGCTTGGTAGGAGGAGTTGGTTTAGATCCGGAGGTGGTTTCCACCCCTTCTCATTTTTCTTTTTACCCTCCTCGGAATCACCTTCATCGGAGTTAGAGATGCCCTCTAGTGGGATGGTTTCCGAAACCTTGGCATTTGTGAGTTTCATGAGCATGTCACGCAACTCATCAAATTTGACATTCATGTCATTCATGGACGATGTCAATGTTGTTTCCAACGATTTGATATCGGCCATGGATGCCATGGTCTCCTTGGCCTTGGCAAGATCGGCCTCATCCTCACTTTGTGTCATACTTCTCTTAGGCGGTTAAACCCAAAACAAGAGAGCCTAGCTCTGATACCAATTGAAAGGATCGGTATGACACCTAGAGGGGGGGGTGAATAGGTGCTACTCCAATTTTAGTCTTTTTCAATTTAGGCTTGACACAAAAGGTAAATTCTCTAGATATGCAACTACGGTGAATTTACCTATATGACAAGCTAGCAACTAAGCACGATATAATAAGGCGGTAAACAAGGATAGAGGTAACCGAAGTCAAAGCACGCGGAGACACGGATGTAATCCCGAGTTCCTCCTTTTTAGGGGAGTACGTCTCGTTGGAGAGGTGTGAACCAACACAATGGTTCAACGGCCACAAAGGCCTCACCCTCTTCTCCGGTGAACCGCACCACAAAGGTTTGGTTCACTTCAACTATCGGAAACCTTCGAGGCGGAGTCCGGAGCCTTTACAACAACGATTTGGGGCACAACCCACAAAGGATTGGGGGCTCCCAAACAGCTACAATCTGTCACAAAGACAATCAAGTGAGTACAATAGGGGGCTAGGTTTTCCTAGTGGAAACCCTAGCAAATGGTCCCTCAAGTGAATGAGGGGGAAATGACAAACGGCTCGGTGAAGATGTAGATCGGGGCCTTCTCCTTCAATCCTCCAAAGATCAACAGTTTGGGTGGAGGGATTGGGAGATCTAGTGATTCTTGTGTTTCTTGAGCTTGCAACAATGGTGTTTCTTCAGTTGTGGGCGAGCTACTTGTCCCAAGGTAGGTGGAGGGGCTTTTATAGCACTTGACGAAAAATGGCCGTTGCACACTGTTAGCCCGGTCTGCAGGCCGGTTTGGCCGGCCTGGGGGCCGGCCTGGCGTGCTGATGCTTGCCTGCAGGGAGGCCGGCATGGGGCCCGGCTGAACCGGCCTGGGAGCCGGTTAGCTGCCAGAACCAGCCGGCCTGTGGCCCGGCTCCAGCCGGCCTGGGAACCGGCAGCCCTGCCGAGCCACCCGGCCAGCAGCCCGGTTTGTGCCGGCCTGGGGACCGGCTACCCAGCCGAGCCGCCCGGCCTGGAGCCCGGTTTGGCCGGCCTGGGAGCCGGCCACCCAGGGCGACGCGCTCCACTCCGATTTCCCGACAACTTTCTACTTTTTGATTATGGGGTGGAACCGGACGCTTTCTGAAAACACTTAGCAACATATTAATCCTTTACCGGTGTTGTTATCTAACACACAAAACATAGAGAGATCATAAATGCCCTTTCAACGAGCTGCTGCCACTTGCGCCCTCGAAGCGAGTCGCGCTTGCGAGGCCTCGAAGCGGTGGCGGCGAGCCTCTTCATCCTCGCCCGAAGGCCCACGGCCTCCACCGCGCCCCCGTGCCCGCCAGTGCCGCGCATGGAGGAGCCGGCCATCTCTCTGAAGTCACGGAGGCGAGATTTGTGGCAAAGCTCGAGCAATTGATCGCCAGAGAAGACAGTCAGTAGCGGCAGAGGGAGAGGAAAAGCGGCGGACTTATCGGGGGATGGAACCCTAAATGCCCTCCAGTACCGACTATATAGCGTCAGAGCAGCCGCTTATCTGAAGGCCCCGACATATTTTTTCCAGGCCGGTCCAATATGCGGTACCTGTTCGGGCCAAAAATAACCCACCCCACATATCAGCCGGAATTTTCCGGGCCGAGGGACTTATCCGGGATATGCTCTAATATGGTGATGCTGGACCAAGTGATACCGCCGAGAGAAAAACGTACCACGCGATCCTGGATTGGATCGACCGCGACCCATCCCGTCCCTGAGACAACCGTCCCCCACCCACCCCTACCCGGCAGGCGGCCGCTGTTCGCCGGCCGGTAGGCGACTCGCCGCAGACCCGCGCGGCGGCGGCGACCGGTGAGCTGGGGCCCGCTAGTTATCTTCCCTCGCCGAACCCCCTTCTTCGTCCCCTCCCTCACCTTGGGCGCGGGCATTTGCTCTACAGAAAGGTACGGGACACCAAATCACACAATTGCAGTGCATATTGATCGATTCTGTCGTCGGGTTTGTGTGGTAATAGAAGTGGATATGGACGTTTAGATGCATATATTTGCAGAGGCGATCGATTATTCAGACCATCTTTTTGGTTGTAACTTTAGGGTTCCCGTTCGTGCATTTTCCTTTACTCCCAAATGCTGCTCTATGTCTGTAGACCTTAACGCTTGGAGGTCTAGGCATGTAGCTGCAAGAAGTTTTATTGATTATTAGGTAACGTTCCTGTAGCTTGAACAATCGAAGACATGTTTTGCTGATTTTTCTTTTAGAAATGGCTACTCCTAACTCCTAAGTCCCATTTTCCAGTGACGTGCAGTTAGTTTTGCTACTTGATTTAGAAATTACTGGCGTTTTTTTTAAATCTGCATGACAGTCTTATACAAACAATTTCAGCTTAGTCCAATCAACAGAAATTGCCAATTTGTAGCTAAATTTTTCAAATTCTTGCTGTATAGCTATTTCTTGGCTTTTGTCGTACATTTTTCACACGCATTATAGATGGATAGGACGAAGTTTAGAATGAGAAGGACGTCGATTATTGGGGTTAGTGCATTCGTGGGTGCTTGAATGGTGGCCATTTTGCCCCTTCTATACTACAAAAAGGAAGAGATCATGTTATACGTGATCCAATTGAAGAAAGGGACAAGAATATAATTGACTGCCTAAATGGCAACATTTAAAATAGTGCTGTAACTTGTTGGAAAATGCTAAGGCTTAAATCGGATTATTTCGTCCAGTGGTGTTAAATCTTTATGAAAGGCTCATTGCCCTGTGATACTGTACATATATGTGTTGTGGAGCGAATTGCCATGTTCTTGAACACAGTTGGACACACTCAGAATAATTTGCTGGTACTAACTGCAATAGGGGTTGGTGGGATAGTTGGTCATCACTGCCTTGAGCATGGCATAATTGTTGTGTCATTTTGACATTCTCTTCTGTTCCAAAAACACATGTTTTGATACGTGTTCAACGGAAAAAAGGGTTGGTGAGCTAGGGAACGACATAGGTGGGCTAGCATTGCAGACTGCTACCATCATCGCTAGCAACCCAAGATGGGATTCATACCTCAAGGCATGACATTGAAAAACTATACTGTGTAGTTCTAGGTTGAAAATTCCGTTAACTAACCTTTTGTCGTGGTCTACATAAAACTGGACTATCTAGCATTGGGTTTTTCCTCTAGGGTCTGATAGTTTTTTTTTGTCCTGGAGAGTACTTGTTTTTCCTACTGCAGAGTAGTTGGACAATTGGACTTCTGACCCTTGTAGGTCGCAAAGGGAGCAAGCACATGACCATACCCACGTGCTTGACGTTGGACAAGCCCTTGTCTATAAAATGTGGGAAGATGTTTGAAATCACTATGGCCATTAATTTGTAATGTTGTGTAGTGTTGTACACTTGTACTAAAATGTTGTCACGCTATTGTAGTAGAATGATGTACTACGTATCATTTAATTATCAATTTTTATGCTACTGTTATACTTGAACTTCGCCGATTTTTGACTCACATAATATAATTGATTTAATTTTTTTGTTACCAGATTGTTGCTTTATTAATTAGATCTGTTGCTACTATGGTAGGGAATGGACTTGGGACAACATGACGATGGCGTGTTGGGTAGGAACAGTAGTGGCAAGCAAGCTGTTTGGACAACGGCCATGTCGTCCTTTGTGCTCAAGTTCATGGCTAATCTAGTGGCTGGTGGAACTAAAACGTGCAACAGTTTCAGGCAAGTTCATCATGAAAGCTGTGCGAAGGCTTTGAACGAGCGTTTCAGGGTTCATGTAACTGCCGCTCAGGTTTCTAACCACCTTAGAAAGTGGAAAAAAATATGGGTAAAGGTTACCAAGCTGAAGAAGTTAAGTGGTGCTCGCTGGGATGAGCATACATGCACCATTGTGCTTGATCAGGAGCATTACACGGGTCACGTTAAGGTAAGACTGTACCATATTTTTTTCACGTGGTGGTGATATTGTCTATTTTGTGTAATATCTCGTGCATTACTTGGCAGGACCACCATAGTGATGCTGACCTCTTGAACACTCCAATTGAACACTACCATGAGATGGCCACAATCTGTGGCAATGGCATGGTTTCAGGTGTATATGCTAGGAGTCGCGGTGAGCCTCTTGCTACAGATGTGCCTGAGAATGAATCTGAAAATGAGAAAAACAATGGAGAGAGTGACTCTCTTGCTACAGATGTGTCTGAGAATGAAACTGAAAATGAAAAATCCAATGGAGTGAGTGACCCTCTTGCTGCAGATGTGACTGAGAATGCAAACAACAGTGAAGAGGCCGCAAAAAGTTTTATGAACACTGGTGGAGGCAGCTTTGGTGAACCGCCTGGCAGTTTACCACCACCAAAGAAGGCCAAGGTAAAAAATGATAATGGCATGCTCAAATAATAGTCGATTGAACTCGTATATTTCCAGCTATAGCTGGTTAATTTTTAACAGATTGTTCAACAAATTGAGTAGTTGCTAATTGAAATGTGCTAGGTTACGAACCTTAGCAGTTAGAACCATTTGTTTAACTTATGGTCTTGGAGTTAGCATCTGAACTAACTTGTGATCTGCCGCTGATCACAAATCCAAATTATGTTTAAAAGTTATTGTTTGAAAAATGAGAAAACAATGATGCCAAGAAATGGTGACAATTGGGGAACTTGCAAACATTCAACTTGATCACTTGATGGACGCTGACAACAGTTCTTTGTCATACTTGCTTCATCATGGTACATACAACACATACCTTTAATCCTCAGAAGATTATGCCTGCCTTGATTTCTTGATTTTTCTATGGGAAATTTGAATGCTTCAGGGCTACTATTTAAACTTCTATTATGATTATACTTTTTCAACAAATAGTCTCATTATTTATCCCAGATGTCTCGCATGATTTTATCTCCACAACACGATATATGCAGCCTGATAAGACTAGATCACATATAAGTATTCTGCAAAATTCTTTCATGCACAAGGAGTTGCAGCCCACTGTCACAACAAAACAAATAGAATGGAGACGTATGCAGTCAGCATTTCAATTTTATTTGTTAGAGCTCATGTAAGGGACACTACCCTACTTTGAGGTCCTTGCCACTAGCTGTCCAGGTTCGTTTTGTGAAATGGATATTAACCTTCTATAGCTGCTGATGGCAAAAATTGGAGTGGCAATTCAAAATTCTTGATGATGCAACCTCATTTGTCTCCTTCACTACTCAAGTGGATATATGCCCTAGTTGCATCGCAATAGGGTTCTTTCACACTGTAAGGAACCACCGTTTTAGTTTAAGGGAAAATACTTTGGCACCTCACGCATGTAGGTCATGGTAAAACATCTGGTGGAAACCAAGCTACAGTGTCAATTCCATGCCACCTATGATAGATTTTTTTCTCGAAAAATAGATTCCTTGGCAGGGTGATGTTCTGTATGCACCTCTTTCAGCGTCAGTTTACCGTTACTACTTTACTAAGGTACAATAACTGGACATTTACCACACCACAAGTACATGATCATAAACACATGCGCAAATTTTGACAATAAAATATTGGGAAATCACTATGGCATTAATTTGTAATGACTATATGTAAAAAAAAATTCTCTTTTTTTTTTTCCGATTGTACAGTTTATATGATATTGTTAGCAAATTATTTGTCATCACCAGATTCTTGTTTTTTAATCAGATCATGTTGCTATTTGGTAGGGAATGCACTTGGAACATGCGGATAACAGTGGGGGTAACAATGGTGGGGTAGTTGTTTGGACAAATGCCATGTCGTCCTTTGTACTTCAATTCTTGGCTAACCTAGTGGCTGGTGGAACTAGGCCCTCTCATGTTTTCAAGCAAGTTCATCTTAAAAGTTGTGCTCGGGCTTTGAGTGATCATTACAGGGTTCAAGTGAATGCCGCACAGATTTCTAACCATCTTAGGAAGTGGAAGAAAATATGGGCAAAGGTTAACATACTGAAGAGTTTAAGTGGCGCTCTTTGGGATGATAATACTTGCACCATTGTCCTTGATCTTGAGCATTACGCAGCTCACGTTAAGGTACGATTGTGGTGAGATTAAAGTTTATGGTTTTTTCCTGGTTGTGGTGAGATTGTTGCGTATAAACATCTTATGTAATTCTTGGCAGGACCACCATCATGATGCTGACTTCTTGAACACTCCAATTAAGTACTATCGTGAGATGGCGACAATCTTTGTCAAGGGTACGACTTCCTCTAGGCCTGCGAAGAGTAGCAGTGGGCCTCTTGCTAGGTACGTGACTGAGAATGGAATCGAAAATGAAAACATGGATGGAGACAGTGACCTTATTGCTAAATGTGTTGAAGAGGCCGCAGTATCTTTTAGCAACTCTGATGAAGGGAACGGTGGTGATTCCTCTGGCAGTTTACCACCGCCACCAAAGAAGGCCAAGGTAAAAAATGATGAAAGCATGCTATGTAGGATGACCCGCGTTCTGGACCGCCTTGCAGAAGCTATAGAGAAGTGCAGTGGGAAAGACACCGATGTCCCCCAAGATCTTTGGGGTAACATGAAGGATCTCCCTGGATTTGAACAGGAACATCTCGCCCACTACTATGCTTATATGTGTGAGAATCCCGCAGTTGCTAGAGCATTCTACAACCTTAGCATGTCCCCCAAAATGGTTTGGGTTACTAGGTACATCAAGAACCACCTCTCGCCCTAGTAGTACCTACTACTCTTACTAAGAGTGGGTTGTGGCTATACTTCTTTGTGTAGTTTCTATAAGAACCAAAACATAGAACTGCGGCTGACGCTAGAAAATGTCATGGTTTATTATGATAGTTTGAGTTGGAGGATGTCACATGCTGAATGCCTTGCTAACTGCTAGATAAGGCTGGCATGGTAGGATGAGCCAGGAAGGTGCAGTAATTTTGATTTGATGTTTTAACTGTTGGTGTTCTCAGCTCACCTCCTCATTGTTACCATATTATTGGAGTGCTTGCTGGGTAGTATGGTCAAGCTCTTACGTGTACTAATGACGACTTATTGGTTGCATGTGATGATGTACATTCTTAAGTCAGCTTTGCACTCAGAATTAATAGAGAGCAAAGATATGCTCCATATTTTAAGAAAGGAGAGTTTGACCTTGCCAGCGCTAAATTTTTTTTTTACAGAAAAGATCACGGATCCAATCTCAACAGCAACTAAATAATGGTAATCAATTTTCAGCAGATGTTTCTAGTGCTGGCCTTACTCCGTACTTGTTAAGCTTCAGATTCGGCTGGTGTTTTCTTACAAGTTTTTGTATGTGTGTGAGAAGCTTGCAAAATTATCGAACAATAGAGTACTTGTGCCTTTTAATGATACACGTTGTAGGCTACGAACCTTCGCCGTCAGTACCCCTTGGTACTACGGAAGACCAATCTGTGGCTGTGTGCAGCGGCTGATCCAGCAATTTATCTCTCAAAATCCGAACCATGTTTAGACCTGAGACCTCTCACTTGGAGATGGGGAAAACAGACGCCGCGTAGAGATCGTGATGATAAAGCAACCTGCGAATGTTTGACTTGATCACTTGATGGACAACAACGACATGACTTATTTGTTTGTCAGTCTTATGTCATCACCACTAATATAAAAAGGGAGAGACATGGGTGATCCAAACAATCGTGGCACAAGAATGATCAAACGGTTATCAGCTAATAGGACTGACCACGGAACGTAGCACGACCACACCGCGCTAATCAATCACCACCAAAAAAAAAATCCCCACCCCTGCTGCCTTTTTTTCACGATCCCATCATGCGCTCCACGCCTCCCTGCCTCATCGCCGCCGCCGTCGCCGCCGACCTCCCACCACGCCGCACGAGCCTGGCCGCCAAGCCTGCTAGGCGCTGCCGCCGTACACGCGAGCCCGCCTCCGCTCTGCACCCGCTGGCGCTTACGGCCGGGGATCAGGAGGAGGATGAGGAGACGCCCCAGCGGCGTGCTCGCGAACGGTCGCGCACGACGAGGCGCCCCCAGGAGGCAGCGAGCGGACGTGCAACAATTCTTTGATTGTTCACTACGTTGACTGAGTCGCGGCTGTGACATCCCTGCACCCGCCGGCCGCAAGTAGCTCAACGTCTTCCCCACAGTTCGACGACATGGTACGTGTTCCCGCCGCACAGCAACACCGCATCCGTGCCCACGGATTGGACGCCGAAAATTCAAGGTCAATTGCAGAAATATTGGTTTTCTGAATTTTGTGTGCAGCATTGTTCTGCTAGCTTAGCTCAATTTGTGTCATTATATGAACGTCCAAGTTATTGCTTGTACTGAAGGTGTGGTACTGAATGTATATCAGTCTGCAAGAGTGTGGTACTGCTTGTAAACTTTGAGATAGGAATACGCTCAGTGTTTTCTGTTTGTAGACATATATTCCTGATAATTTCTTCTGTAGAGGTTAAAAGAGATCTGTGTTGTTTTATTCTCTTCCATTGATGTAAAGCCTTTTGCAGAGAGACATTGTTCGTAAGACAGGTTGCATTTAATATCTTGATGATAATTTATGTTGCATTTAACTTGATAAACACAACATAAAATAAATCAGCATTCTAATTTCCAAACTGTTGTTATCTAATCAATTGCTCCTGCAATTTTGTAGGCTGTGGAAACTGCTCTTTCTTCATAGTATGTAAGACAGGTACACTTCCAGCCTTAAGCTGGAACATGTTCGTACTTTATGCATAATAAGTGTACATAATATCTCTCTATGTATTTCCATATCGATAAAGCATATTGATTAATCTAAACCCTGCAATTTTTTCTATCACCATTCTGGTTGTTCTTGCTTGGTAGAATTTGTGTTACTTTAATTAACTTACGTTCTCATTTGTTATAAAATGGACTGCTGTCTACCTGAACAACAATTTTGATGACAAAATGCAGAAGCTGAAAAGAACGAATGTGTAGACCACATTCAGGTGATAGTCCAGTGCATGGGATGATAGACCTTCAAAGTTACATATATAGGTGATTATTTCCAAGCTTTATATGATCATGCAGTTGTGTTAATACAGAAAGGCTTGCCTATGTGGATCACCATGCTCTTCTCCTTCTCTCATTTCTTTATCCTGATACAGTATTAAATTTGAAAGGAGGAAATGGATGGTTCTTAATTTTAAAACACATGTCTCGGAATGACAACAACCACTTGCATGAGATTGGACATGGCCCTTAACTTTGTTTGGTTTTCTGTTTGAGAAGGGAATATGTTGAAGACCAAATATTTATTTTGATGGTTTAGTTTGTTTTCATTGTAGCCAAGGAAGTAGCACTAATTCTTTCACCTGATTAATTGGTATGTTTTATGTTGTCACAGTCGTAGTCCAAAGTGTAGCACAAAATATGTCTTCTAAAAGAGGAACATGGGCAGTTTATCTTCCAAAGTCTGAGGAACAGGGGCACTCTACATGTTAGTGTTGAAACCATGGTTGCACACATTTAGAAGCTGCATTTCTTTGTTGAATCTTCTGACCGGGGTATGGATAATGCTTTTCTGCAACATTCATGTGAGTTCACCAGATAACGCGAAGAGGAAGCGCAACTTTTACTGGTTTCTTTCTATATGTCCTTATTTTACTTCTTGTGGTTACGATCAGCTATTTCCTTTTCATCTCATATGCAGGCATCGAGGGAACTATAGCAAATGTGGACTTCTAGGTTTGTTCAACATTTTTGGAGCACGTGTCCATGACATGGCCTTTTTGAGACCTCTTATTATCTGATCTCATGTTGTGATATTCAAATCCTGCGCTGATCAGGAATAACAGTAGCACTAGCTTCTCTTTTCCTAGTGATCTGTTTGCTTGCTTAATTGAATGATGTGCACGGGTGAACTATTGCTGTTAGCGGTTTCTGTTTGATTGAACAATAGCAGAAGCTTATAATCCGTAAGCTTGTTGCGTGGGCTTCCCATATTTATTTGTGAAAGTTCATTTGGATTATATATTAAGCTTACATATTTGTTTTTACTTTCTCGATCAGGATCACAACGAGACTCCCCGCTCTCCAACGTCGACATTTTGGCCGTTTGCCGACATTTTCCTCAATATTCCTTAATACCTGCATTTTTCAATCCATTGTTTAGCAAGTCTGTTATCACAGACATTTTGTATTAGGATCACGGGGTCTCCAAGAATTTATGTTTACAAGTAAAGAGAAAATAGTGAGTACACAGAGAAACAAGAAGAGCCACACACAGAGTGATGATTGATGTATAGTAGTGTATTCAATTTTGACTTTTACCTAAATGTTGTCGCAGTATATTGTAGAATAATTCTGCTAAAATGGGAAATAAACAATGGCAACTATTACACCTGAATGTTATGGACACATTTTTTTAATAATGTACAAAATATTAACCAGCAAAAGTTGACAATCAGCCCTTCTAGATGAAGATATTGTGCAAATAAATGATTGTTTAGTTGGCTTAAGGATTATTCGTTGCACGTGCAATATTACTATCATACACAATACATCAGAAAGCTATTATAAATTTCCGTCCAAATTCTTCTGGCTAACCTTACAAGATAACATAGTTGTCATTAAACCCCGATTCTTCGCCTGCAATTGAACGGAAGTTCAGCTCTGCACTAGTACATTATTATCACAGGTCAAGGTCTTTTTGGCGCCTGTCATCGAATCCCCGACGTTCTCTCGTTCACACCGTTGGACAGCACCGTGTACGTACGGCATACATCCTCCCTGATGGCCGTCAACAGCAGCTGCGTCAATCACATTTCTCCTGCAAATTCTAAACTCCAATCCTTCAAGACACAACCTGCATTCTTCTCTACCCATGGTTGCACAATCAACTCGCAAGCCATGACCGTTCACAACATCATCAGGCGTCCGATCCTGCAGCTAGCTTATGCCGCCATTGTCATGCTCTGCAGCAGCACCTGCAGCTGCCTGCAGTTCACATACCCCAGCTTCGACACATCCAACACGGCCGATTTCAGCTTCACCCCGGACTCGTCGATCTCAAACGGCTCCCTGCACATCACCCCCAACGCCGGCAACATGACCCACAGGTCGGGGAGAGTGATCTACGCGAAGGAGACCCTCAGCTGTGGAACCGCCAGCGCACGGCGCTCACCTCCTTCAGGACAGAGTTCACGCTCAACATCCTCCCGCAGCCCAACGCGCCGGGGAAGGCATGGCCTTCATCCTCACCAACAACCCGGCGCTGCCCAGCGACAGCAGCGGGCAGTGGCTCGGGGTGTCCAACAACGCCACGGAAGGCGCGGCGGCGAACCGGATCGTGGCGCTGGAGTTCGACACGCGGCGCAGCTCCGAGGCCGACGTGGACGGCAACCACATCGGGATCAACTACAACGGCGTCCGGTCCGTATCGCAGTACCCGCTCAACAACCTCTCCATCGTCCTCTCCAGCGGCTCCGACGTGCGGGTCACTCTCGACTACGACGGCGCGGTGAAGGTGCTGGCCGTGATGGCGGTGCAGGAGGGGCGGGTTTGCAGCTGGGGTGGGCCTGTCGATCTCTCGCGGTATCTGCTGGATGACATCTCTCTGGGTTTCGCGGCTTCAACCGGCGAGTTCGCCGAGCTGAACCAGGTCAGGTCTTGGAATTTCAGCACGTACGGGGATGAGATCGCCGGCAAGAAAGGGAGGTTGCGTCTGTTTCTCGCCGTCCTGGTTCCGCTCGCCGTCGCCGTGCTGATCATGGCGTTGCTCGTGTGGAGAAGGCTGACGCGGCGGACGAGGCTGGCCTACCGCAACCTCGAGAAGATGATCGACGCGCACGGTCCCGTCAGGTTTAAGCTCCGGGAGCTGAGGAACGCGACGGCGGACTTCAGCGACGGCCGTAAGCTCGGCAGAGGCGGCTCCGGCACCGTTTACCTCGGGTACCTGAGGAGGATGGGCATGGAGGTGGCCGTGAAGCGGGTGGCCACTAATGTCAACTCTAATAGAGGGGAGAAGGAGTTCGTTGCGGAGGTGAACACAATCAGCAAGCTCTCGCATCGCAACCTCGTGAAGCTCATCGGCTGGTGCCACAAGAAGGGGGAGCTGCTGTTGGTGTACGAGTACTTCCCCATGGGCAGCCTCGACAAGCTCCTCTACGCCAGAGCCAGGACCACTTCAACTTCGTCGATGTCGATGTCGGCGTCGACGGACACCCCAGAGCTTACCTGGGAGCGGCGGTACAAGATCATCCGCGGCGTGGCGTCGGCGCTGGACTACCTGCACCACGGGAGCAGCAAGCGGATCCTGCATAGGGACGTCAAGGCCAGCAACGTGATGCTCGACGAGGAGTACAACGCGCGTCTGGGGGACTTCGGCCTGGCCCGAGTCATCCAGCACGACGGGGTCACGCACCACTCCACGCAGACCGTGGCGGGGACGCGCGCCTACATGGCGTACGAGAGCTTCTTCACCGGCCGCGCCAGCCTCGACACGGACGTGTACGCGTTCGGGGTCTTCGTCATGGAGGTGGTCAGCGGGAGGAGCCCCAGCAGCGCCGTGCTGTACCACGACGACGACGACGACGACGAGGAGTACGTGAGCGGCGGGCGAGGGCGACACGGTGTGCCGCCGATGCACATCGTGGACTGGACGTGGATGCTCTATGGCGAGGGGAAGGCGCTGCATGCCGCCGATCCGTCGCTCACCGGCCAGTTCGAGCAGGCGCAAGTGGACTGCGCCGTGAGGCTGGCGCTGGCGTGCTGCCACCCGAACCCGAGGGAGAGGCCGTCCATGAGGATGGCTGTGCAGGTGCTGGTCGACGGTGCCCCGGCGCCGGAGCCCCCGTTGAATAAGCCTGCGTTCGTTTGGCCTCCGGGCGGCAATCGGCAGGAGATGGAGCTGCCGGACGTCGGGTTGCTGTTCACGGGAGGGACGGGGCAGCACGCAGCTACTGTTCCATGAGCTGTTCCATCTCAGGGAGGTGAGAACAGGGGAAAAGTTTGGTTGGGGCAGCTCTCTCGTTCTGCTGCTGTTGCAGTAGAGTTGAATTTGGAGACACATGTACTCCCTCCGTTTTTTAATATAAAATGTTTTAGGTGTTGCACACATGTTGTCTACATACACACTAAAGTAAGTGAACATACACACTAAAACATGTCTAGATACATTTGTGTACATATGCATGTGAACAAATGCTAAAACACCTTATATTAAAAAACGGAGGGAGTAGGATCGATGTGTTTTCTGTAGTTGTTTTAGCTGATCAGGATCAAATTGTAAAGTGATGATTCTTTGTATTTATTCCAAAAAAAATGGGTCTAGTTGTTGTTGTTGTTGTTGTAGCAAACTAGTTTGCTTCCTCCATTTCTATTTAGAAGAACCGCCTAGTTTTACGCTTACAGAAGTTTAAACATAACCAAAGTTAAGATTCTCTCTACAAAAGGTAAGAACAAATATAAAGGGTAAAGAGATTTTTCCCTACCTCGAAATTCTGTACATAACCTCACCAAACCTAAAAAAAGAACAAATATAAGAGGAAAAAAAGGCCGTGTCCCACGCGCCCTGATATTCGACAAACTGATTTAGCACCCTAGCACTCATGTCTGACCGCCAGTGCCCTGATATCGCTGTGTCCCGTGCTTATCGCACGCCTCGCCGCTATTACCGCATCGAGCATCCGCAGTCTTGGCCAAGATCTACCAGGTCGCTAATCCGCACCACCTCAGACCCCGCTGTACATAACCACCAGTCATATCCGACCGATGCCGAGTTCCACATATCTATCCGAACCCTGAGCTCTACTCCGAACAACGTGCTTCTAGCATTCCCGCTGAAATAAACTTCGACTCTCTGTGCACTTATATCGTAGCCCCTCCATAAGCCAGTGCTAGATTAGGCGGCGCCTAGGCAGCGCTTAAGCCCGCTTAGGCACTAGGCGATGGACAAACGCCTCTCCTAGGGCATAAGCGGAACTCTAGGCAGCACAACTAAGAAATTGTCTTCTCTACCAAGAAATCATACCATATTGCACTTACAAATCAGATGGACCATAATCCTAAAGGAATATGCCCAGAGACAATAATAAAGTGGTTATTATCACATTCTATGTTTATGATAAATGTTTATTTCTCATGCTAGAATTTATTAATACATGTGTGACTAATAAACAAGTAAGAGTTCCTAGTAACGCCTCTCGTTTAACTAGCTCGTTTATTAACTGATCATGAACATAGGATGTTGTTAATAACGGGATCACAACATTAGGAGAATGATGTGATGAACATACACCCAAATTAGATATGGCAATACGATCAGTCATTAAGTTTACATTGTTATATCTTTCACATACGAAGTAAACCCTAATCCTTAAACCATGAGATCATGTCAATCACTAACACCGGAAGAGTGCTTTGATGAATCAAACGTCACACCGTAACAGGGTGACTATAGAGGTGGCGTTGGGTACTCTGAAAGTATTAGTTGAGGCTCATGGATCAAGAGTGGGATTTGTCCATCCAAATGACGAAGAGATATACTCTGGGCCCTCCGGTGATATCACATCGAACCGCTTGCAAGCACGTGACTAGGTCACAAGGATGTCATATCACGGAACGAGTAAAGAGTACTTGTTGGTAACGAGATCGAACTAGGTATAGTTGATACAAATGATCGGATCTCGGACAAGTAAAATATCGTGAGACAAAAGGAATTGGTTACGACGTTTATGGTTCACGCGATCACAAGATTCATCGTTGAATGTGTAGGAGTCATTACGGATCTCCAGATCCCGCTGTTGACTATTGATCGAAGAGGTGTCTCGATCATGTCTACATTATTCACGAACCGTAGGGTGACACACTTAAGGTTTGCCGACGCTATTGAGAGGATGCGGAATATTGGAGAAAAGTTTGGACAACACCGAAATTGTTTCGGATAATATTGAAATAGTTCAAGGGGGTAAGTGTTAATGTTTGTTGATTAAAAGAATCAACATATATTAAATCTCAAATAAAAGAATTTTTTTATTCATTTATGGGAGAAAAACTCTTGGGATTTATGAGTGGGGGTTTCTACCAAATTAAGAGGAAATTTCAAGTGAGTTAAAATGGAGTTACCACTCACGTTAAGAGGGATGAAATGGGATTTCTCCTTGGGCTGGTGTATCCCTAGGGGCTGCTGCCTCCCCTCTCCTATATATTGAGTGGTCTCTCATTTGCTCTTTCACTTGTCCACTTGTTCCTCTTCCCGTGCTGTTCCGCCGAAAAAGACATGGCTTAGGCGAAGCCCTGCAGAAATATTTTCTCCACCACCACCACCACGTAGAAGTGTTGTTGGACTTGTTGGAGATATGCCCTAGTGGCAATTAATAAAGATATTTTATTTGTCATATCTCAATTGTTCATAATATGTTTTGTACCATGCTATAACTGTATGAGCGGAAACATTAATGCACATGTGGTATGTAAACAACCAGGTCCCTAGTGGCCTCTTAACTAGTCCATTGGGCAACTGATGATCAAGGTTTCCTGATAATGGACATTTATGTCAATTGACAATGGAGTCATGTCATTAGGTGAATGACGTGATGGACACACACCCAAGATATATAGAAACGTAGTGTTCATACCTTTGACCGTGAGATCATATCTAATCACTACTTCTGGAAGGTGCTTTGATTGCATCAAACGTCATGTCTTATTTAGCGTGACAATAAAGGTGTCCCTTTCGGGTATCTGAAGGAAGTGGGAGAGGCGAGTGATCAAGAGCGGAATTTGATAATCCACATTGCAGGATAGATACTCTGGGCCCACTCGGTGAGATTACATCAATGAGCTTGCAAACATGTGACTAGGTCACGAGGATGTAATATCACAGACGAGTAAAGATAGAATTGTCAAGTGACGAGATCAAGCTCGGTAATCGTGATACCGGAGAACGAGTCTTGGACAATCTAAGTATCGTCAGGCAAAAGGTTGAAACTGGACGTCTAAGGTTCAAACGATAAAAAGATATTCGTGGACGCACATGGACTGTCACGGTTATCCAGCCACCGTTGATAGTCATTGATCGGAGAACGTGTCTCGATCATGTCTGGAGTGATCCCGAACCATAGGGTGGCACACTTAAGGGTAGACGACAGTTTTATAAAGATTGAATATTAGGAGAAACTTCAGGAGAACACCAGAAGTGTTCCAGGACATGTCCGATGATGATTGGAGGGCAACGGAATAAGTTTGGAGCTCAAATAAATTAAATAATGTGTATTTAATATTTATTAGTGTAATTAATGATTAAATATATTTTTATTTTATTTCGAATTTTAAAGTCATTTTCACCTAGATGGGCCTTAGAGGCCCATTAGGGAAAAACCCCAAAGGAAAAAGGAAAAAAAGAGAGGGGAGGGGCCAGCCGGCCTGGCTGGGCTGAATGGGGCCCACCAGGGCTGGCGGCTGCCCTTGGCCGGCGCAGCCATGTGGGGTTTAGTCCCACATGGCTAAGCCATCGAGGGTGGCAGCCCTCTCCTGCTTTAAATAGGGGTGCACCCTTGCCTGGAAATTCATCCCTTCTTCTCCTTCTCTCCTACCTTGAGCGTGGTTCCGTTTTTGGAGCTACGTACGAGGAGAGAAGTTTCTCCATCATACCCACACCGCCGTGCTGCTGGGTCCAAGTCTTCGCTTCCGCTGCTTCGCTGGATCTGGAGCTCGGAGGTCGTCGTCAACTCCGTACGTGTGTAGAGCTACGAGGTGCTACACATGTGGCACTGGAAGTACGTCTTCTTCCACTACACGACCTTGAGGTCGGCGTTGTCGGCTTCATCAACAACGCTTGTGCGGGAGCGTAATCCCCGCTTTCGGTCTACAAGGGTATGTACATCGATCTCCTCTGTTACGGTATATCTACATAGAAATAGATCTTGGCTAGTTTATGGTTATCGTTGCTGTTTTCTGCCTATGATTCCCTTCAGTGGTATCAGAGCTGATCTATGCGTAGATATAGCTGTGCGGTTTTCTTAGAAATCATGTTTATGAGGGATCGTTCTAATAGTTGTTACCCTCTCGCGTGCACTTGCTTTTGCTGTCGGCATTGAGTTGATGAAGCGGCCCGGACCGATTTTAGTATGCTTACGCGAAACTGGTTCCACACCTGACATACGGCTTGTACCGTATTTTGATTGGCGGGTGTCTGTCTCTCTCTCAATAGATGGCCTTTGCATTTTCAATGGAGGGCCCGAAAGGGATAAAAAACATACAACTATCGATCGTTGTTGTGGTTGTAGGTTCGTAGGTATAAAGCGGTTATATTTACGAAAGCCCTAGAAGCCACGTAAAATATGTAAAAGATAAAGTAGAAAGCGTCTAACTTTATTTTGCAGGGGCAATGTGATATGGTCGAGGTAAGTTTAGTAAATTGTTTATAAACTGTGGGCGCGAAGGAGACCATCGGTGCAAGACCATATCATGTCGCATTACATTACATTTTTGATGTTATGTTATTGTGTGCATCTTATATTGTGTATATATATGTTTATATATTAGTTACACGGCGGTAGTAATATAAGATGATCTCTCCTAAAATACCATATAGTGTTCTCCCTTTAGCGTACACCACCGAAAATTCTCCGATACGAGGCAGACCGTGACGATCGGGTGTCAGACGTATCTGCGTTCGCATAACGTGGGTGTAAGCCACGTTGCACAAGCAATATGCTAGAGGTTATTTTGGTGAGCCTAGCATGTACAGACATGGCCTCGGAACACAGTGACCGAAAGGTTAAGCACGAGTCACATAGTTGTTGTGATCGACATAGCAATGTCCACTTTTGAAGTTATGCTATCTGTCGTGACGATCGGGGTAGTATAATGGATTAGGATTGTGTAATCACTAAAACGATGCGGGGGATGTTCGTTTTGAGTGGGAGTTCTGGTAGTTTTATTTTACTAAAACTTGAACCCATATTTTTATTATGAACAAAGTCTTATGTTTTTTGCAAATTCCATTGTAGATGTCTCGCCCCACCTTTAACCTAGGCCTGTTCCTTGAGAAAGAAAAGCTTAAGTCCAATGGGTCAAACTTCATGTCCTGGTTC
This sequence comes from Poa pratensis, assembly GCA_947311845.1. Classification (NCBI taxonomy): domain Eukaryota; kingdom Viridiplantae; phylum Streptophyta; class Magnoliopsida; order Poales; family Poaceae; genus Poa; species Poa pratensis. The sequence goes on along the minus strand of CAMZMU010000050.1, from coordinate 21,643,887 downwards.
CGCAACCCGAGGATCCTCCTCACTCCCCACAAGGTGGCCTACGTCATTGAGGCCGCCATAGATGTCAAGCCTGCAGACGATGCTTCTGAGGACGGCAAGAAAGTATATGCGTCCAAGATGGACGATTCCTCCTTTGTCCAGAGTGGCATGCTCTACGCCATGGAAGCCGACCTGTAGAAGCGCTTTGAGAAGATGAGTGCTTTTGAGATAATTTCTGATCTCAAAGCTGTCTTTGCGCCGCAGGCCAAGGCTGAGAGGTATGAAGCTTCTGAGCTCTTCTTCTCAGCCAAGATGGAAGAGCATAGCAGTGTGAGCGAGCACGTGGTCAAAATGTCTGGCTACGTTCAACGCCTGAATGCTCTGGAATGCAAGATTCCTGATGAGCTGGCAATTGATAGGGTACTGCAATCGTTGCCCCTAGCTTTAAAGGCTTCGTCATGAACTATAACATGCATGGCATGGCTAAGTCCCTGTCTGAGGTGTTCGTGATGCTCAAGACTGCTGAGGTGGAAATCAAGAAGGAGCACACGCTGTTGATGGTCAACAAGACCGTCGATTTTAAGAAATCTGACGGCAAGGGAAGGAAGAACTGAAAGCCCAAGAAGGATGGCAAACATGTTGCCAAATCCAAGGCCAACAAACCTGGTCCCAAACCTGGCGTGGAATGCTTCTACTGCAAGGGAGATGGTCACTGAAAGCGCAACTGCCCCAAGTACCTGGAAGACAAGAAGGCCGGCAAGATTGTCGGAAGAGAGAAAGGTATATTTGATATACATGTTATAGATGTTTACCTTACTAGCGCTCGGAGTAATGCATGGGTATTTGATACCGGTTCTGTTGCTCATATTTGTAACTCTCAGGTGGAGTTGCGGAATAAACGGCGCATGGCGAAGGACGAGGTGACGATGCGCGTCGGCAATGGATCAAAAGTTGACGTGGTGGCTGTCGGCACACTCCCTCTACATCTACCATCGGGATTAGTTTTGGTTTTGAATAAATGTTATTTTGTACCAGCTTTGAGTGTAAACATTATCAGTGGATCTTGCTTGTTGCAAGATGGATATTCGTTCAATTCAGTATCAAATGGTTGTACTATTTCGATGAATGATATCTTTTATGTTAATGCTATGAGAGTAATGGTTTATTCTTGTTGAATCTCGATAGTAGTACTCACATCCATAACGTAGATGTCAAGAGGATTAGACTTAGTAATGATACCGCCATGTATATGTGGCATTACCGTCTCGGTCATATTGGTATAAAGCGCATGAAGAAACTCCATTCTGATGGACTTTTGGAGTCACTGGATTTCGGATCTCTTGACACTTGCGAACCATGCCTTATGGGCAAAATGACCAAGACACCGTTCAATGGATTTATGGAACGGGCGTCGGACTTATTGGGAGTTATACATACAGATGTGTGCGGTCCAATGAGCATGTCAACACGCAATGGTTATCGTTATTTTGTAACCTTCACTGATGATTTGAGTAGATACGGGTATATCTATTTAATGACACACAAGTCTGAAACTTTTGAAAAGTTCAAGGAATTTCAGAGTGAGGTTGAAAATCAACTCAACAAGAAAATCAAGCACCTTCAATCCGATCGTGGTGGTGAATATTTGAGTTTTGAGTTTGGCACACATCTGAGGCCTGTGGCATCGTACCACAGCTTACGCCTGCTGGAACACCGCAACACAACGGTGTGTCCGAGTGACGTAATCGTACTTTATTAGATAGCGTGCGGTCTATGATGTCTCTTACCGACTTGCCCGTATCGTTTTGGGGTATGCGTTTGAAACAGCCGCATTCATTTTAAATAGGGCTCCATCCAAATCCGTAGCAACGACACCGTATGAGATATGGCATGGCAAGAAACCTAAGTTGTCGTTCCTGAAGGTTTGGGGTTGTGAGGCGTACGTTAAGAAACTACAGCCCGACAAACTCGAACCGAAATCGGAGAAGGTCGTCTTTGTAGGATATCCCGGGAAACCATAGGATATACCTTCTACAATCAAGCCGAGGGCAAAACGTTTGTCATGAAGAACGGCACCTTTCTCGAGAAAGAGTTTCTCGCTAAAGGAGTAAGTGGGAGGAAAATAACCTCGACGAGATAGTTGATCCTGAACTCGAAATACCGAGTGGCGCAATGGAAACTGTTCCTGAACCGTCTTCCATAACAGATGGAGTGCGAGCAAATGTCGAGGAAGCTATTTTACCTCGTAGGTCTGGAAGAACCCGTGCCCCTCCTGAGTGGTACGACAATCTTGTTTGCACCATCATGTTAATTGAACAAGACGAACCTACAAGTTACAAAGAGGCGATGGATGGACCCGAGTCCGAGAAATGGCTTAAGGCCATGAAATCCAAAATAGGATCCATGTATGACAACAAAGTATGGACTTTGATGGAGATTCCCGAAGGGCGCAAGGCCGTCGAGAATAAATAGATCTTTAAGAAAAAGACTGATGCTGACGGTAACGTGACCGTATATAAAGCTCGACTTGTCGCAAAAGGTTTCCGACAAATTCATGGAATTGACTACGATGAAACGTTTTCACCGGTAGCGATGCTTAAGTCTATTGGGTTTTGCTAGCAGCAGCTGCATATCATGATTATGAGATATGGCAGATGGATGTCAAAACAGCGTTCCTAAATGGGAACATTGAGGAAGAGTTGTATATGGTACAACCGGAAGGTTTTGTCGATCCAGAGAATGCTGGCAAAGTATGCAAGCTTCAGTGTTCCATTTATGGACTGAAGCAAAGCATCTCGGAGCTGGAATCTTCGCTTTGACGAGGTGATCAAAGGTTTTGAATTTGTCCAAAATGCGGAAGAGACCTGCATTTATAAGAAAATGAGTGGGAGCTCAGTTCATTCCTAGTTCTATATGTGGATGATATATTACTGATTGGGGATAGTGTGGAACTTCTAAATAGCGTGAAGGAATATTTAAACAGTAAATTTTCGATGAAGGACTTAGGAGATGCCGCATACGTATTAGGCATTAAAATCTATCGTGATAGATCAAGGCGCCTATTAGCGTTAAGTCAAAGTACTTACCTTGATAAGATATTGAAGAAGTTCGATATGCATAAGGCAAAGAAAGGTTATTTGCCGGTTGTCAAGGGTAAAACATTGAGCTAGGCTCAGTGTCCAGTGACGGCTCATGATAAGGCTGCCGTGTATGGCACTCGCTATGCTTCAGCCATAGGATCGTTCATGTATGCCATGTTAAGTACTCGACCCGATGTAGCATTGGCTCTTAGTTTGACGAGCCAATTCCAAAGTAATCTTGGCAAGGATCATTGGACAGTTGTTAAGAACATTCTGAAATATCTTAATCGGATCAAGGAAATGTTTCTGGTTTATGGAGGCTGTGAAGGAGAACTTGGCATAACAGGTTACGTTGATGCAAGTTTTTGCACAGATCCAGATGACTCGAAATCTCAAACAGGATATGTGTTTACGGTGAACGGAGGCGCTGTGAGCTGGAGAAGTGGGAAGCAACCCATAGTAGCCCAATCTACAATGGAATCAGAGTATATTGCTGCTGCGGATGCCGCAAATGAAGCTGTTTGGCTGAGGAAGTTCGTCATCGAGCTCGGAGTGTTCCCAAGCGCGCAAGACCCTGCGAACCTCTACTGCGACAACACAGGTGTCATTGCCAACATGAAGGAACCAAGGTCTCACTCAACCGCCAAACATATTCTCCGATGCTTCCATGTGATAAGACAATATGACAAGGAAGGCGATGTAAAGATTTGCAAAATACATACGGACCTGAATGTTGCAGATCCGCTGACGAAACCTCTTCCACGAGACAAGCATGATAAACACCAAGATGCTATAGGTGTTAGGCTTTTACCAAGTTGTAAACTAGATTAAATTGTACTATAGTGCAAGTGGAAGACTGTTGGAGATATACCCTAGAGGCAATTAATACAGATATTTTATTTGTCATATCTCAATTGTTCATATGTTTTGTACCATGCTAAAACTGTATTAAGCGGAAACATTAATGCACGTGTGGTATGTAAACAACCAGGTCCCTAGTAGCCTCTTAACTAGTCCATTGGGCAACCGATGATCAACGTTTCCTGATCATGGACATTTATGTCAATTGACAATGGAGTCATGTCATTAGGTGAATGACGTGATGGACACACACCCAGGATATATAGAAACGTAGTGTTCATACCTTTGGCCGTGAGATCATATCTAATCGCTGCTTCTGGAAGGTGCTTTGATTGCATCAAACGTCATGTCTTATTTAGCGCGACAATAAAAGTGTCCCTTTCGGGTATCCGAAGAAAGTGGGAGAGGCGAGTGATCAAGAGCGGAATTTTCCAATCCACATAGCAGGATAGATACTCTGGGCCCACTCGGTGAGATTACATCAATGAGCTTGCAAGCATGTGACTAGGTCACGAGGATGTAATATCACAGACGAGTAAAGATAGAATTGTCAAGTGATGAGATCAAGCTCGGTAATCATGATACCAGAGAACGAGTCTCGGACAATCTAAGTATCGTCAGGCTAAATGTTGAAACTGGACGTTTAAGGTTCAAACGATAAAAAGACATTCGTGGACGCACAGGGACTGTCACGGTTATCCAGCCACCGTTGATAGTCATTGATCGAAGAACGTGTCTCGATCATGTCTGGAGTGATCCCGAACCGTAGGGTGGCACACTTAAGGGTAGACGACAGTTTTATAAAGATTGGATATTAGGAGAAATTTCAGGAGAACACCGGAAGTGTTTCGGGACATGTCCGATGATGATCGGAGGGCAACGGAATAAGTTTCGGAGCTCAAATAAATTAAATAATATGTATTTAATATTAATTAGTGTAATTAATGATTAAATATATTTTTATTTTATTTTGAATTTTAAAGGCATTTTCAACTAGATGGGCCTTAGAGGCCCATTAGGGAAAAACCCCAAAGGAAAAAAGGAAAAAAAGAGAGGGGAGGGGCCAGTCGGCCTGGCTAGGCTGAATGGGGCCCACCAGGGCCGGCGGCTGCCCTTGGCCGGCGCAGCCATGTGGGTTTAGTCCCACATGGCTAACCCACCGAGGGTGGCAGCCCTCTTCCTCCTTTAAATAGGGGTGCACCCTTGCGTGGAAATTCATCCCTTCTTCTCCTTCTCTCCCACCTTGAGCGTGGTTACGTTTCTGGAGCTACGTACGAGGAGAGAAGTTTCTTCACCATACGCACACCGCCGTGCTGTTGGGTCCAAGTCTTCGCTGCTTCGCTGGATCTGTAGCTCGGAACTCGTCGTCAACTCCGTACGTGTGTAGAGCTACGAGGTGCTACACGGGTGGCACTGGAAGTACGTCTTCTTCCACTACATGACCTTGAGGTCGGCGTCGTCGGCTTCATCAACAATGCTTGTGCAGGAGCGTAATCCCCGCTTTCGTCTACAAGGGTTTGTACATCGATCTCCTCCGTTACGGTATATCTACATAGAAATAGATCTTAGCTAGTTTATGGTTATCGTTGCTAGGATTTTTTTTGTTTTCTGCCTACGATTCCCTTCAGGACATCCCGGTGGATCCTCTACTTCCGTTGCCCCGCTGGAACGAGGGAACAGAGGTCGTGTTACGTGTGACCGAGTACGGAAGTGCTGCCCGTTGCAGCGTTCATCTTCGCGATCTTGAGATCGGCAAGTGATCGACTACACCGTTGATACGTCTCAAACGTATCTATAATTTTTTATGTTCCATGCTTGTTTTATACCTAATGCTACATGTTTTATATACACTTCATAGCATTTTTATGCATTTTCTGGGACTAACCTATTAACAATATGCCACAGTGCCAGTTCCTGTTTTCTGATATTTTTCGGTTTCAGAAAAGCTAGTCGGGAAATATTCTCAGAATTGGACGAAAATCAACGGACATCAGATTTTCACCGACACGTACACGGAGTCCAAAGGGTGCACGGAGAGGTGACCCAGGGCCGCCACGCCATACTAGGGCGCGGCCCCCATGCCTGGCGCGCCCAGGTATGGCATGGCGCCCTCGGCTGCCTCCCGACGCCGCCGTTTCGCCCATTTATTCCTTCCGTCCCGAAAACCCTAAACACCCAAGCAATTATCCACAAAAAGTTCCGTCGCCGCCGCCGTCGCAAACCCTAGTTCGGGAGGGTTCTGCAGGAGGGGAGATCATCACCGGAGGGCTCTACATCGCCATGCCTGCCTCCGGAGTGATGCGTGAGTAGTTCATCCTTGAACTACGGGTCTATAGCAGTAGCTAGATGGTTGTCTCTCCACTTTGTGCTATCAAGTTTAGATCTTGTGAGCTGCCTATCATGATCAAGATCATCTTATTGTAATGCTACATGTTGTGTTTGCTGGGATCCGATGAATAGTGATACTATGATCAAGTTGTTTATCAATCTATATACATGTGTTATTTATGATCTTGCATGCTCTTCGTTACTAGTAGATGCTCTGGCCAAGTAGATGCTTGTAACTCCAAGAGGGAGTATTTATGCTAGATAGTGGGTTCATGCCTCCTGTAACCTGGGCTCGAATGACAGAAACGACTAAGGTTGTGGATGTGCTGTTTCCACTAGGGAGAACACAATGATGATATGTCTACGTGTCATTTGCATGGTTTACATTACACACTTTGCTTAATGCAGTTATCCGTTGCTTGCAACTTAATACCAACGGGGGACATGGATGTTAACCTGGCGGTGGATTATTAGTCATAGATTAGCTGGATAGCGGTCTATGTATTATGATGTAATGCCCAAATAAATTCTACAGTAAACTATCTTGTCATGTACTGCATTGTTGTGCCCTTACTATTTGTCAATTGCCCAGCTGTAATTTGTTTACCGAACATGCTTATTATCTTTTATGGAGAGACACCACTAGTGAATTGTGGACCCCGGTCCATTCTTTTACACTGATAAAAACACCAACTGCAATCATCTGTTCTCTGTTATTTTCTGTATTTATTACTATTCTCCACACCGTACGTTTAATCCTTTGTTTTCAGCAAGCTAGGAAGACTGACAATCTTCCTGTTTCGTTGGGGAAAAGTAGTTTTATTACATTGTGTGCAGGTCCATGTCAACAACCACATTTTCTAGTGCTGCGCCGTGCCATATTTATGGTGCTGTTGACACCTTCTGAAGCTCTTTTGATTCCTACTGGTTCGATAACCTTGATAGAATTACAAGGGAAAATTGCTGCTGCACTACATCATACCTTCTGATGACCCACAAGTATAGGGGATCGCAACAGTCTTCGAGGGAAGTAAAACCCAAATTTATTGATTCGACACAAGGGGAGCCAAAGAATATTTATAAGCCTTGACAGATGATTTGTCAGTTCAGCTGCACCTGGAAGTAGACTTGCTCGACACAGTTTATCAGTAGCAACAGTTTTATGACAGTAGCAGTAGTGAAATAATAGCAGCAGTAAAATAAAGACAGCAGTAATAATTGCAGTAGACAGCAGGATTAAAATACTGTAGGCATAGGGATGGATGAACGGGCGCTGCATGGATGAGATAATTCATGAAATAGTCATACATAGGGCAATTGCAGATAAATAATAATAAGGTATCCAAGTAATAATCAATCATAAGCATGTGTTCCGTATTTAGTCGTACGTGCTCGCAATGAGAAACTTGCACAACATCTTTTGTCCTACCAGCCCGTTTGCAGCGGGGCCTCAAGGGAAACTACTGGTAATTAAGGTGCTCCTTTTAATAAAGCACCGGAGCAAAGCATTAACACTCCGTGAACACATGTGATCCTCACGTCGCAACCATCCCCTCCGGTTATCCCAATTTCTGTCACTTTGGGGCCTCGGGTTCCGGACAGTGACGTGTGTATACAACTTATAGATATGATCCAAAACAATAATTATTCTCATGATTCAATAACATGTTCAGATCTGAGATCATGGCACTCGGGCCCTAAGTGACAAGCATTAAGCATAATAAGTTGCAACAATGACATAAAGTACTACCGATGGATACTAGGCACCAAGCCCTAACAAATCTCACAACTATTACATGAATGATCTCATCCAATCCCTACCATCCCCTCAGCCTACAGCGGGGGAATTACTCACACATGGATGGGGGAGTCATGGATGGTCGATGGAGAGGTGGCGGTGATGATGATGGCGATGATCTCCTCCAATTCCCCGTCCCGGCAGGGTGCCAGAACGGAGTTTCTGATCCCCGAAATAGGGTTTTCGATGGCGGCGGAGCTCTGGAAGGTTTCTGGAAAAAGCGTCGATCCCCCGAAGTTTTTAGGTCAGAGGCTTTAAGTAGTCCGAAGGGGAGCGCTGGGGGCCACACAGGGGGGCCACACCACCCCTGGGCGCGGCAAGGGCCCACCCGCGCCCTGGGTGCGTGTGGTGCCCCTGTGCACCCTCCTCGCTTCGTCTTCTGGCTCCGTGGGTCTTCTGGAAAAATAGAATTTCTGGAATTTTTCTGGAATTTTCCTAAAACTTTGACTTTCTGCACAAAAACGAGACACCAAGGCAATTCTGCTGAAAACAGCGTTAGTCCGTGTTAGTTGCATTCAAATCACACAAATTAGAGGAAGAACAATAGCAAAAGTGTTCGGAAAAGTGGATACGTTTTGGACGTATCAACTCCCCCCAAGCTTAGCTTATTGCTTGTCCTCAAGCAATTCAGTTAACAACTGAGTGCGATAAAAGAAACTTTTACGAACACATTTGCTTCATATGATGTATACATGCCTACTATATGATCAATTACTTAGACAATTCATAATAGGAACCATGCAAATAATGACACCTAGTAGTTATGCAAATCATGAAAAGATACCAAAGTACTAAGAATGAATAACATAGCATATATCTATCCACAAGAATTGCAATGTTCGTAAAAAGATATGACAAAGTGGTATCTCGCTTGCCTTTGTTTGAAGGGCAAAACATAAATGCCAAGGCACCTCTGAAGTTCAAGTGAAGACTAGATATAAAAATATCAAAGATAAGAGTATCATAGTTATACCTCAATTAATCGTATCCTGGGACAAGCACATTACACTAAGAACGACAGTTATGCTCTCGAAGAGGTGCTCAAAGAAAGGATGGTGACTCAACATAAAAATAAAAGATTGGCCCTTCGCAGAGGGAAGCAGGGATTAACACGTGCTAGAGCTTTTTATTTTAAAAACAGAGGTAAAAATGTTTTGAGAGGTGTTTGTTAATTGTCAACGAATGGTAGCGGGTGAGAACAGTATTCTACCTGTCAAACGGACTTTTAAGAGCGGCTCCCATGAAGGACGTTATTTCTACCAGCAAGGCAGATCATCCCTCTTTCTCTTTGGTTTACACACATTCAGGTATTTCACTGTTTGTCATTGCTTACTGATGAATCAGGGCAAAAGTGTGAAGAGAATTAATTGGTTAAAGTTGTAATTAATTGGGACTGGGCACCCCGTTGCCAGCTCTTTTTGCAAGTTATTGGATAAGCGGATGTATATGCCACTAGTCCAGGTGTAAAAGTCCATTTGACAAATAGAATAAAGAATAACCACACTAATTCCTCATGAGCTAGTAAACATTGACACAAAAAGGGAAATATTTTGAAAGTTTTAAAGGTAGCACATGCAAATTTACTTGGAATGGCTTGAAATACCATGCATAGGAGTTTTTTGGTGGACTCTTTGGGATAACTTGGTTTAAAGGATTTGGATGCACGAGCAGCATTCCCGCTCAGTACAAGTGAAGGCTAGCAATAGACTGGGAAGCGACAACCACGAGAGCGATAACGGTCATAATCATGCTTGCGACAAAATAAAATTAACGGAGGCATAAAAATGATACTAAAACTCTGAGGCAAAATAGATCATCAAGGCTTAATTGACTTTATTTTTCAGTCATAACATGTGTGAGCATGTGCCAAGTCGAATCAAGTGAATTATTCAGAGGAGGATACCAGCCTGCCATACCGTTTTACGAATAGAACAATGCATGTAAATATCTATATGACATGTTATTCGCTATTAGCAATTTGGTACTGGTCATAAGAAGACATAAACTACTAAGTAATCATTAAATAACATAACCACTACCATGATAGCTAAGCATGTTCACATGAGTAGGCATATTTACAAAAATGAAAAACAAATAGAGTTCATACCAGCCTTTTACCACATCCGAATTGTCGTAAGTCGTCATTATTGCTTTTCACTTGTGTGGCTTGAATGATGTGAAATGATAACCAAGTCCAAGTGGAACCACGGAAATTTTTCGAACTCCTGAAACAACTATACAAAACGGCAGAAGAACAACAAATATTTTTGGGTTTTCGAATTTAAAGCAAGCATAGAAAGAAACAAGCAAACAAAGCAAAATCTTTTTGGATTTTTGAATAACAAGCCAAAACGAAAAATAAAGTAAACTAGCACTACAAATTCAAAAGCAAGAGAAATAAAGGAAATATTTTTGGTCTTTTGGTGTTTTGCGAAAATGAAATGGACACAAGAAACAAAAGAAAAGAAACAAACTAAAACATGGATATACAAAGTACCGACATGATATGAATATGATAAAATGAGTGAACTTGTCGGCATACCTCCCCCCAAGCTTAGGCTTTTGGCCTAAGTGGGAGACTAATCATCCACATGGCCCAGAACTCCATCCAGGTGGATCATACCTAGCGTGATCATAATCAGGATCCTGGTATGAGGAGCTCGTCGTGTCAAAGGGCTGAATGAAGTCCTCCTCAGGACCTCCTCCCTCACTATCCGCATGAAGGCCATGCTCCTCCATATATGCATCCAGGTCTCCCTCCGAGAATGACCATCCTTGCCTGACATCAAGGTTAAACAAAAGAGGCGCAGGCAAACAGACTATGCGTTCATAGGTTTTAGTTCTCCACCTGGTCTTCTTAACAAAAACTAATTCATAAGATAGATTATCAATGGTGGACCAGCGGGAAATAAATTGGTGGCTAATCATAGAGTTAAGATCAAGTCTTTCAATGGGGAGCTGAATATCAAAGTGATGTGGTCCTAAACCATGCATGGCTAATAATCGAGAAGCAATGAGACCTCCACAAACCCCTCCTTTTTCACGGTTAGTGGAGAGACGAAATGCAATCATAGCTCCCAAGTTATAAGTTCTATCACGTTTTAAGGCAGCAGAAAGAAAAGCCAAGTCATAAACAGATAATTTACTTGCATTCTTCCTAGCTAAAACACATTTGCCAAGGTAGTGGGCAAAATATCGAATAGATGGGAGTTGGATGTTTCGAATTTTACCATCCTCGGTTGTAAAATCTTTCCCTTGGCAAATCTCTGAGTAAAGGTCTTGCAAATGCTTTGGTTGACCTCGAATCCTCCCATGAGATCCCCAGTGTGGTACCTTAATAGCTGCACAAAAATCATGAAGGACAAATCTACAGCTTTATTGTAGATATTATAATGAACCATGGGAGTAGGCAAATTCCAACTAAATCTAAAACTTTGAACCACTGACATAGTCAGCTTTACATATTGATGTGGTTCATCTGCAACAAAGTATTCCAACCCTGCATTAGAGATTAGAGTGTTGAAATCTTGCAAGATTCCTGCAGCATTCATAAACTCATGGCATGGATAAATAGAGGGAAACACAGAGTCTTCACGGTTGACTCCCATGACCTCTGATACTTCCAATTCTTCATAGTTAAGTTGGTTTCCATCCATCTTCCTTTTCTGAAATTTTTAAACAAACCTCATAAAAATAATTTTGGAGTGGTTAAATCAAAGGAAACACTAGGGAGACTTACTAGGGGACTAAACATGCATCAAAACTAGTTAATCTAAACAAGAACAAGCATGCAAGCTCTAATAACATGTCACCTACAGTACCAAAATGCTAAAGATATAAGCAACTAAACAAAATTCTATTTGGATAATCGGAGGAGTCACATACCGGAGAGCAATTGATCCAAATTTCAGCAGCAAAGATGGGCTGAGCAAGTAGATCGAAAAATTTCGAGCAAGAGCAGCAAGAACACGAGTTTGAGCAATGGTGGTGTGTATGGTCGGGAGAGAGAAAGGAGTGGGGAGAGATGAGTGAGAGGAGGGCCAGGTGGACCCCACACCAGGGCAGGGCGCGGCCTGCCCTCCACCGCGCCGTGGGGGCGTGTGGTGGCCTGGTGGGTCCCCCTGGTCATCCTCTGGTACTCCCACGTTCCTCTTTAAAAACTAGGACTTACAGAATATTTTTCATAATTTTTTGAAAACTTTTATTTCTGACATTTTCTGGGTACTTTAAACAATGAAAACTAGACAAAATGAATTTACATAAAGACCAAGCATTACTTAACTTTGCAAATTACAGTAGCAAAACAGTAGGTAAAACAAAAGTGAGAAAGAAAAATATGTTGTTTAGCAATTTTATGCATGTAAAACATATTTGTTAACAAGGTTGATCAAGTCTTGCCACCAAATACATTTTATATGACATAAAAGAATTAAACCACATTGAACAATCATGTTACCTTAAATGGTATAGCTATAGATCCAATCATAATATATCGAAGTTCTTCATGAGATTCATATATAGGGCAATCAATACTTCCCACTTTGATACTTTTAATATTGGTAATTGTATTAACTCCAAATATTTTGTCCAGCTTCTTGGGAAAATAAACAGTATGCTCTTTGTCATTAACATGGAAAGTCACTTTCCCTTTGTTGCAATCAATAACAGCCCCTGCAGTATTAAGAAAAGGTCTTCCAAGAATAATAGACATATTATCATCTTCAGGCATTTCAAGCACAACAAAATCAGTTAATATCAAGCAATTATTAGTTACTTGAACAGGAACATCTTCACATATACCAACAGGAACAGCAGTAGATTTATCAGCCATTTGCAAAGATATATCAGTTGGTATCAATTTTTCCAAGTAAAGTCTCTTGTAAAGAGAAAAAGGCATAACACTCACCCCTGCACCTAAATCACATAAGGCAGTTCTAACATAGTTATTTTTGATTGAGCAAGGAATAGTTGGTATACCTGGATCTCCAAGCTTCTTTGGAACCTTACCATTGAAAGAATAATTAGCAAGCATGGTAGAAATCTCTTCATTAGGAATCTTTCTCTTGTTAGAGACAATATCTTTCATGTACTTTGAATAGGGAGGTAACTTAATAGCATCAGTCAAAGGAATTTGCAAAAACAAAGGTTTCATCCATTCACAAAATTTGTTATAATGTTCTTCTTCCTTAGATTTAAGTTTCTTAGTAGGAAAAGGCATTTGTTTTTGCACCCAAGGTTCTCTTTCATTACCATGTTTCTTAGCAAGAAAATCTTCTTTAGTGTACTTTTTGTTTTTAGAATGCTTTTCAGGTTCCTCTTCACTTTCCTCTTTATCAGAAGCATCATTCTTATCTTTATCATTAGCATGTTCATTACCACTCTCAGTTTCAGCATCAGAGATAGATATACTATTTGGATTATTAACATGCTCATTGTCTTTAATAGGTTCAGGAGATTCCTCAACATGTTTATGTTTCTTCTTCTTCTTTTTCTTAGAAGGGGTAGTAGTTTCATTAACTAGTTGAGAATCTTGCTCAATTCTTTTAGGATGTCCCTCAGGATATAAAGGATCCTGAGTGGAAGCACCACCTCTAGTTGCTATACCAAAAGCATGTTTATCATTTTCTCTAGAAGCATTACCTAACAAATCTTTTTGCACTTTAGTCAATTGCTCAATTTGAGTTTGAACCATATGAAAATGTTTAATGAGTATTTTAACATCATTAGAAGTTCTTTCCAAAACATCATGCAAATGATTAATGACATGAGAATTCTTTATGAAGCTATTTTCTATTCTCCAATTGAAATTGTTTTGCTTAACAATGAAATTATCAAACTCATCTAAGCATTGATCAGGAGGTTTAGAATAAGGGATATCTCTATCATCAAAGCGTTGGAGAGAGTGTACCTCAACTGTAGATGAGTGAGGAATTGGCTTACACAATTCTTCTATAGGTGGAAGATTTTTCACATCCTCAGATTTAATACCTTTCTCCTTAAGAGATTTCTTGGCTTCTCTCATTTCTTCATCATTCAATTCAATCACTCCTCTTTTCCTCGGCGTAGGTACCGGAGTTGGTTCAGGCAGGGTCCAATCATCATGATTTTGGCTTATCTTAGCCAATAATTCCTCGGCTTCATCTGGAGTTCTTTTCCTGAAAACACAACCAGCACAACTATCCAGGTATGTCCTAGATTCAACAGTTAGTCCATTATAAAATATATCAAGAAGTTCATTTTTAGCTATTTGATGTCCAGGCCGAGCTCTAAGTAAAGAACAAAACCTTGCCCAAGATTCAGGCATTTTCTCTCCCTCATTTTGCTTAAAGTTAAAGATTTTCTGTAAAGCAACATGTTGAGCACTAGCAGGAAAATATTTCTGAAAGAAAGCATTGACTAAACCCATCGGGCTCTCAATAGATCCAGGAGATAAATCATTAAACCAAGTTTTAGCTTCATCTTTCAATGAGAAAGGGAAAATTTTAGTAACAAAGTAACTGCGTTTCTTAATATCATCAGAAAACAAACTACTCAGAGTAGAGAGAGTGTTCATATGTTCTACAGCACTTTCATTTTCAGTTCCTCGAAAAGGTTCTTTCTCAGCAATAGTTATAAAAGACAAGTCCACAGAGAAATCATAATCTTTATCTTTTATATTTATGGGAGATGTAGCAAATTTAGCATCAGGAGAAAGTTTATAGTTGACAGCACGTCTTTGAAGAAGATTTTTAATAGCATTAACATCTTTAGAGGTATCACAATTCATGCATTCATCAATAAAGTCATCATCAAGTTCAACATAAGTTTCCTCAAGATCATCACTAGTAGTTTCTCTTGTTTCAGGTGAATAAGCAGGTGTAACAGGAGTTTCATTAGGTGTTTCAGTATTTTCAAGTTGTTTAGATTTAGCAATTGTAGCATCTAGAAAAGGACCTAGTGAACCTCTTTCATCAAGCACAGTAGAAGCATCATCAAATTCATCAGAAACATTCTCAGATTCAGCAGAAGTAGCAGCACGTGAAGCATGTGCATGTGGTGGTGTGACAAGTTGACTTATAACAGACGGTGAATCAAGAGCAGCAGAAGTGTTCAGAGTTGTACCTCTCCTTGTAGTGGATGGCAATATACGAACCTTATCATCACGAGGTTTACCCATGATGAATGAATTGCAGCGAGCAGTATGACTCCCTGGTGAGCTTATAAATAGAGCTATGCTCCCCGGCAACGGCGCCAGAAAATAGTCTTGATGACCCACAAGTATAGGGGATCGCAACAGTCTTCGAGGGAAGTAAAACCCAAATTTATTGATTCGACACAAGGGGAGCCAAAGAATATTTATAAGCCTTGACAGATGATTTGTCAGTTCAGCTGCACCTGGAAGTAGACTTGCTCGACACAGTTTATCAGTAGCAACAGTTTTATGACAGTAGCAGTAGTGAAATAATAGCAGCAGTAAAATAAAGACAGCAGTAATAATTGCAGTAGACAGCAGGATTAAAATACTGTAGGCATAGGGATGGATGAACGGGCGCTGCATGGATGAGATAATTCATGAAATAGTCATACATAGGGCAATTGCAGATAAATAATAATAAGGTATCCAAGTAATAATCAATCATAAGCATGTGTTCCGTATTTAGTCGTACGTGCTCGCAATGAGAAACTTGCACAACATCTTTTGTCCTACCAGCCCGTTTGCAGCGGGGCCTCAAGGGAAACTACTGGTAATTAAGGTGCTCCTTTTAATAAAGCACCGGAGCAAAGCATTAACACTCCGTGAACACATGTGATCCTCACGTCGCAACCATCCCCTCCGGTTATCCCAATTTCTGTCACTTTGGGGCCTCGGGTTCCGGACAGTGACGTGTGTATACAACTTATAGATATGATCCAAAACAATAATTATTCTCATGATTCAATAACATGTTCAGATCTGAGATCATGGCACTCGGGCCCTAAGTGACAAGCATTAAGCATAATAAGTTGCAACAATGACATAAAGTACTACCGATGGATACTAGGCACCAAGCCCTAACAAATCTCACAACTATTACATGAATGATCTCATCCAATCCCTACCATCCCCTCAGCCTACAGCGGGGAATTACTCACACATGGATGGGGGAGTCATGGATGGTCGATGGAGAGGTGGCGGTGATGATGATGGCGATGATCTCCTCCAATTCCCCGTCCCGGCAGGGTGCCAGAACGGAGTTTCTGATCCCCGAAATAGGGTTTTCGATGGCGGCGGAGCTCTGGAAGGTTTCTGGAAAAAGCGTCGATCCCCCGAAGTTTTTAGGTCAGAGGCTTTAAGTAGTCCGAAGGGGAGCGCTGGGGGCCACACAGGGGGGCCACACCACCCCTGGGCGCGGCAAGGGCCCACCCGCGCCCTGGGTGCGTGTGGTGCCCCTGTGCACCCTCCTCGCTTCGTCTTCTGGCTCCGTGGGTCTTCTGGAAAAATAGAATTTCTGGAATTTTCCTAAAACTTTGACTTTCTGCACAAAAACGAGACACCAAGGCAATTCTGCTGAAAACAGCGTTAGTCCGTGTTAGTTGCATTCAAATCACACAAATTAGAGGAAGAACAATAGCAAAAGTGTTCGGAAAAGTGGATACGTTTTGGACGTATCACCTTCCTCTTGGGGTCTCCCAACGAACGTGTGTTTTCACGTCATCAAGCACATTTTCTGGCGCCGTTGCCGGGGAATCAAGAAGCTACAGCAAGGGGAGTTTCACACTTCCAATCTCATTACTTTGTTTTTGTCTTGCTTAGTTTATTTTATTTTATCTTGTTTGCTTTTAAAAATCAAAAACACAAAAAAATTAAATTTCTGCATCTAGTTAAATTTTGAATTATTATTTGATGTCTTGTTTTAGTGTTGCTAAATGAGTAATCCTGAGAATACTAAGTTGTGTGACTTCACTAGCACAAACAACAATGATTTCATATGCACACCTATTGCTCCACCTGCTTCCAAAGCAGAGTTTTATGAAACAAAACCTGCACTGTTAAATCTTGTTATGAAGGAGCAATTTTCTGGTGTTAGTACTGATGCTGCTGCTGCTCACCTTAATTATTTTGTTGAACTGTGTGATATGCAAAAGTATAAAGAAGTAGAAGGTGACATTATAAAACTGAAACTTTTTCCCTTCTCTTTGAGAGGACGTGCTAAAGAATGGGTGCTATCTTTGCCTAGAAATAATATTGATTCTTGGACTAAGTGCAAAGATGCTTTTATTGGAAAATATTATCCTCCTGCTAAAATTATATTTTTGAGAAGTGGCATTATGATTTTTAAATAATTCGATAATGATCATGTTGCTCAAGCTTGGAAAAGAATGAAAGCAATGGTTAAGAACTGTCCCACTCATGGACTGACTACTTGGATGATCATCCAAACTTTTTATGCAGGATTAAATTTTTCTTCAAGGAATTTATTGGATTCAGCTGCTGGAGGGACCTTTATGTCCATCACTTTGGGTGCTGCAACAAAGCTTCTAGTTGATATGATGATAAATTATTCTGAATGGCACACCGAAAGGGCTCCAACTGGTAAGAATGTAAATTCTGTTGAAAAAAATCTCTTCCTTGAATGACAAAGTTGATGCTATAATGTCTATACTTTCAAATAATCAAGTACACTCGATTTAGGGGTGCGCCTTGGCGCACGACCCCCCAAACCCTGTTTTGACGACACGCCATACACGATGCTAATAATCAACAGGTATAAATAAATATATCCATATGTAAGACCGAAGACCAAATTAGGACAAAAAACAAACTGCGGCAACTGAAGATTTCAGGGTGCGCCTTGGCGCACGCTCCCCCGAGCCCTTTGTTAACGACATGCCATACACGACGGAAATAATTAACGGTTAAAAATAATAGCTGCCATGTGTAAGGTCGAGAAATAGATTAGACGTATATTATACAGACAACAACGTCGTGTAAGTAAATGGCATGCAAGCACCAAGGGAAAAATATAGGCAAAAACTTCAGAACATAAACAGCGCAGCAAACATTCTTCATCTGCTTCTGGCACTATGAGATATCTATGTTCTAAATCGACCGCTAAACCATTCACACCCAGACGGAGAAGGGTTAAGTTCATACTCCATAGCACAAAAGCAAAACTCCCTAATTCACAGGTACAGGTACATCCCATAGGTTCAAAATATATACTATATACACATCACATAAGACGATGGAGTTAGCCGTGGAGAGCACACCTAAACGACTCTTCCGTGCAGGTGTCGCTCTTGTAGATCGTCAACTTAAATCCAGTGGCAGTCAACTTGAAGATGACAGCGTCGTCTTCCTCGAGGTTATACCTGAACACAACCTTCGGCCAATTCCTTCCGAGCACCACCGCGTCGCCATGCGTGCTCACCTCCATCCACTCGTCACAGAACTTGCACGATGACACGGGTATGCAACACGGTAACGGGGTCAGGAGCCAGCCCATTAAAACCGCGTGGAATGACCTAGGGATAATCAACATGTGAATGTTATTCTAGTCGATCTGTATGTAGAACCGGTGCGGCATCGGTTCTCTAGCCTTGTGACCAATCGTCTGTTCATGAGCATGGACACGCGCAGCCTGCGCCACGGCTTCCTCAGACCTTCCGAAGAGCACCGACGGCAGAACACAACAACTGATTGGGATACCGAAGAGCACACTCCCGGCGTTCAACACCTTAAACAGAAACAAAATACAATTACACCTCAGGTTTTAGGGTAATCACCGCAATAACTGCAAATACTACACTTGCAACAACCTTTCACACAGCTGAAACAAACAACAACTCTAGCCAAATACAACAACACTAATTCAACATCCAAAAGGCAAGAACCGAAGAACAGCGGAATAAAATACACTTACAGAGAATGCCGGAGACGCAACAGGTGGCATCGGCGTGAACGAAGAAGACCCTGGGTCGACACGACGGGGATAGGAAAATAACCAAGTGGCGGCGCCGGCAGGGGCTCCATCAAAACTGACTGCTCCTCCGCAGAAGCCTCCGAGGAAGCCCCATCCACCGTTCTAACCGAAGCCGATGTATCCGCCGTTGCCGACGTCGATGTCGACGGCGGCATCGGAACCACCGCTAAAGTTCCGGGACGACGAAAGCAAGCGGGGGAAGGTGACTGATACGTCTCAAACGTATCTATAATTTTTGATGTTCCATGCATATTTTATATCAATTGCTACATGTTTTATATACACTTTATATCATTTTTATACATTTTCTGGGACTAACCTATTAACAAGATGCCACAGTGCCAGTTCCTATTTTTTGCTGTTTTTGTATTCCAGAAAAGCTAGTCTGGAAATATTCTCGAAATTGGACGAAAATTTACGGAGGCCCCTATTTTACCAGAAGACTCCATGGGCCAGAAGGACAAGTCTGGGGGAGGCCCGAGGGCCCTACACGTGGGCTCGGCGCGGCCAGGAATCTTCCGACGCCCTAGGGTGGTGTCGCCGCCTCGGTCACCTCCTCGCGACGCCCTTTGGACTATATATTGCCCCTGACCTAAAACTCACGAAACAATTGACGATTTCCCCAGAAAAGTTCCAGAGCGCCGCCGCCATCCGAAACCAAGTTTCGGGGGTCAGAAGTTCCTGTTCTGGCACCCTGCCGGGACGGGGATCGACCCCCGGAGCCTTCTCCATCGACGCCACCGCCTCCATCATGCTCCGTGAGTAGTTCCCCCATGGACTACGGGTTCTAGCTGTAGCTAGTTGGTACTCTCTCTCCCATGTACTTCAATGCAATGATCTCATGAGCTGCCTTACATGATTGAGATCCATATGATGTAATCGGTGTTGTGTTTGTTCGGATCCGATGAATATTGAATACTATGTCAAGTTGATTATCAATCTATCTTATATGTTATTTATGATCTTGCATGCTCTCCGGTACTTGTGGTTACCTTGATCAAGTAGTTGCATGTATCTCCAAGAGGGAGTATTTATGCTAGATAGTGGGTTCATGCCTCCATTTCATCTGGGACAGTGACAGAAAGTTCTAAGGTTGTGGATGTGCTGTTGCCACTAGGGGTAACCCAACGATGCTATGTCCACGGGCATATGTGTTTGTTTACATTACGCACTTTACTTAATGCAATTATCCGTTGCTTGCAACTTAATACCAACAGGGGACTCGGATGACAACCCGGCGGTGGATTATTAGTCATAGATGCTGTTGGATAACGGTCTATGTATCTTGTCGTAATGCCCAATTAAATATCATAGTATTCATCATGTCATATATATGCATTGTCATGCGCTCAATATTCTGTCAATTGCCCAATTGTAATTTGTTCACCCAACACTTGTTATTGGAGAGTTACCACTAGTGTAGATAGCTGGGAACCCCGGTCCATCTGTCATCATCATTGCTTTCCCGTCAACTCCACGCAAGCAACTATTTTCTGGTGCCATTGCTTCTGTGTTACTGCTACTGTTGCTCTCATATTACTGCTGCTTTCACATCACGTTTGTTACTAGTGCTTTCTCAGGTGTGGTGGAATTGACAACTCCGCTACTAAGGCTTATAAGTATTCTTTGTCTCCCCTTGTGTCGAATCAATAAATTTGGGTTTTACTTCCCTCGAAGACTGTTGCGATGCCCTATACTTGTGGGTTATCAAGACTATTTTCTGGCGCCGTTGCCGGGGAGCATAGCTCTACTCATAAGTTCACCTGGGGAGTACACTCTACCTCTCTCTCTGTTTTTATTTTATTTTGTTTTGTCTAGTTTACTTTTGTCTAGTTTTATTTTGCTTAGTTTATTTCTGTTTAGTTGTGTTTTGTTTAGTTTACTTTTGTTTAGTTTATTTTTGTCTAGTTTTATTTTTCTTATATACCCAAAAATCCATAAAAATTTAAAAACCGAAAATCTAAAAAAAACTGTTGCTATGGAAGAACATGCTGGAACCTCTATGTTTATGGAAGCTAAAGAATTATATATAAAGTATAGAGAATCAAGAGAGGGTAAAATCATGAGAGGCATGTTAAAAAAGTTAAATCAAATTGCTGAAATTTTGCTGGAACGCCATGATATAAATTGTTGCTCTGAACAAGATACTAAACATCTTAAATTCCAATGTGGCTTTAGTGAAGAAGTTTTAATTATGAACTATCATTGGAATAACTATATTCATTTGGGAGCTGAACAAGTAGAACAATTTGTTACATTTGTGGCAGCTGTTGAAATAGATTCCTTCATGGCTAAAAATTATGAAACGTGTGTTGCTTGTAATAAACTTAAAGATACGGTCTCTTTTATTCTTGATTATTGCCTAGAAAATTTCAGCAATAATGGTTATATCATTGATTATAAAGAGAGACTCATTAATGCACAAGAATGCACTCACAATTTGCAGGAACCTGTAGAAGAAGAAACTACTGTTGAAGCTGAAAGCTCATTGGATGAAAAAGAGGAGGAGAGTGATGAACAAAAGGAGGAAGAATGGAGTAGCTACCCATGCCTACCTTCTAATGAGAGTAACTCTTTATCTCTTACACTATTTGATTGCCCTCCATGCTTACCAAAGGAGGATGAATGTTATGTTCCTGTGGATTCTCTTGAAAAATTCCCTATGAGTAAAACTTGTGGAAATGATTATGCTACTGATATTTATGATAATCCATGCTATTTTGATAAATCTTATGATAATCCTTTATTTGTGCCTAATTTCGAAATGCATGGTAATGAGAAAGTTTGCTTAGAAAATGTTTATGATAAAGCTCTAGATGATGGTCCTATATTGGTTGATAATATTAATTGTACTACTAATGAAAATGGGATTGGAGAGGTCTTGATTTTATCTAGGAGTCCCATACCTCTTGAGAATGATCAATCATCTTGTTATAAAATTGTTAAAAGTGGGTTTGAAAGTTTTAATCCCACTATTTTTGAGCTTGATAAGAATTATGTGTTTTAGATCATGAAAGGCATGCTTTATGTGATAGTTATATTGTTGAGTTTGTTCATGATGCTACTGAAAATTATTATGAGAGAGGAAAATATGGTTGTAGAAATTTTCATGGTACTAAAACACCTCTCATGTTGAAAATTCTGAAGTTATTTTCGTTTTATCTTCCTATGCTTGTCACTTTGTTCTTCATGAATTTATTTGTGTACAAGATTCCTATGCACAGGAAGTGGGTTAGACTTAAATGTGTTTCGAATTTGCTTCTTGATGCTCCTTTTGTTTCATTTTCTATTTTTATGTGAGCATCATTAAAACTATCAAGCCTAGCTAAAAGGCATTAAAGAAAAGCTCTTATGGGAGGCAACCCATTTTATTTTTTGCAATTTTTCTTTTATTGAGTCAAGGTGCTTGTTTACTTCTGTAGCAACTCCTTTGTATCTTTACTTTCTTGCATTGTTGTGCCAAGAGTAGTATCTAATGATAAGATGTTGTTAAAATTTTGATTGCTGCGCAGGAACAGATTTCTGCTGTTCACTGTACGAAATTCCTAAAATCACCAGATTATGAATTAAATCTGAAATTTTTTGTGCGTAATCCTGATATATGTATGCATCTTTCGTTAGTTCAATGTTTTTCGATTTGAGTCCCGTAAGTGCTCGAACAAATTCATCTTTACTGGCTGTTCTGTTTTGACAGATTCTGTCTCTGTTTTTTGCATTGTCTCTTGTGGGCTTTAAGCAAGGTTCTCTAGACGTGGAGGGCTGTAGCTAATGTTTTATTGAGTTCTTGCAATGTGTCACAACAGAACCAGTGGATTAAAGTTTTTGAGTACTAACCCCTCTAATGAGAATTACGTTGAGTTTGGTGTGGCGGAAGTTTTCAAGTGTCAAGAGGGAAGAGTGATATAATAGGATAAAGAAGAGTGAAGAGCTCAAGCTTGGGGAGGCTCCCATGGATCTCCCCAGCATATTTCAAGAAGACTCAAGCGTCTAAGCTTGGGGATGCCCAAGGCATCCCCTTCTTCATCGGCAAAATTATCAGGTCATCTCTAGTGAAACTATATTTTAATTCTTTCACATCATATGTGCTTTTCTTGGAGCGTCTGTGTGCTTTTATTTTCAGTATTGTACTTTTATTTTCAATAAGCTTGACTGGACCCTAGCATTCTTGATTGGGAGAGAGACACGCTCCGCTTTTTCATGAGAATACTCCTATTCTTCACTTATATTTGTTGAGTATTCATTTTCGCTGTTCAGCTTTTAGCTCTTGTTTTCATGTATCTCTTGTCAGAGCTATTAGCTTTCTTTTGTAGAAAGTACTCTCTTGCTTCACTTATATTTGTTTGGAGAGTTGATTAAATAAATTGATTGGTGTTTGGTTGGTTCAGAAAATGTTGCATGTGGTAATTGGTATAAGGAAAAACTTGCTTAATCTTGTAGATCACTAATTTGGATAACTTGATGCTTGTCAATTGTTTTGAGTTAACAAGTAGATCATGATTAAATTGTGCATCACTGAGTTAAGCCTATTAGTGAAGAACTACCGTAAAGCTTGTTGAAAATTTGGTTTGCATCGGTGGTATCTCTAAGGTCTAGATATTTTCTAATAACAGGGTTTGGTTAACAAGGAAGACGGTATGAAGTCTTATAACGTTTGCAATATGTTTGTCATATAAAACTTGGTGTACGGGTTGATATTCTTGTTTGCTTACATAAACCTTGCTAGCCTAAACTCTGTACTGAGAGGGAATGCTTCTCGTGCATCCAAATCCTTGAGCCAAAATCCATGCCATTTGTGTCCACCATAACTACCTATATGTGGTATTTCCTTGCCACTCCAAGTAAATTTTTCATGTGCTACCTTTAAATTATTCAAAATGTTATTATTCCCTTTTTGTGTCAATGTTTACTAGCTCATGAGGAATTAGTGTGGTTATTCTTTATTCTATTTGTCAAATGGACTTTTACACCTGGACTAGTGGCATATACATCCGCTTATCCTAATTTAAAAAGAGCTGGCAACGGGGTGCCCAGTCCCAATTAATTACAACTTTAACCAATTAATTCTCTTCACACTTTTGCCCTGATTCATCAGTAAGCAATGACAAACAGTGAAATATGCATGTGTGTAAACCAAAGAGAAAGAGGGATGATCTGCCTTGCTGGTAGAAATAACGTCCTTCATGGGAGCCGCTCTTAAAAGTCCGTTTGACAGGTAGAATACTGTTCTCACCCGCTACCATTCGTTGACAATTAACAAACACCTCTCAAAAATAGATACTCCTCCATGGTATGTGATTGATGGAAGGCACCCGAGGATTCGGTTAGCCATGGCTTGTGTTAGCAAGGTTGGGAGGAGTATCAAATATTTTATGCAATCTCTATATGCTTTCAAAAACCTAAAAGCTCTAGCACATGACTTAATCCCTGCTTCCCTCTGCGAAGGGCCTTTCTTTTACTTTTATGTTGAGTCAGTTTTCCTATTCTTTCTGTCTTCCACAAGCAAACACTAGTGTCAACTTTGTTACAACATGCGTTATATGCAACGTATTGGACTTGTTATACTACTTTGTGTTGACGATATCCATGAGATAAATATGTTGAAAGTTGAAGCAAATGCTGAAACTTAATTCTTCCTTTGTGTTGATTAAATACCTTTTATTAGAAACTATTGCTTTATGAGTTAACACTTATGCAAAACTGTTTGATGCTTGTCTCGAAAGTACTATTCATGAAAACGTTTAGCTTGTGTGATTCATTGTTTACTCATTATCTATTTGGTAGCAAATTATAGACCATTGACTTGGATCACTTCATTCATTTACATGTGCCTTGCAATATTATATGATCAAGATTATGATGGTAGCATGTCACCTCAAAAATTATTTTGTTTTTATCGTTTACCTACTCGAGGACGAGTAGGAACTAAGCTTGGGGATGCTGATACGTCTCAAACGTATCTATAATTTTTGATGTTCCATGCTTGTTTTATATCAATTGCTACATGTTTTATATACACTTTATATCATTTTATACATTTTCTGGGACTAACCTATTAACAAGATGCCACAGTGCCAGTTCCTGTTTTCTGCTGTTTTTGTATTCCAGAAAAGCTAGTCTGGAAATATTCTCGGAATTGGAAATAACGGTCTATGTATCTTGTCGTAATGCCCAATTAAATATCATAGTAGTCATCATGTCATATATATGCATTGTCATGCGCTCAATATTCTGTCAATTGCCCAACTGTAATTTGTTCACCCAACACTTGTTATTGGAGAGTTACCACTAGTGTAGATAGCTGGGAACCCCGGTCCATCTGTCATCATCATTGCTTTCCCGTCAACTCCACGCAAGCAACTATTTTCTGGTGCCATTGCTTCTGTGTTACTGCTACTGTTGTTCTCATATTACTGCTGCTTTCACATCACGTTTGTTACTAGTGCTTTCTCAGGTGTGGTGGAATTGACAACTCCGCTGCTAAGCCTTATAAGTATTCTTTGTCTCCCCTTGTGTCGAATCAATAAATTTGGGTTTTACTTCCCTCGAAAACTGTTGCGATCCCCTATACTTGTGGGTTATCAGTGACCTGAACATCCGCGACAAATCCTCCGTACTTGGCTCATGACCGGAATCATTTGCGACGCATCGGTCACGCGTCACTAAAACACCGGAACGACAGGTAGCATGGTTCGTTGGTGAAGGAGCGCGGCCAAGGGGACCAAAGAGGAGCAGAGAAAATGAGGAACGGGGTTTCTGGGCGGTGAGGGGACCGGGAGAAAAGACATCACCGAGGCGTTAAATGGGCAACCCACGTACAGCTGCCGGCTTTACAAAACAGAATGATCCGGCACGATCGAACGGTGCGGAGCGCTGGAGAGACCCATATCGAACGGCTAGAAATCGGAAATCGCCGCAACGCGCCCAAAGGGTCTCACCGCTGACATTGAAATCCAGTAATTCAAGATCAACAAATAAATTAAGATAAACATTCAATTTAAAATAGAAAGCAAACCGGTGGGTAATAAATCAGTTAATGAAAATTAGTCAGAGCAAAAGCATTAATATATATAAAGGAAAAAATATGGTCAACTATATAATCATCCATGCCTTTAAACAAACGTCTAAAAAAACGTGCCAAGAAACCATCTGGTCTGACTGATGGGATTAGACACAGACCCTTGCCGTGCCCAACTCGAGAAGGAACCCCGAGCAACATAACAACTCGATTTTCGAGAGGATGCATAATTAAATACGCTTAGATGACCAAACACATCGCGATTCGTACCTCTTTCAAGCACTGTTTTCTCTGGCTTTACCGTCCTAACCGTAAACACATGGATCCAAAGAAGGCCGACAGAAAAAAAATCCATTGGGATGGCGCTGGTGCTCCGATGTCATCCTGGCTCAGCTGCCACTGGCCGTAGTTGACCCGCGGTAGATCTCGTGACCGAAGCTCGAGAACTCGGCGTCGTCGTTATACGCCATTTGGAAGAAAGGGGAGGAGAAGGACGCTAGAGCGAATGCAAAGGGAATAACGGTCGTCTACAACCGGAGCGCCGTCACTATCGATAACGGTGACGCATCGACACGACAACACGGCTGTGCGCGAAATTGATGCCTCTAAAGTTGGGAAAACAGGCGAGATCATTATTCAACTTGATAGGCCGCTCTGTCTCATGAGCCCCCAAAACCGGAAGTCAGAGAGTGACCTTATTACAGAGTCGCAAGATATTACTATATCATAGATTTAGGGGTGCGCCTTGGCGCACGACCCCCGAGCCATGTTTTAACGACACGCCAGACACGATGCTAATAATCAACGGGTATAAATAGTTATATCCATTTGTAAAGTCGAGGAGAAAAGAAGACAAATAATAAACAGATAACAGATTCATGTAACAAAACCCGTACCTTTAAAAAAAAGAGTATAACCTCACAGACGCAAAACCCTTTAAAACCCCTAAACCCTAAGAACCGAGCAAACACAGAAAACACACAATATTTTTCTGTCGGTTTAAACGTGGGAAGAAACGTTCGAATGCATTGGAACCATCGAAGTTGAGAACACGTGGTAAAAACTAAACCGTCGCACGTCATACATTGAGTGGGGAGGGTAAACTCCTCGGTCTCAACGCATGCAGAAGAGATGGGACGTAGTGGTCGTAGGGGCGAGCATGCTTACTAGGGAGTGACAGACGGATAGCTTTTATAAGCCAAACATTCAAGATTCATCAGTACCGGCTTTCTTTTTACGTGGATATAATAAATTATAAAAGCTATCCGTCAAAGATTCATGAAGCTGACACGCACACTGTACGTGCAAACAAACACCCAACACAAACGCATGATACATACCAACAATCACTAAGCCGGCACCGATACCGTACGACGCCTCCCTGCATGTGAATCGGTTGGACTGACATAGACGGTGAAACAACATAGCGCTCGACAACGTGCTAATGCGGTACACGTACCAAACGTCAACGCAGCCGGTTTTCTTATTACATGTCTAGGTGTAGCAGGACGATGATTAGTTTCTTCTTCACGAAGTCACGACCCACTTAGGCTTGGTCATTTTTCTTGGAAAGTAGAACAGATTATATTTAAACTCGATCAATGCATAGTCTTCCTTTTCGGATTGGTGTCCTATATGTTCAGGCCAATAAAGTCCAACAGGGAGCCGGCAGCGTCCACCAACCAGGATAACTAAGCACATAAATGACAGGAAATGCCATCGTGCAAAAACCCAACAGGGAGCCGACTACGTGGATGTCGACGCGTCCTTCCCCGTCACCTAGTCAGCCGACTCCACGCGTTGGGTGCTAGAGGCACGACAAAAGGGGCAAAACACGTGACCTGGAACCACAGGCCGACGAGCCCGACTCCAGGGAGCGGCGAGAAAGGATGATACGAAACGGTGGATATAGAATATTTTATCTTTAAACTTAGTAAACATATCTTAAACCCTTTTCGGGTTGCTGACCTTTATATTCGAGACGCCATGCGACCGTTTTTACACGTTCATATCGGTCATGTCCTCCTGTCACACGGGTTATCAACTTCACACTTGCGGTGGCGGATCTCCTCTGTTGATAAGCCCTGGCGGATGAGAAGGGGGAGAAGAAACAGATTCACGACAAAGGGAGCACAATACAGACACTGGCCGGCTTAATAAGAGGTCACCGCACACAAAGATACGTGCCGGCCAGCTTACCTCAAACGAAGCTCGTGAAGCCGACCTGCACACGGTACACACAAAGATATCGGCACGAACCAGCAAAAATCAACACAATCCTTTAGCCTCCCATGAAAAAAGAGTTGGTCCGACAACCCGGCCACAGAAAATATGCACACTAAAACAGGGGGAACTCAACGAAGAAGCCGACTCGAGCATAACACGGTGAACATCCTGTTAAACGAATCAATCAGTACACAGAGAAATGAAATCTAAACGCATATAACCATAGACAAGAAGCACTGGCCAGTTCATGCCGACTCCCGGGACTCGGCCAGTACCAACATTTTATGAGAACAATGACGTATAGACAAACATTCAGTCCAGCCACCTCCCAGGATTCGGCCAGTACCACATCTTCTCCGAGCAGCAAGAGGAGAAGGTCATTCCCGCTGACTCTCGGGACTCGGCCAGTTCCAACATTTTATGAGAACAAAGAAGTACAGACAACATTTATATGTACTTAACACATAGTAAAAAATTCATCGATCCGACAAAGCAACACAAAAACAGAATATGTACCTGTGGTCACTAAGCCCACACATGTACCGAATGATAAGTGCATGTAGAACCCGACCCTGCCGACTCCTGGTTCCGTCTTAGCGTTGGTACTGGCCGAGTCCCGGGAGTCGGCTGGAATGACCTCCCCCGTTTCACTGCTCCGCGATCGTCGACTCTAAGATATGTCGACTCTAGGGGTCGGCCTGTTCGCACCGTGCATTAAAGACGGAACGTCTGTGTTTCTATTGAGCTGTCTGAAGAAGTGGGTACGAACGCCTGTGTATGTAGCAATAAATCTGGTAAGTCGGCACCAATGGCAAAACGTCTGCTAGGATAAGAAAATCGCGCCCGAAAATGGTTCTGCCTACCAGCTACCTACACAGTGCAACGTAACTGGTCGTGCATTAAGACGGAGAAGCCCAGCTCCGCCGACTCCTGGAGTCGCGGGAGTGGCCGTGCAGTCAAGTACGGAGTAGAAAATTAGACAGGTCGCAACCGAACCGGGTTTTCCCCAGCGTTAGGGTGGTAGTTTTTTAGATGACGGTTCTCTTTGTTAGTTACTATGCCATAAAAATACAACATAGTAACTCGGATGAAGACATCTCCAAAAGCAATATTGCACGCCTTGACGATACGCACAAATTTCGTTTAAGGCACACACTAAAACAGGGGAAACTCAATGAATAAGCCGACTCGAGACTGACACGGCGAACATCCGTTAAAACCAAATCAGTACACAGGGAAAATGAAAATCTAAACGCACATAACCATAGAGAAGAAAGCACTTCACATAGAAAAAAAATACAAAGGTCAGTCCTGCCGACTCCGTTGATTCACTGGACTCGGCGGGATCGCGAGCAGTAAAATGGAGAAGGTCATTCCGCTGACTCCTGGGACTCGGCCAGTACCAACATTTTCTGAGAACAAAGACGTACAGACAAACATATGTACGCGTTAACACATAAGCAAGGTCAGCATAAATGACAGGCAGGTCAGCAATGAAGTCGGCAAATGGCAAAACGACAGCTAGGATAAGACAAATCGCGCACGAAAATGGTTCTGCCTACCAGTACCATCTCAGTGCGACGTAACTGGTTGTGCATTAAGACGGAGAAGCCATATAGGCCGACTCCAGGGAGTCGACGGGAGTGGTCTGTGCATTAAGACGGAGATCACCTCTCTCCCTGGGGTCATCGGGTAGTGACGTGCAGTCAAGCAGAAATTAGCAGGTCGCAACAGAGAACCGGGTTTTCCCCATCGTTTAGGGCGGTTAGTTTTTTAGATGACATGTCCTTTCGTTAGTTACTATGCCATAAAAAATACAACATATCATAACAGAGAACAACGCCCATTTCAGAGCAATCTAATGAGGTGATTGTTTGTGTTTTCAGCATGTATGCTTTTCTTTTCCTATTTACTTTGTCTTTCTTATAAAGTTCCTTTCGGTGTGAGGTCGACCTACCTGACCCGAGCCGAAGAGGATTTCCCAGAGAACATACACATTGTTTTCATACAGTATATTCCTAGAGACAAACCATTGTTCAGTCCGGCTCGAGGGAGCCGGCATGTTCGGACGGAGCTAAAGGCGGAGAGGTCATATCCAACCGGTAAAAATTCAAATCGCCTGAAGGCTGTCCTGCGGATTATCCATCCACAATACTCAATAAAGAGTTGACGAGGAGGGCTGACGACCGGTGCACACTAAAACGGAGGAGACTCGACGAACAACCAGACTCGAACATGACAGGACGAACTATTGTTAAACAAATCAATCAGCACACAAAAAAAACTAAACACATAGAACCCTAGAGGAGACGGTATCGCACATAAAAAATTTAAAAAAAGATGATTACAATACGGAGACCCTAAAAAATACATACAGTAACATAAGAATACAAAAATAGCTGGCTGCGAGGCCAGGAGCCAACTGAAACAAATAAAAAACACATAAACTTTCACTTTTGGCAAGAACAAACACCTCTTACAAAAAAAAAAAACCTGGCCAAAAAGGACACAAAGAAAACTATGCCGAAACGCTAAACAATTGAACGAATGAAAGCCTAAACACGCTTGGTTAAAACAAAATTGTATAAAAAAGGGCAAGCACACAATAACATGAAGCGTACAGAGAGAACTCACCACAAAGCTGACAGTACCAAGGACAAACGACTGAGATGACCACGAGGAAGTCGGCGACCTGCACCAAGATATCAAAAAGAGCTGAAACAAACACAAACCTTACACTTTTTGCAAGGACAAACAGGTCTTACAAAAAAA